>BSBM01000058.1:3312500-3661325 GCA_027924585.1 Larix kaempferi | reverse complement strand
ACCACCCTCCCATCTCTCTCTCTCTCTCTCTCTCTCTCTCTCTCTCTCCTCGCATGCACTTGCACACATGGTGCACTCTAACCCCCCCCTTTTCTCTCTAATTTCCCTCATCCCCAAACCCCCAACCTCATTGATCTCTATCTCTTTCTCTCCCCCAAACCCCCTCCTCCCTACCACCCTTAATCACCAATTCTCTCTCTCTCTCTCTCTCCTCTCTCTCTCTCTCTCTCTCGCATGCGTGCGCACACATGGAGCACTCTAACCCCCCCTTTTCTCTCTAATTTCCCTCATCCCCAAACCCCTAACCTCATTGATCTCTATCTCTTTCTCTCCCCCAAACCCCCTCCTCCCTACCACCCTTAATCACCAATTCTCTCTCTCTCTCTCTCTCTCCTCTCTCTCTCTCTCTCTCTCTCTCTCTCTCTCTCTCTCCCTCTCCCTCTACACCCCCTTCTCTCTAGAAACACTCCTCCCCAAACCCCTAAACTCCCCCCGATCTCTATCTCCTTCTCTACCCCAACACCCCTCCTACCTCGACTCCTACCCATAATCACCCCTCTCTCTCTCTACTCATAACCCCCCATCTCTCTCTAACTAATCAATCTTCTTTCCCTTGCTCCTACCCCCACTTCTCTCTCCTAATCCCCTCTAATCTTTCTCTCTCTCTCTCTCTCTCTCTCTCTCTCTCTCTTCCACACCCCCACTCCTCAACTATAACCCACTTCTCCCTAACTTCCTACTCCTCCCCAAACCCTTAACACTCCCTATCTCTATCTATTTGTCTCCCCCACCCCCTAACACCCACCCTCACTCCCTCTCTCTCTCTCTCCACCCTAACCCCCCTATCTCTCTATTGCTCTCCTCTACTCCTATTACTAACCACCCCCCTCTCTCTCTCTTTCTCTCCCCCTACTCCTATCACTAAACAAACCCCCCTCTCTCTCTCCCTTTATCCATAAGCCCCCCCTCTCTCTCTATTTCTCCTAAGCCCCATCCCCCTACCAATAACCACCCCCCACCATTTCTCTCTTTATATAACCCCAAATAATTTCCCACCTCTCTCTCTTTCTCTTCCCCTATAGTCCCCCATTCTCTTTAATTTCCCTTCCTCCCCAAATCCCTAACCCCCCCAATCTCTCTCTCTCTCTCTCTCTCTCTCTCTCTCTCTCTCTCTCTACCACCAACACACACACTCCTCATCCCCCTATCCCTAAACCCAATAACCTAGTCCTCATCCCAATAGCCCTAACCCACATCTCTCTCTCCCTCTCTCTCTCTCCCTAACCTCTCCCTCTCTACTTGTAACCCCCCCTCTTTGTTTCCTTAACTCCCTCATCTCTCTCTCTCTCTCTCTCTCTCTCTGTAACCCTTAGTAACATCCTCTCTCACTCTCCCTCTCTCCCCCTATTCCTCCACCTACCCCTAACCCCCATTGCTTTCTCTCTCCCCCAACTCCCTAAGGCATGCCCTCTCTCTCTCTCTCTCTCCCTACTCCCTAACACACCACTCCTAAACTATAACCCCTTCTCTCTAAATACCCTATATGTCCCCAAACACCTAACTCTCCCTAACCCCCCATCGTCTATATCTTTTTCTATCACCCACTTACCCTCCTTCCCCTACCCCTAATCAACTCACCTTGACTCTCTCTCTCTCTCTCTCTCTCTCTCTCTCTCTCTCAACCTCCTACAAATCCACTTACCCCTAACCCCAACCCCTCTCTCTCTCCCCCCACTCCATAACACCCACAGCTCTCTCTCTCTCTCTCTCTAACACATAGACACACACTCACACCACTACTCCCACCCCTACAACTATCGCCCCTCATCCCCCTCCTCTCTCTCTCTCTCTCCCTAACACTTAGTAACCTCCTCTCTCCCCCAACACCCTAAGACCTACCCTCTCTCCCTCTCTACCCCTAACCCCAGCTTCTCTCTCTCTCTCTCTCTCTCTCTCTCTCTCTCCTACCACTAACCACCCATCACACTCTCCCCTCTCTCCCCCCACCCTATTCATATGACACCCCCTCTCTCATTTTATTATCCTGGTCCCCCTCCTACCAATCCTACCACTAACCACCCCTCGCACTCTCTCTCTCCCCCCTCTCTCTTTTTTATTCTCCTAGTCCCCCTCTACCCTACCATAGACCATATCTCTCCCTATTTACCCCCCCATCCCTTCTCACCTCTCTCTCTCTCTCACCCTATACTCCCATTCTCTTTAACTGCCCTCCTCCTCCTCAAACCCATAACCCCCATAATCTCTCTCTCTCTCTCTCTCTCTCTCTCTCTCTCTCCTCTCTCTCTCTCTCTCTCTCTACCCGCAACCTTGAAAATTCTCATCCCCTTATCTCTACACCCCTTATCTCTCTCCTACCTACAAGCCCCCATTACTCACCCCATATGCTTACACCTTCTCTCTCTACCCCTAACTTCTCTCTCTCTCTCTAATAAACCCCCCCTTTATCTGACTAACCCCCCTCCTTTACTCCTACCCCCCAAAACCCCTCTTTCTCTCCAAAACCTCTCTCTCCCAACCCCACCACTCCTAAACTATACCCCTTTCTTGTTAACTTCCCTACTCCTACCCAAATTCCTAACTCTCTTGATCTCTATCTCTTTCTCCCCTAAGAGCCCTCCTCCACCATTTGAC
The DNA here is from genome assembly GCA_027924585.1 of Larix kaempferi. Taxonomy (NCBI): domain Eukaryota; kingdom Viridiplantae; phylum Streptophyta; class Pinopsida; order Pinales; family Pinaceae; genus Larix; species Larix kaempferi. The sequence continues at coordinate 3,658,673 of BSBM01000058.1, read as the reverse complement.
TAATCATACACCCTCTCTCTCTCTCTCAACCCCTACTCCACCTACCCATAACCCCCAACCCCCACCCCTCTCTCTCACACACTCACCCCCTTATTTCCCTATCCCCCCCCTCTCTCTCCCACCCCCAAACACCTGAATCCTAACTCACCTACCCTCACACCCTCTCTCTCTCTCTCTCTCTCTCTCTCTCTCTCTCTCTATCTCTCTCTCTTGTAACACCCTCTCTCTCACCCTAACCCCTATTCCCCCACCACCTCTCTCTCTCTCTCTCTCCCCAAACACTCCTCAACTATAACCTCCTTCTCTCTAAATGGATTACTCCTCCCCAAACCCTAATCATCTTTATCTCTATCTCTTTCGTGTCCCCCAACCCCCCTACTCCCCCTACCCCGAAACAACCCCCCTCCTCTCTCTCTCTCACACACACACACACACACACACACACACAACCCTCTAATCCTCCAACTACCCATAACCCCCACCCCTCTTTGTCTCACCCCTACTCCCTATTACCCCCTAGTCTCTCTGTCTCTCTATCACATTGACCCATCTTAATACCACCCCTACTAATACCCCCTCCTCCCCCCTAACCCTCACTAACACACTCTCTCATTCTCTCTCTCCCCTACTCCTCCACCTACCCCTAATCACCACCTATTTCTCTCTCCTCCAACACCTAACACACACACTCTCTCGCCTCTCTCTACACCTAGGCCCGATCTCTTTCCCTAACTCCCCTCTTTCTCATATTCCTAATCCCCACCACTAACCACACCCTCTCTCTCTTTCTCCCCCCACTCCCCAACTATACCCCTCTTCACTCTAACTAGCCTACTACTCCCCAACTCTCTCTCTCTCTCTCTCTCTCTCTCTCTCTCTCTCTCTCTCTCTCTCTCTCTCTCTCTCTACCTATAAACTCCTATATTTCTTTCACCAACCCTCTCCTACTCCTAACAAACTTCCCCCATCCCTCTCTCTCTCTCTCCTAACCCCCCCCACACCTCAACTATACCCAATTCTCTCAAATTGACCTAATCCTCCCCAAACCCTAACCATCATGATCTATATCTATTTATCTTCCCCAACCTCACTCTCCTTACCCCTAGTCACCCCTTAGGTATCTCAATCCTCTCTCTCAACCTCCTACTACTCCACCTACCCATATCCCCCACCCCTCTATCTCTCCCCCTACTCCATAAGAGCTCACTGCTCTCTCTCTCTCTCTCTCTCTCTCTCTCTCCCTCACACACACACACACACACACACACACACCTATCACTAATCCCCCTCCTCCCCCTAACCCTTACTAACACCCTTTTTCATTCTCTCTCTCCCCAATTCCTCCACCTAACCCTAAGCCATATCCGTTTATCTCTCCCCCAACCTCTTAACATCCATCAATTCCCTCCTTTTCTCTCTACCCCCTAACCCCCTCTCTCTCCATAACCCACATTCTCTCTATCATATTCATAAAACTAACCACCCCCCTCTCTATATTCCACCATCTCTCTCTCTCTCTCTCAACTCCACACCCCTTCACTCCTCAACTATAACTCCCTTCTCTCTTACTTCTCTACTCCTCCCCAAACCTAATCATCTCTATATCATTCTCCCCCTCAACCCCCTCCTCTCCTACCACTTATAACGCCCCATCATCTCTCTCTCTCTCAACCCCCTACTAATCCACATACCCTAAAACCCACCCCTCTCTGTCTCCCTACTCCCTAAAAACCCCATGCTTTCTCTCTCTCTCTCTCTAACAAACACACACACACACACACACACACACTCACTCACTATCTCTACTCCCACACCTACAACTATCCAATATCCTCTCTCTCTCACCCCCTCATACCCCTAACCCTTACTAACCAACCATCTTTATATCCCCTAATTCTACAACTAACCTCCCCCCTTTCTCCCTATATTCCTCCTCATCAACCTCCCCTTGAAACTAACCACCACCCCACCATCTCTCTCCCTATATACCCCCCACCTCCCTTCACATATCTCTATCTCTTTGTCCCATTCTCTTCACTTTCCTCCTCCTCCCCAAACCCATAATGCTCTCTCTCTCTCTCTACCCTAACCTCCTTTCCCACCTCTCTCTCTCAACACCTATACCCCCTTCTCTATAACTTCCTTCCTCCTCCCAAATCCATAAGCCCCCTCTCTCTACCCCCTCCTCTCTCTACCTCCAAACCCCCCCACTCCTCATAGCCATATCCCTATCCCACTTCTCTCTCTCTCCCTACCCCCCAATTCTCCACTCCTCAACGCCTACTCGTACCCCTACCCCTACACCCCATATCTATCTCTTTTCTACCTGTAACGTCTCTCTCTCTAATCATAAACCCACTCACTCTCTCCTTAATGCCCCTCTCAATCCACCTTCCCTAACCCTCCGCATCTCTCCCTCCTTACCCCCCTCCTACCACTTGTCTCTCTCTCCTCCTCCACTACTCAATTATAACCCCCTTCTCTCCAACTTCCCTACCCCTCCCCAAACCCCTAACCCTCTTGATCTCTATCTCTTTCTCTCCACAAACCCCCCTCCTCCCCCTACCAATAATCACTCACCTTCCTTGCCTCTCTCTCTCTCTCAACTCCTTAACACCCCCTGACTTCCGTCTCTCTCTCTCTCTCTCTCAACTCCTTAACACCCTCCTAATATTTCTCTCTCTCACACACTCACCCCTCTACTCTCACCCCTACAACTAAACCCCCCCTTCCCTCTCTCTCTCCCCTCCTCACCCTAACTTATACTAACCCCCTCTCCCCACTCTCTCTCTACCCTACTCCACCACCTAACTCTCACCACCACCCCTTTCTATGTCCCCCCAACCCCCTAACACCTACCCTCTCTCCCCTTCACTACCCCTAACCCACCTCTCTCTCCCAAACCCACCCCCCCTCTCTCTCTCTCTCTCTCTCTCTTCCCAACCCCCCCCCCCACTCATAACTCTACCCACCTGCTCTATAAATTCCTTACTCCTCCCCAAACCCTGAACCCTTCTAAACATCTTTCTCTTACTCTTTCTCTCCACCAACCCATCTCCTCCCCCTACCCCTAATGATCACACTCCCTCAAGTCTCTCTCTCTCTCTCTCTCTATCTCTCTCTCTCTCTATCTCTCTCTCTCTCTCTCCTCTCTCTCTCTCTCCCTTACAACTAACCACCCCCCTCACACGTTCTCTAATCCCCACCCCCTACCCAATATTCAACCCTCTCTCTATGTTTCTCTTAACCCCACTCCCCCTTAAAACTAACCACCCCCCCCACCTCTCTCTCTCCCAATATACCCCCACCTCCCTACCCACCTCTCTCTCTCTTCCCCTATAATTCCCCCTTCTCTTTAACTTCCCTTCTTCCCAAACATATAGCCCTTCCAATCTCTCTCTCTCTCTCTCCCTCCCTCCCTCCCTTCCTCCCCCCCTCTCCTCTCTACTCCTAGCCCCCAAACTCCTCATCTCCTTATTCCTACTCCCCACTCTCTCTCCCTAACCCCTAAACCTACCCCTCCCCACTCTCTCTCTCTTTATCTCCCTCTCTCTACCCCTAAAGTCTCTCTCTTTCTCTCTCTACTTGTAACCCTCCTATGTCTCTCCCTAACACCACTACTTTTCCCCTACCCCTAATGCCATCTCTCTATCTCTCTCTCTCTCTTCTAACCCCCGCACTCCTACCACCACTCTCTCTCTCTCTCTTCTAACCACCGCACTCCTACCACCACTCTCTCTCTCTCTCTTCTAACCCCCGCACATCCTACCACCAATCTCTCTCTCTCTCTCTCTCTACTCTCTCTCTCTCTCTCTCTCTCTCTCTTTCTACATCCAATGATCCAATGACAACACTCCTCAATTATAACCCCCTTCTCTCTAACTACCCTACTCCTCCCCAAATCCACAACCCTCCTGATCTCTCTCTCTCTCTCTCTCGTTCTCTCTCTCCTACTGCAAACCCTAGCACTCACCACCATCCTCTCCCTAACCCTTACTAACACCCTCTCTCATTCTCTCTCACCCCTACTCCTCCACCTACCCTTAACCCCCACCACTTTCTCTCTGCCCCAACCCCTCAACAACACCCTTTCTACCTCTCTCACTCTCCTCTCTACCCTTAACAACCTATCTCTCCTTAGCACCCCTCTCTATCTCTCTCCAATTCCTACCACTAAACACCCCCCTCACTCTCACTCTCTCTCCTAACCCTTACCCCCTCTCTCTTTGTCTCTTATAATCACCCCTACCACTAACCACCCTCCCATCTCCTCTCTCTCTCTTTCTAACCCCCCCTCTTCTCTCTAATTTCACTCATCCCCAAACCCCCTCCTCCCTACTAACCCCATAATCACCAACTCCCTCTCTGTCCACACACCCTTCTTTTTAACTACACTCCTCCCCAAACCCCTAAACTCCTCTAATCACTATCTCCTTCTCTACCCTAACTCCCCCTCCTACCCCTATTCATACCCATAAATCACCCCCCTCTCTCTCTAACTAATTAATATTCTTTCCCTTACTCATACCCCCCATCTTTCATGTAATCCCCCTCCCTCCTACCACCTCTCTCTCTCTCTCTCTCTTCAACACCCCCACTCCTCAATTATACCTCGCTTCTCCCTAAGTTCCCTACTCCTCCATGAACCCTTAACACTACTTATCTCTATCTCTTTGTCTCCCCCACCCCCTAACATCCTCCCTCTCTCCCTCTCTCTCTCTCCACCCTAACACCCCCTCTCTCTCTCCACTTATCCATAATCCCCCCTCTCTATGTTTCTCCTAATCCCCCCTCCCCCCTACCACTAACCATCCCCAACCATTTCTCTCTTTATCTAACCCCAACTCCTTTCCCACCTCTCTCTCTTTATCTTCCCCTATAGTCTTCCATTCTCTTTAATCGCCTTCCTCCTCCCCAAATCCATAACACCCCCAATCTCTCTCTCTCTCTTCTCTCTCTCTACCCACCAACACACCCACTCCTCATCCCTATATTCCCTAAACCCTAACACCCCAATCCCCAATACCCCTAACCCCCATCTCTCTCTCTCTCTCTCTCTCTCTCTAGTCTTTCTCTACCCCTAACCTCTCCCTCTCTACTTGTAACCCCTCCTCTTTGTTTCCCTAACCCCCCTCCTCCTACCACTTCTCTCTCTCTCTCTCTCTCTACTCTCTCTCTCTCTCTCTCTAAACACGCCACTCCTCAACTATACCGCCTTCTCTCTAAATACCCTACACCTCCCCAAACACCTAACTCTCCTTATCTCTATCTCATTCTCTCCCCCAACCCCCCTCCTCCCCCCCTATGTTGAATCACACCCCTCCTCTCTCTCTTTCTCTCTCTCTCTCTCTAGCTTTCTCTGTCTCTCTCTCAATACCCTACTCCACCTACCAATACCCCCATATCACTCACCATATCTCTTTCTCTAACTCCCTGCTCCTCCACCTACCATAATCTATCTATATATCTATCTATCTATCTATATCCCCCTAGTCATCCACCTATGAATATCCCCCATCTCTCTCTATATCTCTCTCTCTCTTTCTCTCTATCTATCTATCTATCTATCTCTATCTCTCTCTCTCACCCCCCCTGCTCCTCCACTTACACATAAAACCCCCACCACTCTCTCTCTCTCTCTCTCTCTCTCTCTCTCTCTTCTCTCTCTCTCTCTCTCTCTCCCCCCCTACTCCCTAACACCCCCTACTCTATCTCTCTCACACACTCAACCCACCACTCCCACCAATCCCCCTCCTCCTCCTCTCTCTCTCATTTCCTCCCCCTAACCCTTACTGACGCCCTCTTTCATTCTCTCTACTCCCTACTCCTCCACTTATCCCTAACAACCACCTCTTTCTCTCTCCGTAAAACCCCTAACCACCCATTTTCTTTCTCTCTCTCTCTCTCTCTCTCTCTCTCTCTCTCTACACATAACACTTCTCTCTTTTCCCTAACCACCCCTATCTCTATCTACCTACTACTCCTACTACTAACCACACTCTCTCTCTATATATATATATAATATATATCCCCCCACCCCCTATTTCTCTCTCCCTACTCCACACCCCCACACTCCTAAACTACACCCCCTTCTCTATGATCGGCCTACTCCTCCACAAATCCCTAACCCTCATTGTATATATCTTTTTCTATCCCCCAATTCCCCTCCTACCCTCTACCCCTAATAAACTCACCTTGACTCTCTCTCTATCTCTCTCTCTCTCAACCTCCTACAAATTCACCTACCCCTAAACCCAACCCCTCTCTCTCTCCCTACTCCCTAACACACACACACACACACACTCACCCCACTACTCTCACCCCTACAACTATCGCCCCTCATCTCTCTCTCTCTCTCTCTCTCTCATCTCACACACACACACACACACACACTCTCCCTCTCTCCCTTACTCCTCCACCTTCCCCTAACCCCCACCACCTTTCTCTCTCCCCCAACTCCCTAATACCTGCCCTCTCTCTCTCTCTCTATCTCTCTCTCTCCTACCACTAACCACCCATCACACTCTCCCTCTCTCCCCCCACCTTATCCATAATACACCCCCTCTCTCTTTTTATTCTCCTAGTTCCCCTCCTCTCAATCCTACCACTAACCACCCCCTCACACTCTCTTTCTTCCCCCACACCCTATCCATAAGCCACCCCTCTCTCTTTCATTCTCCAATTCCCCCCTCCACCCTACCACTAACCATCCCCCCACCATATCTCTTCCTATTTACCCCCACATCCCTTCCCAACTCTGTCTCTCACGTCCTATACACCCCCCTTCTCTTTAACTACCCCTCCTCCTCCCCGAACCCATAACCCCCCTAATCTCTCTCTCTCTCTCTCTCTCTCTCTCTCTCATACACACACACACACCCTATACTCCCCCCTTATCTTTAATTTCCCTCCTTGTCCCCAAACCCATAACCCCCCTAATATATATCTCTATCTCCCGACCCGCAACATTGAAACTTCTCATCCCCTTATCTATACACCTCATCTTTCTCTCCCTACCCACAACCCCCACTAGTCACCCCATACCCCTACCCCCTCCCTCTCTATCTCTCTAATAAACCCCCCTTTCTCTCAGCAAACCCCCTACCCCCAAATGTCCCTCTTTCTCTCCAAACCCTCTCTCTCCCAACCCCACCACTCCTCAACTATACCCAACCTCTCTCTCTACTCCCAAACCCACCACTCCTCAACTATATCCCTTTCTCCTCTAACTTCCCTACTCCCTAACCCTCTTGAATCTCTTATCTCTTTCTCTTCCCCAAGATCCCTCCTCCCCCATTCGATTAATCAAACACCCTCTCTCTCTCTCTCTCTCTCTCTCTCTCTCATCTCTCTCTCTCTCTATCAACCTCCTACTCCACCTAACCATAACCCCCAACCTACACCCCTTGTTATCTCCCCCTAATCCCTAACACCCCCTAATATCTCTCTCTCTGACACACCACACACCTCACCCCCCTACTCCCCTATCCCCACTCTCTCTCCACCCCACCCCAAAAACCCTAGTCCTAACTCACCTACCCTCACACCCCATCTCTCTCTCTCTCTCTCTCTCTCTCTCTCTCTCTCTCTTTCTCTCTCTCTCTACTCGTAACCTCCTCTATCTCTCTCCCTAACCACCCCTCGCATCTCTCTCTCCTAACCCTTTGCCCCCACCACCTCTCTCTCTCTCTCTCTTTCTAACCAAACACTCCTCAACTATAAACTCCTTCTCTCCAAATGCCTACTCCTCCCCAAACCCTAATCCTCTTGATCTCTATCTCTTTCTTATTCCCAAACCCCTCCTCTCTCTCTCTCTCTCTCTCCTCTCTCTCTCTCTCTCTCTCACACACACACACACACACACACACACACAACCCCTAATCCTCAAACTATTGATAATCCCTGCCCATCTTTCTCTCACCCCTAATCCCTATTACCCCCTGGTCTCTCTCTCTCTGTCACATTCAACCATCTAATCCCACCCCTACTAATATCCCCTACTCCCCACCCTCTCTCTCCCCTCCTCCCCAACCCTTACTAACACCCTCTCTCATTCTTTATCTCCCCTACTCTTCCACCTACCCCTAACCACCACCTCTTTCTCTCTCCTCCAACACCTTAACACACCCTCTCCCCCCCTCTCTCTACACTTATGACACCCTCTCTTTCCCTAACTCCCCTCTCTCTCCTATTCCTAATCATACCACTAACACACCACCCTCTCTCTCTCTCTCCCCACTCCTCAACTATACCCCTCTTCCCTTTTAACTAGGAAACTCCCTCCCCAAATCCCCAACCCTCCCGATCTCTCTCTATCTTTCTTTCTCTATCTCACTCTCTCTCAATCTCTCTCTCTCTACTCCCAACCCACCAAATCCTCATCCACCGATACCTACCACCACCTCTCTCTCTCCCTACCCACAAACTCCTAATCCTCACCCCCTACCCTTACCTCCCAAATCTCTCTCTCTCTCTCTCTCTCTCTCTCCTCTCTCTCTCTCTCTCTCTCTCTCTCTCTTCTCTGTTTATCTATCTATATCTATATCTACTTTAAATCCCTATATTTTTTTCACTGACCCCTCTCCTAATCCTCCTAACAAACATCCCTCCTCTCTCTCTCTCTCCTAAAACCCCCCACACCTGAAGTATACCGACTTATCTCAAGTTTACCTAATCCTCCCCAAACCCTAACCATCATGATCTATATCTCTTTCTCTTTACCAACCTCACTCTCCTTAACCCTAGTCACCCCCCTTTCTATCTATATCCTCTCTATCAATCCCCTTCTCCTCTACCTACCCATAACCCCCCACCCCTCTATCTCTCCCCCCACTCCCTAATAGCTCCCTAGTCTCCTCTCTCTCTCTCTCTCTCTCTCTCTCTCTCTCTCTCACACCACACACACACACACACACACACCTAATCCCTCCCTTATCACTAATCCCCATCTTACCTCACCCTAACCCTTACTAACACCCTTTTTCATTCTTTCTCTCCCCAACTCCTCCACCTAACCCTAAACCATATCCCTTTCTCTCTCCCCCAACCCCTTAACACCCATTATATTCCCCCCTCTCTCTCTACCCATAAATCCTCTCTCTCCATAACCCCCACTCTCTCTATCATATTCCTACCACTAACCACCCCCCCTCTCTATCCTCCACCATCTCTCTCTCTCTCTCTCCCCCACCTCCACACCCCCCTCACTCCTTAATTATAACTCCCTTCTCTCTTACTTCTCTACTCCTCCCCAAGCCCCTAACCCTACTGATATCTATCTCATTCTCTCACTTAACCCCCTACTCCCCCCTACCACTTATAATGCCCCATACACTCTCTCTCTCTCTCTCCCTCAACCCCCCTACTAAACCACATACCCCTAAAACCCACCCCCTCTCTCTATCTCCCTACTCCCTAAAACCCCCCTGCTTTATCTCACTCTCTCTAACACACATGCACACACTCACTGACTATCCCTACTCCCACACGTACCACTATCCAATATCCTCTCTCTCCCCTATCCTACTCTTAACCCTTACTAACCCGCCCTCTTTATCTCCCCTACTCGTACAACTAACCATCTCCCTCCTCTCTCTCTCTCCATAAGCCCCCTTTCTCCCTATATTTCTCCTCATCACCCTCCCCTTGAAACTAACCACCACCCCACCATATCTCTCCTTATATACCCCCACCTCCCTACCTATATCTCTCTCTTTATGTCCCCTTCTCTTCAAATTTCCTCCTCCTCCCCAAACCAATAATGCTTTATCTCTCTCTCTCTACCCTAACCTCCTTTCCCACCTCTCTCTCTCTCAATGCCTATACTCCCCCCTTATTTATAACTTTATTCCTCTTCCCTAAATCCATAATACCCCTCTCTCTACCCCCCAACCCCCCCACTCTTCATCCCCCCTATCCCTACCCCACCTCTCTCCATATCCCCAACTCTACACTCCTCACCCCTATCCCTACCTCTACCGCTAAGCCCCATATCTCTCTCTCTCTCTACCCCTAACCTATCTCTCTCTCTACTCCTAAACCCATCCATTCTCTCCTTAATGCCCCTCTTACTCCACCTGTCCCTAACCCCCCTCTCTCTCCCTCCTTATCCCCCTCCTACCACTTTTCTCTCTCTCCCCCCACACTCCAACCCCCCCCCCACTACTCAACTATAAACCCCTTCTCTCCAACTTCCCTACTCCCCAAACCCCTAACCCTCCAGATCTCTATCTATTTCTCTCCACCAAAACTCCTCCTCCCCCTACCCCTAATCACTCCCCCACCTCTCTCTCTCTCTCTCTCTCTCCTCTCTCTCTCTCTCTCTCTCTCAACTCCTTAACACCCTTAACACCCCCTGACCTCTGTCTCTGTCTCTCTCTCTCTTTCTCTCTATCTCTCTCTATCTCTCTCACACACACACCTCTACTCCCAAACCTACCCACCAACCCCCTCCTCCCCTCCCCCCATCTCTCTCTGTGAACTCCTTAATACCCCTCTCAATATTTCTCTCTTAGACACACTCACCCATCTAATCTCACCACTACAACTAACCCTCATCCTCACCCTAACTTATACTAACCCCCTCTCTCACTCTCTCTCTACCCTACTCCACCAGCTACCAATTACCACCACCCCTTTATATCTACTTGTTAACACTAATTAACTTCTCTAGGTTGTATCAGATAAATACCCAAGGTAACAATTTCAAACCACTTGAGGAATGGAAATGACCTTTTCCCAACCAAAGAGGGATCTCTTTTGTACAAATGAAACTCATAAGGTCAGGTCTGGAATAAAGATAGAAATTTTGACAACTTTGTTGGCTGAGTGTGCAAGAGAAACCATTGGGCATACGTTCAAAAGATGAAAAATCAACTGATATACAAAATAAAGTAGGGAAAATACCCTTCACAAGGGAAAGATAGTCTATGTAAATCTGGTTTACTCTTGTCTATTGTAGTATGGAGAGCAGAAATGAGATAAAAACCCGTTACACCTGAAGCATCTAACTAAGGGTGAATTTCAAGCATAATTTTAGAAGAAATCAATGGATCATTCAATTGCCACAAACAAAGCATCAACTACAAGATGAATTTTGTTCATATATATCTAATTAAATACTAGAAGAAGTAACATTCATTGTAAATACACACTAGAAAGAACATACACAAAGAAATCACAATACCAAATCACGGTAGACACATGAATTCTTGGAAGGAAAAGGTAGCTTCAACCTGAAAGTTTTTTCATTAAAAGCTTACTAGTCCAATACAATGGTCTCTTCCCAAGCTACTCCAACCAACCCCTAACACTGTCATCTTTCACCAATATATATATATATATATATATATATATATATATATATATCATCTCCTCTCCCCCTAATGAGTTCGAAATCCTTCTTTAGAAAGAAGTTACAACTGTTTAGAAAGAAGTTACAACCATTTAGGGTTTATTTATTAATTACATCTGGCAAAAATATGGAAAAATAGGGCTCAAATATTATATCATATATCCCAAATAACGACAGTTGTTACAAAACTGAAGGAGTTTTTTTATATCAGTCCTTTCTTGAGAGAAACATCTCTTAGTTTTCAAAAATCATCTTCAACTTCTCGGAATTTGCGCTAAAAGATAATGACTAAAACAGGAAATGGGCGAAATATAGAAAATTATGTTGTAAAGATTCATTCGAATATTCCAAACCATGACATCTGTGAATAAAATGAAAAAGGTTTTTATTATTGATATCACTATTGACAAAAACCCTCTTTGTCTTTTTTAAAATTTGTTTTTATATTTTCAAAAACCGATTTTAAATATGATGACAAAAACAGTGAAATTCGTAGCGAATTGGGGGTTTCTGCACAATTCGCAGCGAACTGATTCTCTAACGAATTAATTTCAACGAGCAATTTGCAGTATATTATTTCACTGTGAATTAATTCCTACAGCTCTGATCTTCATTATTCAATGAAATGAGCATGATATTCATTTCCTCCATCTTGATTGATCACATGGAAACCTCAGCAACACCTGACAAGTTTGTAGAAATCAATTTTCGCATACAGTGAAAAAACTAAGCTTGCTATGAATTCTCTATTCCAGAAAAGTATCTAGTGAAACATACTACATAATTCATAGTGAATTGACATGCCGTGAAATATCAATTTCAGGAAAATTTGCAGTGAAATTTCTAAAATGCTACGAAATGCATGTTCCAAGAGAATTTGTAGCAAACAAGCATGCTACAAAATGCTATTTTTTAATCTTTTCTCATTTTCTTTGTTCAAATGTTGATTTTTACTCCTGTGGCACTATACCATTGAATTCTAACAACATCCATTTCTCCTTAGAAACTAAAATAAACCATGAATTTCATGGCTGACAAAGACCTTATTCATTTTCAAAACCTTCAATACTAAGACCAATTTCAATGACCCCTAGTGAATTACCATGCACTAACACTACCCCAAACCCCCTAACACCTACCCTCTCTCCCCCTCTCTACCCCTAACCCACTTCTCTCTCTATCTCTATCTCTCTCTCCCCAACCTCCCCACTCATAACTCTACCCCCCTTCTCTCTAAATTCCCTACTCCTCCCCAAACCCTAAACCCTCATTATCTATTTCTCTTACTCTATCTCTCCACCAACCCATACCCCCCCTACCCCTAATGATCACACTCCCCTCGGCTCTCTCTCTCTCTCTCTCTCTCTCTCTCTCTCTCTCTCACACACACACACACACAACCCCCTACTCTTCTACCTACCCATAAACTCCACCCCTTTTCTCTATCGGCCCTACTCCTTAACACCCCCCCACTCTCTCTCTCACACACACACATTTACCACCCTAATCCAACCCCTACAACTAATCCCCCTACTCCCTTTCTCTCTCTCTCTCTCCACTCCTCCCCTTAACCATCCCTCGATTAATCTCTCTCCCCTACTCCACTAGCTACCCTTAATCCCACCCCTTTTTCTATCTCCAACCCCATAACACCCATAGTCTCATCCTCCTCTCTCTCTCTCTATGTACCCTTAATCATCCTCTCTTTCCTACTCTTACCATAAACCACCCCTCCCTCTCTCTCTCTCTCCTAATCCTACAACTAACCACCCCCTTTCCCTCTCTCTCACACATACAACTTCTTAACACCCTACCAATCTTTCTCTCTCACACACGCTTGCCCCTCTACTCCAACCCCTACAACTAACCCTTGTCCTCCCTTCCTCTCTCCAATATCTTAACTCTAACCATTACTAACCCCCTATATCAATCTCTCTCTCTCCCTTAATCCACCTACCCATAACCCCACCTCTTTCTCTCTCCCCCAATCCCCTATCAACTACCCTCTCTCCCCCACTTCAACACTAACCCAACTCTATCTCCCTAACCCCCTTCTCTCTCTCTCTCTCTCTCTCTCTCTCTCTCTCTCTCTCCTCTCCCCTCCATCTACCACTAACCCCAACCCCATAGTACCTACCCTCTCTCCCCCTCTCTACCCCTAGCCCACCTCTCTCTCTCTTCCCAACCCTCCCACCCATTAATCTACCACCCTTGTCTCTAACTTCCCTATTCCTCTCCAAACCTATAACCATCCTAATATCTTTATCTTACTCTTTATCTCCATCAACACCCCTCCTTTCCCTACCCTTAATCACCCCCCTCATCTCTCTCTCTCTCTCTCTCTCTCTCTCTCTCTCTCTCTCCTCTCTCTCTCTCTCTCTCTCTCTCCCATCTCTCTCTCTCTCTCTATCAATAAAATCCACCCCTTTCTCTACCAACCTACTCCCTAACACCCCCCCCTCTCTCTCTCTCACTCACTAAACCCCTTTATTCCCACCCTTGCCACTAATATCCCTGCTCTCGTCTCGGCCTACTCTCTAAAGGATGTGACAAAAAACTACTAACCATGGCATTCCAAACTTTGACAGAAGCACATGACTTAACAGTTCGCAAGATTGCATGTATATCATTTAATTAACATATCACTCATACATCCACATTTATTAATATTCATTCATCAATATTCAGAATGCAACAAAATACATAACATATTATCACATCATTCATGCACATTGAACACCATATGTAACATGGAAACCCAAATAGGATAAAACCAACGAAAGTTCTTTCTTTATTCATGAGTCGCAGTCAAATAAGAACTTCATGTTTTTACAATGACTTACATATTTCTCCTTCCTTTACAGTGGATCTACGCACACAACCTGCAGATCATGTGACTCTTTCCTCTTCACATACAATATCTTCAACACAGATACCAAAAATTAGGGCTAACCAAAAGACTGAGTATTGATTAACCAATAGACTAACAACCTAAAAAATCCTAACCTGTCACATTTTTATAGGGCGCACATAGCCTGCCCATTCCCACTACCCCCACTACTCAATTGCTCCACTCATAAATGTATGTGGACAAAAAATCCTAACTAACTTAACCAACTTCGCGCCCTAGACATAGTCAAAATTCCCATCTTCCTATATTCTCAATCACTATGTCAGAGTTGACCCTTCTTCATCAGACTACTTCGTCTTAACCTTGTTCACATCAAAACTACAAAAAACATTTCCCAACCTGACAGTTTAAGAGGTATGTTCTAGCCACTTACAAAAAATTTATCATCCCAGTTCCAATGACCTAGAGCACTTTCCTAATTAACCTCCCTTAAAAATTATTCCCAAGCACCTAAAGAGAGGGTGTGAACAATAAAGACCCATAAATTTGCCTATGTGTACCCTGAAGAGAGGGAACACCCTAACCATCTACCGTTGTTGGCTCATCATTAAATGTACTACTTAATGTAACTTAAAAAATGGATGAAAACACAAAAATAGAACCTTCAATTGTTAACTCATATTCACCTCCACAAATTGTGAGCATTTCATGCATAATACAATTAATTTGAATTGTTGATGATTCCTTATCCAAAGAAGGTCAAAGAATGGAAGAGGAAAACATGATTTTAATTTTTGAGTGCATTTCAAGAGAGAGCCACAAATGACTCCAAATAATTCACATAATTTGTATCATCTATGTTCAGTTTTATGGGGGTTAGTTTTTTGGGAATATGGGGTTGCTCTACCTTTTTGTGATCCTTGTGGGACAATATAAGCAAAAACCAGGGAAATCAATATCTGAAAGTGCACTATGCACCTTAACAATGTAATTTGAATTCTATCTATGTTTTCATTTTTTTGTGGAAAAAAACAAGTAGAATTAATTAGGGTGGAATAATGTACTTGAATGAATCAATGATTTCAATATTTTAGTAATGACAAAAAACATGATATTTATTTTTTCCATAAATATTGTGGACAATGTAGATATTAGCTTTAGAGATAACATACCAATGTAGTGAATTATGACAATTGAGAGCATGTCATAACTGTATATAAACTAGTCCAAGAAATAACATTAATATTGATCATAGTAGGAATATGTTATTACAGATAAATCACAGGTTGGCAGTATAGCTAGTGATTTTGGCCATGAGGGTTTTAAAGGGGGCCCAAAGGAAGTACAGGAATTGAGCAAGAAGAATGGAGATGAATCTTGATGTTCCCTTTGAGCTAAATTGCAAATTCGAAGGAGGTTTGAAAGCGTTGTAGTGATTGGTCGATCTGATGATGGATCTACGATCCAGGTTGAAAGAGCAATGGTAAGAAGAAAGTATTTATCGGGGATCAAGTAGAAACTAGATATAAAAAAGTTTGAATATGATCCCAAGACCCCACATCCCTCGTGCACTGAAAAGTTGCACGAATGAATAATGGGCCCGAGGGAACATTATTCCAAAAAACCACCCAAGATGTGTTGCTAAAAATAATTGGTCGCGCCTCCTCCATTACTTTTGAAAACCACCAACATTTACGAGCATTACCTACCCTGGGAAGATAAGGTGGTTTCTCTGCTCAAAAGTAAAGTGAACCATGGAGGACAACTAGTGTTCATGCCATTTGGTAATAAGGTTACACCTGTCAAGTTGTCCCCCTACCTTTTCAGAGCCGCATCAGAGTATCCCTATCCAATAAATCCCGCCAAATGTCCATTTTAATTTTAAAATTGTTTTAAAAGGGGAAATTCATTGTTCATAAGGTCATTTTCACCCTTGAAGCAGAGCTGAAGTTGATCCAATTAAAATGCACCCATACACCTAGCCATCTGGTTCCAGATTAGCATCCAAGTCGGCCTCCATGTCATAAAGTCAAGTAATTCGTAAACATCCATAGTGTTTGTCAATTTTTAATTGGGTAAAACCTAAAAATATACTCTAGACGAGTCGGTACACCAGGTCTATCCCCGTAACAAGTGATCCCCTATAGTCAAAATGTCTCAACAAACTAAAATCTCAACCCCTAATCCCAAGGCTGCAGAAAATGAAACTGTTTATGACTTTCAAGCCGATATTTTTGACACTTCCATAACCCACTCCGACCTAAATGTAGTCCTTAGGGAAGATTGATCCCTAACATTTACATATCAAGACCCCTGCAAGTTATGGGATTCGAACCTATCCCTCTCCATATGCCCTCATGCAATGTATTTTATAGAATTTATCAGTTGGTGTTTTAGCTACTTTTCCCCTAGTAAGAAAGAAATCATGTCCCTATGATTTGTCCAAAGTGGTATGTAACATCGAAGCCAAGAGTCCGCAAGAAATTTTTGGTATTCTAGATTAAGTAGACCTATAGCCTATGGGAAAGAGAAATAGGTCCCTTTCTTATCAATATTTGAATACATTTGCTAAAGCCCTAGCCATGTCAAAGCATAGTGAGCCAACAATGGGTGTTCCACAGTCATCCCCACCATATAAAACTATATTCTTTCTAAAACATTTACGAGAGCTATCTCGCTTATATGCACAATCATGGGATATAAAAATGATAATGAAGTTGATGACACCCTCCTAGGTTTCCTTGCCCACCTAAATGATTCACCTACCCAGCTGCCTAAATGGGATGCATGTAGTTTCTTAGCCCAATCCATAAATGAGCAGTTAACATAGTTCACTTCCGTAGAATTTTTTAGGTCCACATCTTACCTTTGTTTTCTTATTTATACACCATAACTATAAATACTTTTGAAAATCTAGGCCTAAAAATAATTTATGAGAAGGGACGTGAACTTCCAGTCTTTGAATGGAACCCTTTGTTCCATAGAAATGATGACAATCCCAAATTACTTGGAATTCACAGACAAAGTAATGAGAGTGTCCTACACAATAATGCATGGAATAGATCCTCCCATAATTCCTAAGGAGGGTAAGGAATTGTTACAATTCACCCCTGATACTAGAGTGGGAGATTAGTTTATGTCCCGACTACCACACAGTAATCAGGAACTATGGATTTGAAGGTGATCCCTACAAGATACCTACATTACTAACTATGAGAGTGTTGTCTATGGAATATGTCAGGGTAGATACTACTATCTGATGAGCTGCACTTTAGACATTTTAGGAAACATAGATCATTTCACATACCCAAGGAAGTGGATCCTTTCCAAGTGAAATCCATAAATTCCCTGCAATGCATGGATGCATTCTTGGAGCATTTGAACTTGAAGAAATTAGAGGCAGGGCCTTATGATCCACATAAGTTCATTTCCAACCAAATGTTAGCAAATAAAAAATATGCATATGAATGTTACCCCATAGTAGAATTGGAGAGCATAGCTAACAAAGACAGCTAGGAGGAAGTCAAGAGATTTAGAAAAATTTAGATGGACAAGTTGCCAGTACAGAAGTTAGTAGGAAATAAAAGAGGAGTAGAAGTATTAAGAATTGATATGGATATTGATCAAGATGAATAAGGTCCTCAACCCAAGAAGGAAATAACAGAGCCGAATGAAGCAAGTCAGTATTTGGTTGAGAAAGATCCAGAAGAGGAAGTTCCTAAAGAGATAGTTGAGTTTAGTGATCAACCCATAGCCCCAGGGAGACCACCTACCGGACACATACCATACCCTTCATTGGAGTTCACAATGCCTCAAAAATAAAAGGCATTAACACCAACTGGACCTATCCTCATACAGAGAAATTTGCAAGTAGATTACAGGGACATAAGGAAGGAAATTGTGCAGGCAATCAATTATGTGAAGAAATAGGAAATCCCCCCTCGGAAGAGAATCCTTACAGTGGTTAATCATGTGTAGAATATATTCAAATATGTTGTGGTGGAACCTAGATTTAATGTACCAAACAAGCATAGTGATTACCGAGCTAAAGAACACATAATAAATTGGAGTCAATTTGGAAAATTGGACAAAGTGGATTTTTTCAAACAGGACAATGACATGATCTGTGCAGAGGTCATTAAATCAGATAAGACATAAAGGAATTTAAAGGAATCCCTCCACAAATTTAGAGAATTATTGAAATATGAACAATGGACTATAAGAGCTAAGCAAGTTAAAATAAAGGAGCTTTAGGAGAAAATAATTGCTCAAGGATCAAGTCTTGATGATGGAAATCAAATAAAATATTTGATAGCTACCAAAGATAATGATATACCCTAACCTAAAGAAGCAAATGAAAATCCTGTCCAAACTGCAGAAATCCAACAGGTGGATAAAGAAAAAGAGAACCTCCTTCCAAGTCTGATCCAATATAAAAGTTTAGCAGAGGAGAGGGAGAAGAGGATATATGAGTTTCTAGTACAAATATCAACCCTCAAAATGTAGAGTACATCCATTATATCTAGTGTCCCTGCTCAAGCAGCCAGCCATAGATACACAAGGATATGTGCATCTTCCTTCATAAATAGATCAAAATGCCAAAGAGCTGGAAAAGAAAATAACATAGATAGAAGTGTTTAATGTAGATGATATGGAAGAATATGAGGTCCCTCTAGAGCCAACTCAAATAGAGGAAGATAAAAAATAACATAATAAAAGAGTTGGAGGAGGAAGTAAACCAAAAAAATGATAATATTGTTGAGCTAGAAGGTGAGGTAAGCAAGAAAGAAGATGAGATTTATGATCTAAAGAGGGAATTTGATGACCTAAAAGGACATATCACCTCACTACATATGGATTCTCAAGGAGAAGAACTACTCAGAAGCACTAATCAAGAACTCTGGGATAGAATATCATTGTTGTTCCAATATAAGTGGGATCTCTGTGAGATAATGATAGAAGAATTGGAGACATATAAAGCATCCAAAGAGGAGATAAAATAGGTGGAGATTACATTGGAAGATAAACCAAAATAGGATAAACAAACTATTGAATATATGAACAGAAAAAGTAAGAATCAAATAAAGAATTTGCAACTCACAAACATAACTTAGGTCATCATGGTAGCCAAGCAGATGTTGTTGAAGTAGACTCTCTTAAGAGTGATGCAAAATAGTGAAAAATAGTCTAAAAGATGATATTACTACCTACAAAAGTATATTTGGTGGAGTAATAAAGTTGGCGTTTCCATCACTCTAGGATGGTAATGCAGAATTTTTATCCTAAAGAGAAATACCAAGCCCTTTTGATGCAGAAGATAACTAAATATCCTCAGGAGGAGGAATTAGATAGAGTAATCAGTGGTGATCAGGTCATGAACAGATTAAAATCTATATTTCATATGTGGATCAGACTGAAAATATTTTTTATGGATTTGGAAACCCTATCATATGAAAGAAATTCAGAGGTAGAGTTGGCATTAGAGAACCTAAAAGTACACAATTGCATTTCCTCCCAAAGAATATCCAACAGGACATACTTCAATTTCATCTCAACAGAACAGTGGTCAGCAGACACCTCAGGAAACCCAGTAGTTTGAAAAAAGAGTAAGCTCCATTATCCTTCATGCCACTTGGAAATCAACCACCAGCTGGAGGTCAAGACTACGCATAGTTATGGAAAGCAATGAGTCAAGTTGGCATCTCACTAGGTTATCTAAGGACCAACACCGTCACCTCAAATCCACATGTGTGGAAAACAATCGCCAAACAAAGGAAAGAAGAGAGGTGGGCCCCCGAAAGGGAAAATGAAAAAGAGTACAGTTACCTAGAGTCGAAGTAAAAAGTTAAATGTAAAAATTTAATTTAGTAAAAGTCACAAAGTGAAAGTCTGTTATAGGTCACTTTAGGCCTCAACTATATTCAATTAGATTCAGAGGCCTATATATTTTAATATGATCCACGAGCTAAAGGGATGGCAATTTTATATCTAGAGATACTCTATCTATTTTTGTAGAGTCGATGAGTCATTTTTTCCTTGTAAGGTCCTTTGTTAGAGATTAAATATATAGAGTGTCACAAAGAGGTTTCTCCTCTCTTCAAACTCTAGTGTTATATTGTTTCTATGTATATGAAAGGGTTTATGAGATGATAAATAAATTTTTTTCAGTATATTTGGTTTCAATTAAGTATCAGTGATGCTTTACTGTGATTAAATGTTGAATGTTACAACAGTGATTTCAAATGTGTGTTCACCTCTAGCATAGTCTTCAAAGTTTTACATTGATACAGTAGTGTATGGATTTTTCTTCCCTTATTATATTCGTGAATATGTTGTTGCTTGTAAAAAATCCACAAATATACTCATTTATTACCTTTCATTTGTGTAAATAACTGCTAAATTCTTTGTTTCAAGGATCAGTATGTTCATGTTTTGCTTTGATTTAAGAAATTCGCTCTTTAGGTGCTTCTTGAATTCACTTAATCTCTCCATCTGTTAAATTCACTCTCCTTTTCCTTATATGTTATGTTATACTCTATAAATTTATTCTGCAAATTTACCCTTTACACTTGCAAAGATTGTTCATAATCCTTTTGTTACCATAAGAACATCAAGAATGAAATGAAATTACAATTTATCTCAAATATAGCTCTAATATCTATAAAATATGAGCTTTTATCATGCTCAGGCATATTCTATTTTCAACCTAGTCTACCTCTGGGACTAACAGAATATTTCTATGAGGTGCTCATATATACAGATATGGGATCCGAACACCCCTCCCTCCATTGAAGGGTTTTCATTCTTTAAAGGAATTCTATACCTATCCCTTTCATATAACCCAAATATGGGCTTACATTTGAAACAAGTTTTTCACAATCATATATGGAGTAAGAAAGTAGAAAAAGGTAGGCCTCCAAACAAACCATTAAGTCAATGTAGATTCATATTCAAGTTCATACAAGATCCCTTCCTTGAAATTATGTAGTATACACCATAAATCATAGGAGATGCTAATATTGAACATACACACTCTTTCCTCAAACATATTGATTTCCATGTCACCAAATATGTTATTGATGAACTTTAAATGATATAATAACCATTGATTATAATTTAAATGGCCACCTTATTGTCAATCACACTATTTTTATGTTTTTCCAACATAGCCTTGGTTCACTGGTTAGATTGATAGAGTTCTAAAGATGTCCAGGGTTCCATTCTCACAATGGTCTACCACACTTATGGAATGTCAAATAGTGATGAGGCCAGCAGCTAGTCCTGAACAAATTTATTAGATTAGATACCTCTCAACCTAGTCACCTAAGCCAAATGTAACGCCCATATTTTTGATTCGGCATATTTATTAGTTAGATACACCATACTTTATTGCTTATATATTCTGTTGAACTCAGCTCGACTGAGTAAAACTATATTGGACCTCATTATATGATGTTACTCTGTTTTATGATTTCACCATGATTATGATGTTACTATGTTATGCGGTTATGATGTCATGATTATCATATGATTTCCTTATTTTACGATTGCAGTATATGTTTATATGTTTTCATTAATGAAATGTGAAATATATGATTCGGTACGTGGATACCATCTTCTTATATGAATTATTGAAATGTTATATGTCATACGCATCTATGATGAGCTAAAAAGGTTACATGAAATAAAATGATAAACATGGATCAATTGGCGATCAATGGAAAAATGCTTTCTATAATTGTATTTTGCAAAATACTAACCTACAGGACTCAAGGGCTATGGGATGGCCCAGTTACTTGATCTGATATATATTGGAAAGGAAAAACATGTTCATACAGCAAACCTTAGCAGCCAAAATGAGGATACGATAACACAAACTGATAATCCCGATAGCAGCAAGTATGAGTTGATAAGGGCGTAGGCCCAGTATGTTGAGAGGGATGGATGTGTTTCCCACCCTATGTTTCCATGAGACCCAAGGTCGTGGGAGGGGCCGTGCTGAGACACGCTCCCCGTGTTGTTGTGATGACGATGGTCGGATGCCTGCTAGGGGAGGATAGGTCCGTTGTTCAGCCCGACGATGTGGTCAGATCGGTGAGTCCGACATCCACTGTTGTACTAGCAGAGGGAGGATAGGGAGGATGCTGGACGTAGGTTTATGATGGGAGGATGTGTTAGTTAGTACTGTTGGGGTTTAGTATTCCTTGATTCCGAGTTAGTGGAAGTAGGGCACCCTTCCTGTACTTGATTGATTAAACTAATGTAAACATAAAGACAATGATGTTAAATCGTAAAGGGTTAACTGTTAAATAACCGAGGATGTTAAAGTAATTATACTATATATTATGCTTGCTCTTCTGCATGGGGGTAGATACTATTATTAGTTAGCAAGTATGCATAGGCGGAATGGGGTTTGTTTATAGTACATATCCGACATGTGCATACACTGGCCATGCATGCACACCTTGTACGTGTACAATATTACTGGTGTATAACATACTTGTCATGCTTGAATAGTAGTATAAATGTCATAGATAACTCAGTTAAGGATACATCAATCAACTTAGGTAATGAATGGTTAGGTTGTCAATGTGTAAATAAGTGAATTTAGTAATTATATGAAAACATTGTAATAATAAACTAAGACAAGTGTCGTCAGTTAACATTGTCATAGGAGAACTGTTGTGAATAGGGTAATGATAGTGTCTAATTAATTAGTAAAATTGTTTAAGCCCTCACAAGTGCTTTGTTTATAAGAACAAGGATGCTATGTTGATGATAGGGGTACTCATGTGATAAACAAATAATTAAGAATACTATGATTAATTCACCTTTTATTATTGTTAAATGGTGATTTAATTATTATTATTAATTAATAAATGGTGATCTAATTATTATTATTACTTAATTAATAATATTCCAGCAACATTTATATCCCTATCGTGACAATTGCAATAAGTAAGATTTAATATATTGATTTATAAATTAATATTGTGTGATTATTTCCATTTCAAAAGTTAGCCATAATAGGATAATCATTTTTGGAATGAACGTGATGTGATGGAAAATGGTTATTTAATTATTCAATGTTAATCTTGGAATTTAAACCTCAAGATAAGTGGTCTCGACGGATAAGGTAGACCCTTAAGACACGCATGTCCAAGTTGAAAGGGGTCAAATATTTATATAATATTTTATTAATTACCTCAATAACAATAAATACAAGGTTTGGTGAAAAGACTTGTAATTAATAAACCTTGTCCCGAATGGATAACCTTTGGGTGATAATTCCCACCGTAATAAATACTTACGACCGTCAATCCAAAACCAAGTAAATTTTCCATGAGGGTAATTAATTATACATTTTTATATAAAGAAACGTGTATGAATGAACTGGTAAGGGGAGTAAATGTTGAGGGGGCTCGAGAGGGGGAGTTTGGGGCGGTGGAGTAAGCCCCAGGTCTTCTCGGGGATGGACATGTATATAGAGGGGGAGGTTTTTGGAGAACGGGGGGGTTTTTTGAACAGAAGTTTGGAGAACAGAAGTTGGGAGTTTTTTTTACAGAAGTTGGAGAACAGAAGTTTGGAGAACAGAAAGTTTGGAGAACCGAAGAGAGGACTGCTCTCGGGATTATCAGATTGTGGGCTCGGGGGCTTGGAAATCCTTTGATTTCCAAGGGCCAGCAAGATAATAGCTGGTCGGTAGGGTGGACACTTCATTTTCGCTGTCTAAGAGGTTATACAACCCACTACAACCTACGGTTAGCATCAGCATCAGGTAATTTCCTTGTTATTTACGTTATTTGATTATTATGCTAAATCTTACTGTAAACATGCATAACTTGCTAATTACTGATTTACTAAGTTGTGAAACATATTCTTATGCTGGAACATGATTGTTGAAAAGAAAATAACGATATGTTTGTTTTATTTTAAATTACGAATGTAAGGTTAGTGAAAACACGACAGTACACTAAATATTATTTAGGCACATAGTAATTGTTAGAAATTTACTTCCATAAACTGATAAAGTTTAAAACGTAGAAAATTAGCTCTGAAATTTTACTCAGTGCTCTGCTGTAAAAAAACCAGAGCACTACACCAAAGGAATTCCATGTTGTGCAGTTCAACCCCCAATATCAAGGTTTGTTTATGGAAGCCACTTTAGCAAAAGAATACATATCTAGAAGCATTATTATGGAAAAAGAATGATTGTTATGGAGGCATGTCCATAAGACAATAGTGATACGGTAGTTGTGCCTTTATTGGAAAATTTTATTGACCAATATTGTGGTAGCAATCAAAACCATGTAAATTAATCAACTGCATGAATAAATTCAGAATACTTGTTAGACTATGCAACTTGAAGATATTTACAACTCCAATTATTACAATAATTCTCTCAATTGAGAAGGTAGGACTTGAGCATTAGATATTAAAGGGTATTAATTATTATTTTTATTTTGGATAAAAAAAATATCATTTATTGAATCAAGATATAATATTCAATATATGTACATGTTCATTGAATGTACTCTCAAGATTCAAACTTTGGATCCAAGGAATACAAAAAAAGAGTGTGTAACGGGAAATGTGAATATTCACACCATATTTTAGGTGAATAAAGTTTCCACGCCTCAAATATCTTCCATGGCATACTTAATTCCCATATATTATATAAATATTCCCTTTTCCATTACATGAAGTGTCTACTAGGAAGAGCATCATTCTAAAATCCTTCTGCAAGCACTTACTTCAACCTAGATGAATATGAAGATGACATATATTTAATCAATCTTATTCAATTTTGAGAAACCATAGATTTCCAGCCTCACGTCATTTGATTGGTGTGAAAATACATGGTTTGATCAGTAGAAAAAATGAACATGAAATACATAGAAGAGGAAGTTAATAAAAGGGTGTAATTGTTTCATATACTCTAAATGAAACTGAAAGCATTCAGAAAAATCATGCTTGCTTATAAAATTCTATTTTGTCTGTGTCATCCCTTCCAATATTACATTTTGTGGATATTGCCCCAATTTTTGTTCCAATGTGGCATTATAAAATAATCAACTACTATGCACCTAATACCTAAGATGAAAACTAGTTAAGACACCATAGTTGAAGGAAATAACATAATAAATTATAATCAGGTAAGATTTTGTATTGAAATATACAATAGGAAACTACAACAAATTATTAAAAGGTACATATGAAAATAAAATAAAACACATTACAAGTAGAATGTATATATGCAACAAATTTAGCCTCATGACTACAGAAACATAGACAACATCATACATACAAACTTCATTAAAAGAGAGAAAATATGCAATTTGGAAGTAATAAAAATAGAACAAATTACAATTGGCATGTACACATAAATATAGGCAACAATTGTTTGTGATTGGCATCTAAAAGTTAAAATACACATACAAACTTAATTAAAGAGAGGCATTATGCAAGTTAGAGCTTTCTTGTAATATGCTATTTATCGCAAAGATAGGGGACACTGATGAAAACATTAAAAGAAAATGCATATATTAAGAAAAAATTCTCTCATATCATGGTTGGACTCGGTTAGAAAATAGACTCCTATAATTTTTAGCCTAAATATGAGTGTTGCATCAATCCATTATTCACTCTTCTAACATAAATTCTCACAAAAAGGAACCATAAATTAATCAAACAGATACAACACAAAATAAATACAAATGAATGGTGCCTAGCACAAGTGTTTGATAAGAGAGTAGAATTTATAGAAAGGAATGTATACTATATATCCGCATGCTACCCTAAAATGGGTAATGAAAGAAGGTGGTCTAAAACTACTAGTGGTAATCCTAATGTACTAAATTCCTATGACCAAATGCATTCATAACCATGCGAGAAAACTATTTGCACCCAAAGTTCCAATGTTCCCAAGGAGCAAAGCAAGAGTAGGAATGGGGAGCAGTCTTTCCCAAACAAATTCCAGGAGAAATCATTCCTAGGATTATTCCACATACATTTATGTATTATGATGCATATACATTAAAAGGAGAAACAAAATAAAAAATTAGTTGCAGAAAACATAAACTTGAGTGCTTCTAGTACACAAATACTACATTCAAAAAAAATAAATGTCATTCGTAGTAGATTAGAACATCGACCACTAGAATAAGTCTCGGAATTTTGCAACCAACAATTAACCATTAAGAAGTTATAAAGTTAAAAATAAGATAGCATGAAGTAGAATAACAAATGAACTTAACAAAAAAATTCCCAGGGACAAAGCATTCCTGGGAAGCATTACACACACACACACATGTATATTAAAAAAAATTGTAAAAAAAAACAAATAAGTTGTAGAAAACATATATTTGAGTGCTACTAGTAGACAAATACAACTACATTCCCAAAACAAATTAGAAATGTGATTAATAGTATATTATAGCATCAACCATTAGTACAAGTCTCAGGGTTTTGCTAACAACAGTTAAACATCTAGAAGTTACAAAGTTAAAATTAGATGGCATGAAGTAGAATAAGAAATGAATTTGAACCAAATAACCTCAACCATCTAGCAGTTACAAAGTTATAAACAAAAATAATAGAAAATAAAATATCAAAATGAAATACTTTTGAAGAAAGGAAATTGAGTGACACAAAATGAGTTACATTGTGATGATTGGGAAGTGAAGTGTGCTAATAAATATCCCTAAAAGCTTCCATGGGAGTTCCTGCTAAGTAAAAAAACAATTCACACTGGATGATAAACACTGCTAAATTAGCCTTGGGACTCATAACAATCATGGAAATTTTGGGAGAATTAATTGTTCCTTCATGAAAGAATTACAACATACATTTATATGCAAAGAACACAAATACAACAATGAGTTGTGACCAGTATAGAATGCATATCCTTGATAGCATCTAGATGGTCCATATATAACTACAAACACCATAGATAATTAGTGTGACAAACATGAACACATTCCATTCCACATTTGTATTCACTTCTACTTGGAGGGAATATTTTAGATACACATATGTTCATTAATAATTTTGTTCCATAGGAAATCAAGGTCTCTTTTCACATGGATTTTTCATGGAATAAATTTATAGGAAGAAACTCCTCTAATTTATGTTTTATTTGGGAATACCAAAACATTTCCTCTCATGATACATTACCAAAGAGATTACCTATTTATAGAGTCTCACATTAATACCAAACCTCACAACAATAGAGGGAAATTCTATGGAATTATCTTTAAATATGAAGCACAACAAAAATGCAAGAGGACTACAATACAATCAGGATTTAGGGTGTGAATTCTCCTCCTACATTGTACTAGATTAATAGAAAACTCAATGGTCTCAAATACTATATGTGAGAAGAAAAAATATAACATGGAATATCCCCAATACACTCTTCAACATGGCAATTTTGTAGGTATTTGATCTTTCCCACAATAATTTGAATGGAAGAATATACACCTTCGAAGCACCTCCATTTCTTGCAAATCTTAATATGATGAAAAATCACTTGGAAGGACCATTTCCTATTTGAGGTTAATTGTTTACCTTCCTTAGTAACTAGTTTTAAATAAAACTCAACTTTGTGGTTCACCTCTTCACACCTACAATCACCTATAATTACAATTTACCACATTGTTTAAGCCCTGGAAATGTTTCAACCCAAAACAAGTTGTGCATAAACACTAGGATAATTGACATTATTGGAGTGGATATTTCTTTACTTGTGGTTGAAATATTATGGATCTTGTTAGACAAACAAATTGAGATAATAATAATTTGAAAATGAGGATGAATTTAGGATTTCCTTGAGGTTATTTGAACTTGTGGGATTTACTATGGTAGTTCAGATCCAAAAGGACCATAATAAGGGCCTTACCATTTCATATCCCATTAAGATACAAACTATTTTTTTCAATTCAACATCCTAGGATGTGACAACTTTGGGTTGGTATATATATCCATCTTACAAAAATGAAACAAAAAAAAATGTAATAAAAAAATTGATAGGAGACAATGTCTAGGTGGAACGAGAATTAGGGATAGAAGTGGAATCTTTATCAATTTCCCAACAAAAAAATATTGTGTCCTATAAAGGATATTGTATAAACATGATGAATGTATTTTTAATTTATCTTACATGGAAAATGGAAGCTTGAATTATTGATTTGCATGAAAGGTTTCATTGAGGCACAATGTTGGATTGTAAAACCATGTTAAAGATAGTTCAAGGAGCAGGGAGGATTGGCATAGTTGCATAAAAATATTTGAACATCATATAATGCATCATGATAAAGTCAAATAGCATTCTCTTATGATGAATTTGAATCCCATTCAGTAGAATTTGGCATTAAAATTTGATTTTTCTTTATAACACACAATGGTGGATATATTCCCCTGAATATGATCAGGCTTAGATATCCACTCTCAGAAGGGATGTGTACAAATGTGGGGTTATAGTTCTGGATTTGATCACTATAAATTTCTCTATTCATATATACAAACCTAAGGGATGTAGGTACTTGGTTTCATAGGAAAAACAAATGAGAAGAAGGAAAATAGGTTGAAATATTTGATCTCTTACGCAAGGTTAAGGGAAACTAATTAGCGCTAACTTTTGAATGTATGTATTATACTATAATGTTATGTTGTAATGTTATTGTTGTAATGGCCCCTATAGCTATCATCTAAAGGTCCCAATCATGACTAAATAGAATTCAAATTTATGGGAAACCTCTTTGGATATCCATATATTATGCACACGAATGTCTTTGGTTAATGCCATGGTAATTTTGATCAGCAATTTTACTTGTGGTTTGACCCAACTCTAGATGTCCCACACTTACTCTATGCTCTAGATACCAAACAAAATTATGTATGTACTCTAATTACTCTCTACATTCATTTGTCCAATATAATATAATACAATCTCTCCAACTAACATAAATACATGGCTGTTCTTCATATTTTTTGTAGACAAAAATCTTGTTCAACTTTTTAAGAATAGGTAGAAAGAGTTTGGTAAAGTGGATACCAATTATCATTACCCCGAGAACCAAGCAATGAGGACTTACTCCAACCTTTGAAATTAATATTATTAGGAAACCAGAGGTGTGCTCATCAAGACTAACTAGACAAAATTCCCCTTTGTTTCATCCTTCAACAACTTCAATGTTGTTACTTCTTCTTCTTCTTCTACCAACTCCATTGCAAAGGAGGCTTTGGACTCAAACCAAGATAAGAGGATCCAATGGGTGCAGAAGAACTACATGATATATGAATTACCATTTAGACACAAATAGGTTTCCTATGGAATTCCTCTTGAATGCAAATGATCCCTCAACTCAATTCCATTTACATTCATTAAATGAAGTCATACATTCATAGATTGAATTTTGGATGCCCTACCCTTCAATTCTTTTCCTCCGGGTATTATGTTCCATTACATCCATTCTTTCATTATTTTTATACATACAAAAACATAAATGTATGTAAAAATATGTATACATATTACAAGGGATCAAGTATTCTAGTGCTATAATACAAAAGTGATAGTGACATATTCTTTTCGGATTCAATTGCTACAACTAGTTTCTATTTGTTAGTTCTACATTTTTTTAATATCTATAAATCTTCTCTAATTCTCTTGTATGGAAATTAAATTTCTTAATGTGCATAACTCTTCTCTAACGCTCTTGGATTGGTATTGAAATTTAGAGGACACACAAAAACATTGAAAAGTTTTAATATTTTAAATTAGGAATTCAATAGCTAAACATCTTTTCTTGATTCCAGAAAATGTGTGTGTGTGTGTGTGTGTGTGTGAAAATCATCTTGCTACACTTAGGGAATATTTTTTTACATTTAGATCATCAACATGTTACATTTATGACATCAACTTAGATAAGTTGACCTTCTGATATATTGTCATCATAATGATCACTATGATGATTCTAGTCATTATTGTCGTTGCCATTGTCATCCTAATCATCAATAGTAGCATCATCATTATTGTCATCATCACCATCATCACATAATCATATCATCATATTTGACATCATCATTATCATTGTCTTCATTGTCATCATCATCACTATGATCATTCCCATCATCATTTCCATTTTCATCCTCATCATCAACAACGGCATAATCATCACCATCATCACATAATCATATCATCATCATTGTCATCATCATGATCATCATCATCGTCATCAACATCAGCATCATCACTATGATCGTTCTCACCATTATTGGCATTGTTACCATTATCCTCATCGTTAACAACAACATCATCACCATCATCACAAAAATATTATCATCATCATTATGATCATCGTTATTGGAATCATTTCCATCATTGTCGTCGTCATCATCATCATCAACATATAATCACATCAACATCATCATACTTTCCATCTTTATCACCACCATGATGATGACAATGAAAATGATGACAATGATGATGATGACGATGAAAATGGTGATGAATATGACCATTACTACTAACATTAGTACACTAATGCTGACCTTTCCTAATTGGTCCATAGATTAGGTTACACAACAAAAAAAACTCACTCAAACACATAACAGAAAGATGGCAAGTAGTATGGATTTAATTGAATTAAACAATATTCTCTTATCATAGGAATTACAATAGTTATTACATGCAGAGTCGATGTTATGTTTCTCACAGTCACAATATATCAAGTTCAGTCTCTCGAGGGGGTTCCAAAACAAATTCCATCCGCAGCAACCCAAAAAGTCCCTTTTACAAAGTACGCACAAGTATTTATACTTGTTCTGTTTCTGGGAACCACACTCAATATTATTCTAGAAGCCTCTCACTGGTTCCAGGAATGGTCAACTCCATTAAATACTTCACGTGGAATTCCTTGGCTCCTTCCGCCATCTGGCACTCTACAACAACTATCATAACTGTGCATTAACTTCTCCAACTACCTCCATAGTCATTCTATGTTGCTCAATTCCAATAGGCCATCGATCAACTCAACTCCTTGCTTCAACTGGATGATTATCTGTCAGTTGGTACCTGATTCAACCATTACTTCCTCTACCTCTCTTCCATCGACCCATCGGTTGGTATCACGACTCATCTCGTGTCGAATCATCTTCTTCGGTCGCTTGTCTAGGACAGTCGACTATTCTCAGACGACTCTAGTTGGTTCACTCCAATTGTTCTTATAGGGATAGATGCCCCTATATCAGTCTCCCTGGGTTGAAAAGAACTATGCCCCAGTTCTTCAACTCCTCAATCTTCTCTTCTAATATCCAAGTCGCTTCTTCTAAACCTCGATTTCCCCAATGAACCAAGTACTCCTTCTTCCTCTATCATCGAGTCCTTCTGACTTCTCTTTCCCTGAGTATCTATTTGACTTCTTATGTCTATTGGACTGACATTTCTTATTTCCAGTCGATGTCTGACTCAACTCCATTCGTCGAACCTTCCTCATACTTGTATAAGTTAGCAACATTAAACGTCGGTGAAATATTCATCTCTTCCGGCAGCTCCAACACATAGGAATCCCTAGGTTGTTAGGAAGTTGTTATAAGTTGTTGGGGAAAGTGTGAACATATCCACCATTGTATGGGACAATGGGTGGTCAAATATAGATGTTGGGCACTCTCCTTGAGACCGCCACATGCATTTATTACCACCATCATGCCTAATGCGTCTTCCTTCCATGTTTTATGGATTTGGGTTTGACCAAGGGCGCCCATGCATTGAACCTAGTCTTTTGCCCCTCTTTTGGTTGTATTGGCCTACCCTAGCCTACCTAACTTCCAACCAACCACCTCATCCACATGTGTAAGCTCCATCTTGGTCCCCCATGCTCACCCAATGTTCACATGCACATTTTGGACCTGTTTGGGATATTTGAGAACCATTTGGTCAACCTAGGGGGGATTATGGCTCAATCTAAGCTAGCTAAGTGTGGACAATCCAAGTGAATCCTATTTATTCATATTTCTATATAAGGATGATACAAAATCATTGCAACATTGGACAGTTAATAAACTCTGATATTTGATCATTTGTGTTTCCTGGTTTTTTATCATTTGTGCTAATATTTGATCATTTATGCCTGGTTTTTTATCATTTGTTTTCCATAAATGTATATGCACTTGTTTCTTGCATAATAAGTTAAATATTTAAATTGTGAGGTATCTATAGTAGCTAGATCCTACTGTGACTTAGATTTCACATGGTATCAGAGCTCTTGAAGATATTATTCGAACCAATAGACTGTTTTAGTGGTGTGCCAGAAGCAGTGGAGAAACCATAGAATTCCCTGGAACCATTGCATTTAATCCATTGGATAAATCCATTGGAGTCTATCCAGGGTGTGATGCTCTCCGAAAAGCACCTACTATCAAGCAGGGTTCGAATTTGTTAGTGTAGATCCCCTCCTGAGTATTGAGATTTTTCTTGCAAGTACACAAGTGCACCATTGTCACCAAGTGTGAAAGAAACAGTAGAATATGGAGAAAACTCATTCAAATTTGCTCACTCCATTCAACTATTTCGAATGGAAGGCTGAAATGGTCATTCAGTTGAGATCCAAGGGTATTTTCGGGATCACCATGGGCATAGAGGTTGAGCCAAACTCTATTGTGGATAAGTCGAAATTATTCAATAGAATGGATGAGGCATTTGGCCTCCTTTGTCTCAATATTTTGAGAGACCTCCTGTTTCATGTAGAAATTCTATCTACTCCAGATGAATTGTGGCTCAAGCTTGAGTCTTTGTTTGGAAATACTAATGAAATGACGGGCCATCAACTTGAGAATGAGTTGATCTCACTGAGTCCAAGCAACTTCGAATCCATCCAGGATTTCTTCACCAAGTTCAAAATCTTGGTCTTGCAAATCAAATAGTGTGGCATTGACAAGAAGGAATAATAGTTGGTTTTTTCCATCATTTTGAAATTGGGTCATGAGTACTTAGTTTTTGTCTCTACATTTCACTCCACAAAGCTCACAGTTAGAAATTGGAAGATGCCATCTTTGGCTGATTT
Source organism: Larix kaempferi (assembly GCA_027924585.1). NCBI lineage: Eukaryota > Viridiplantae > Streptophyta > Pinopsida > Pinales > Pinaceae > Larix > Larix kaempferi. The sequence continues at coordinate 3,625,408 of BSBM01000058.1, read as the reverse complement.
CATGGAGATGCTAACTCAAGAGAAAGACAAGTTGGTATTGATGGGTTCCATTAAGTAAAAATATCAAGTACTTGCAGCTGGATATTTGAAGCAAGCTAGAGGCAATAAAAATCCCAAGTCGAAACCACAAGAGAAGAATATGAAGGAGAAGAAGTAGTCAAGTGATGAAAACTCAAGTTCAAGTGATGAAGATTCAAAAGTCAAGAAGATGAAGAGAAAGAAAGAGAATCCAAAGTGTGGTTATTGCAAATTTTTTCATAATGAAAAATGTTGTTTCAGAAATAAGTTGGACACCATGACCAAGCTACTTGAAGAGCATAACATTGATGTTCCAGATTTTGCAAGAAAAAAAGAAGCCAAGCTCTCTTTGGAACAAGAACATTGTCTCCATGCTACCTGCAAAAGTAATAAGTTGTATGCTTTGAGTGATAAATTTAAATATATTTATGATGTATATATTTCTGATTCACATTCTGATATATCAGATTCAAAAACCTCCATCAATTCCTTGAAAGAATCTCCATCCAGTTCCCCAAAATTTCCTCCCAATACTTGTCATTTTTCACTAGTTTTTGACATGCCTTCTGAAATCTCTTTCCAAATCCATTTAGATCCTTCCCATTCTGATATGGAAGGTGATATGCAAGCTGATATGCAGGTTATGTCATCCTTCAAACCATTTTCCCAACCATTGGATTCCCAAAATACCATACAACCCCTAAGTTCTCGAGTTGGAAAATCTCACAATTTCATTGTTTCCAATACTGTGTCACTTATCTATGTTGTCTTTATGTCTTGCATATCATTCATTGGTTGGAAATCCATGGCATTGGATATCATGGGACTATTGTTCCACATGTATGGACCTGATCTCACCACCTATGGTTCAAAACTCAAGTCTCCAAACCCTTCAAGTTCGCTCAATTGTCAGTGTGATCTAGTTGCACACTCTTTTCTTACTGTAAATCCATTCTCTCATGGAGACACTATACCTATGTTGTTTTCTGCTCCATATGAATCCTACTCTGATATTTCAGAGCCTCATGAGCTCTATTGCAAAGTTGGGAAGGTGCTACATCAGTTTGGAAGGAAGAGACATGGTTTGATTCGCCATATGGTAGCTACTCAAGAAGCTGATTTTGTTGAGTCTTTTGATGTTCTTTGGGAAGGATTTTACAAAGATATATTTTCCATTATTGATTATGTATTCAGATCAGAGTATGTATGCACAAAGAAGCATTCTTATGATGCTCCTCCATCATCAAAGGATGAGTTTCAAGGGGCCTCTCAACATGTTTTTTGTCTACACAACATTGATGCATTGGTGCATGATCATGGCATCCACAACATATTCACCAAGTCTTTCACCAAGAAGTTGTTCATTCAACTCATTCAAGTGAAGAACAAGACTTGTTGAAGACATTTTGTTCATCTATGTGTTATGTCCATTCTTGAGGGGGGATTTTCCCCATGTGGTTTTGCCTCTTTCCTCATTTTACATGGACAAATAAATTTTGTGTTGTAAAAGGTGACTTGAGCCTTAGTTTCCAAGGCCTTACTTTTGATAATCCACTAAGTCTAGATTATGGGGGGGTGTTAGAACAATATTATACCTTAGTACCTTAGTCATTAATTAATTAATCGTTATTATGTGCTAAACTGGTTAATAATCACATCCCTAGGTTGTTAGGAAGTTGTTATAATTTGTCTAGAAGTTGTTGGTCAAAGTGTGAACATATCCACCATTGTATGGGATAAAGGGTGATCAAATATAGCTGTTGGGTGCTCTCCTTGATACCAACACATGTATTTATTACCACCAACATGCCTAAGGCACCTTCCTTCCCTATTTTATGGATCTGGGTTTGACCAAGGGCACCCATGCATTGAACCTAGTCTTTTGCCCCTATTTTGGATATTTTGGCCTACCCTAGCCTACCTAACTTCCAATCAACCACCTCCTCCACATGTGTGAGCTCCATCTTGTTCCCCCATGCTCACCCAATGTTCACATGCACATTTTGGACCTGTTTGGGATATTTGGGAACCATTTGGTCAACCTAGGGGGGATTGTGGCTCAATCTAAGCTAGCTAAGTGTGGACACTCCAAGTGCATCCTATTTCTTCATATTTCTATATAAGGATGATCCAAACTCATTGTAACATTGGACAGTTAATAAAATCTGATATTTGATCATTTTTGTTTCTTGGTTTTTGATCATTTGTGCTGCTATTTGATCATTTATGCCTGGTTTTTTATCATTTGTTTTCCAGAAATGTATATGCACTTGTTTCTTGAATAATAAGTTAAATATTTCAATTGTGAGGTATCTATAGTATCTATATCCTACTATGACTTATATCTCACATCGGGGAATACACAATTGATGTCCTTTGAAAAGGTATCCTTCTTGGATAAAATAATCCAAGTATAGTGTCCCGCCGACACTCCATGGTTCCTTCGACTCCTTCCATGCTTCATCAAAATCCTCATCGACTTCATACTCATCCTTTACTGACTTTAATCCTATCGACTCGACTGTCCTTGTTCCCAACATCACGACTCGTCGACTTAATGCATTGGCCACCTTGTTCGACTTTCTCAACTTGTGTCACAACACAAAGGTGTAGATCTGTATAAATTCTACCCACCTCATATGCCTTTGGTTCAACTTGGTATGAGTGTTCAAATATCTCAAAGCCTAGTGGTCGGTATATAACGCAAATTCCTTTGGAAATAGATAGTACCTCCACTTCTTCAACACCTGGATGATGGCATAAAATTCCTATTCATAGACTGAGTACTTTTGCTTTGATTCATCTAACTTCTTGCTAAAGAACATGATCGATCAGCCTGCTTGGATCAACACTACTTCAATCGCCACTCCACGCATGTCGCAATCGACTTGAAATACTTTGTCAAAGTCGGGGAGAGCTATAACTGGTCTCTTTGTCGCTTTTTGCTTCAACTTCTTGAATGCTCGTTGGGTAACTTCCATCCACTTAAAATTTTCCTTCTTCATGCACACTGTCAACGGTGCACTTATCTGACTAAAATCTTTGATGAACTTTTGGTAAAAATTGGCAAGTCCATGAAAACTCCTTACCTCAGTGGCATTCATCAGTTCTGGCCACTCCAAAATAACCTTGATCTTTTCCGGGTCCATATTCAAACCTTGGCTTGAGATTATGAATCCAAAGTACACCAACTCCTCTTTCATGAAGGAACATTTCTATAGATTCACCAAGAGATTCTGTAGGACTTGTCAAATGTGCGACAAGTTCTCTTCTCTCATCTTGCTGAAGATTAATATGTCGTCGAGATAAACAATGATGAAATTTCCAAAAAATGGTTTTAAGACATCATTCATCAGTCGCATGAATTTACTACGCGCATTGGTCATCCCAAATGGCATAACTAACCATTCATATAGCCCTTCCTTCGTCTTGAAGGTTGTCTTCCATTCATCACCTCCCCTTATCCTTATCTGGTGATATCCACTTTTTAGGTCGATCTCGGTGAAGTACTTAGCTCCACTCAAGCAATCAAGAAGATCGTTCATTCTTGGAAATGGAAACCTATACTTGATAGTGATCTTGTTGATGGCCTGGGAGTTGGTGCACCTCCTCCATTCTCCTCCCTTCTTTGGTGCTAGTACAGTTGGTACTGCACAAGGACTCAAAATATCCCGAATCAGGCCTTTATCCAACAATTCCTGGACTTGTCGATTCAACTCAACACTCTCTGTCAGCATCATCCTATGTGGTGCCTTATTTGGAAGACTTGACCTTGGGATCAAGTCAATTTGGTGTGATATGCTCCTTGTCGGTGGAAAACTTGTCAACATCTCATCGACCATAATGCCCTAGAAATATGATAATACTTTACCGACTTCAGCCAGAATGTTGTCCCCTTTCGACCTATCGACACTTATTCCTTTGGGAATGATGGTGAAGCAACATTGTTGCTTATTTTCCTCCTGGAAAAAATATTTGGCTGAACACATAAGCACCTATCATTCCCAGTAATTTTCCTCCTTTCATTCGCTACTCCACTCTTCAATCAAGGGTAGAAGCTTGAACTTCTGACCATTCTTCTTGACCATGATGGTGTTTCCGTGACCATCATACAACATGTTATGGTCGTACTACCATGATCGTCCCAACAATAGAGGACAAGTATCCATCGGAATCACATCGCACATGACGATGTCATACAACTCACCAATCTTAAAATTAATCAAGCATATCTTAGTCACCATCACCCGGTGACCTTTCTGCAACCATGACACTCTATATGCATTCAGGTGTGGTCGACACTTCAGCCCCATCTTGTCTATTACCTCTATCGAGACCAAATTTTCCATGTTGCCTCCTTCGATGATGGTCATACAACATCTATCTCGAATCTTCACCTTCTTCCTGAAGATCGACTTCCTCTGAGTTGGCTCCTTCTCTTCCTATCGGTTTGTTTGCAACAATGTCATTTGAGTTCTTAAGTTTTGGCATCCCTCCGACGCATCCCCCACGGTACCTTACCTAGATGTTGGGTCTATCATGCCATCGGTTCCTCAACTGGTTCCTTCCTATAGTCTTGTAGCATGCAAGTTCTCTGGGCATTCGTATGCCTTGTGTCCAAACTCCCAACACTTGTAGTAGACGACTTTGGGTTCTTCTTTCTTGCCTCCAAAGGCTCCTCTTCAACCGAAAGTTCCACTACCTATGGGATTATCACTATCCCGTCGGTGTTTTGATGCAACATCTCTGGTTGTTCCCTCATCTCTTCTCTGTTCACTACCCTCGCATTTATTTGACCCACTGATCACCCCTTTAGTGGCGGCATACTTTTGACTTCAGGCAATCATATTTCCTTGACTCATCGAAGTCTTACGCGACAAATTCTCCTCCACCTTCAGAGCTATCTGATAGGCTTCTCCGACCATTCTGAACCTTGACAGGATCAATTCATCCTGAATAGCATATTTGAGGCCATTTACATGCCTCGCGACTTCCTCTTCACCTCATTGGTATGTCCTGACCTCATCGACAGTCGATAGAATTCCTCAGTGAATTCTTGTAGGGTCAATTCCTTCTGTATCAGGTTCTGCAGCTTCATGAACAAGGAGATCATATAGTCGGTGGGAAGAAATTTATCCTTCAACTTGGCAACCACCCTGTCCCAACTCTTCACCTTTTCTTTTCCCTTCCTCATTATATTAGCTTGTACATTGTCCCACCACAATGAGGCATGAACCTTCAAATTTAGACAAGCAACTTTTACCCTCTTGGGATATTCTATCTGTTCCATATCAAAGTATTTCTCCATTTCTCTTATCCATTCTATCAACTCTTTAGGGTTTAGACTCCCTGAGTAGGTAGAGACCTCCATCTTCGATCTACCCCTTATCTCAGACAACACCTTCAGTAACTTGTATCATGGGTCTTCTTCTCTTTCTTCCTCGGGATCATTTTATTCATCCTCAACCTCTTCATCACTATGGTCAAGGGTATCAATACCCAGTCCTCTCTTATGGGCCTCCTTTACTGAAGCTAACTCACTCTTCAGACTTCTCATGGTCTGAATGCATTCCTCGAACATTTCTCAGTCAATCGTGACCCCTGCCCCTCCACACGGTATTCATCCTCTTCCACAAACATTCACACTCCTCTAAGCCATGGTTACAGGTTCAACCAGCTAACTCACACTACCCAATTGCAATTGGGATTCTTCTATCCTTTGCAACTCTACCCAACTGCATCTGGAGTTTCCTTCACATCCTATCACAACTGGACTCACCAAGGAGGATAAATTCCTACTCTGATACCAACTTATTCTGACCTTCCTAATCGATCCGGAGATCAGGTTACACAACGGAAACACTCACTCAAACACACGACATAAAAATGCCAATAAGTATGGATTTAATTAAATTAAACAATCTTCTCTTATCAGAGGAATTGCAATAGTTATTACATGCAGAGTCGATGCTTTGTTCTCACAGTCACAATATATCAATTTCAATCTCTCAAGGGATTCCAAAAAAAATTCCAACTGCAGCAGCCCAAAAATTCCCTTTTACAGAGTACGCACAAGTATTTATACTCATTCTGTTTCTAGGAACCCCACTCAATCTTCTTCTAGAATCCTCTCACTGCTTACAGGCATGGTCAACTCCATTAAATACTTCACGTGGAATTCCTCATCTCCTTCCTCTATCTGGAACTCTGCAAAAATTGTCATAAATGCACATTAACTTCTCCAACTACCTCCACAGTCGTTCTCTATTACTTAATTCCCACCGGCCGTTGATCAACTCGACTCCTTCCTTCAACTGGATTATTATCTACCAGTCAATACCTACTTTGACCATTCCTTCCTCCACCTCTCTACCATCAACCCGTCGGTTGTTCATACGACTCATTTCCCGTTGAATCCTCTTTTTGGTTGTTTGTTTGGGACATTCGACTATTCCCAGACGACTCTAGTCGATTCACTTTGACTGTTCTTGTTGGTCCAAATTCCCCTGCATAATATACCCTATTTCTATCATATTTTTTTGAAGTTGTACCACCCTATCTGTTCATCAGCACCAAGTATTCTAATTGAAACGTCATCCCCACTTCCATTGTCTTCCCTTTCCCTAACTGAACCCCCACATGTACCCTCAATTTCATGATAGTTTGGTCGACCCTTCCAAAATATCAGATAATGGTGCTTGAATTGTGTTTGCATCATAGAAATGCATTAACATTCAAATCGATTGTTGGGTTTCATTGAAGGATGGGAAGTAATCGCTAACATGAAAGGGCCACCTGCTATTTCCATCAATGGTGGAAATGCCTTAGATGGTCATCTAACAAGAATAGATGATTGGTAATATTTTGAAAAGAAAATTTGAGGATATGATTTTATAAGGGGAAAATCCCTTATGACATAATAAAGAAGTGGTTTCATATCAATGTTGATGTATTTGTAACTTTGGAATGTATTTCACCCATGTATATTGTACTCCTATAGAGATTTTATTATTCCTCTATACGGAAGTGTCGTCATTTGTATTGACAAGTGTCACAAGTGTCGCAACTTGCATGTGATGGGTTATTAGACCACCAAGTGTGGGGTCGGCCCTGATTAGTATTACCATGGGTTATTAGACTGAGTTAGACAAGTCGGCCCTGCTAGTTTATTAGGCAGGTCAGGTCATGTATAAATAGAGTGCGGGAGGCACTCTATTTGATCACTTCATTATTCACTTCTACACTCATCAGAAAGTGGCGCACAAGTGAGGAAGGAGGAGTAGCTGCTAAGAGGACTATCTCTTGTACTTGGGTTGTATCATTGCTCTTTCTATCTCTGAGGAAGTTGTGGGGTTTTTCACCTTTATGGTTTTCCCCAAGGAAACTATTTGTGTCTATTATCTTATGTGATTGTTTGTTGTGATTGATATGATTGATATGCTGTCATGTTATTCTCTCAGTAAAGATCCTAGAGTATATTGAATTGATGCTCAAAAATTAACAATCAATACTCGTTTTTTAAATAATTATGAAATCACATAATACATAAAGTACTAGTTTAACATCATTACTTATTTTTAATTAATTTTTTTTTTTTTTTTGTATAATAAGAGAAAATATGTGTACTAAAATTAATATTTAAAAAAAATATGGTATAATTATTTTTTTTTTTAAATATAATCATATAAATGATTATTTTAATTACATATAAAAATTATGTAATATGAATTATCTCATTTTCAAAAATGAAAATATGAAATATTGCAAGAATTTAACCTAGGTGGGGAGGATAATAATTAATCCTTCCAACCACCCAAGATAAATACAATTGACATAAAATGGGTCATTTTATAATGATATAGATTACATTATTTCAACCTTATTGTTTGAACATGACATCCATGGTTTCACCATTTCATCTTTACTTTACTCTTTGTTTACTCAACATGTTATTTTCTTAGATTTTTTTTCATACTTTAATAGTGAAAACCTCATTTCAAAAAATAATTATATTCATCTTAACCACAGATCTATTTAAAATATCAAGATTAGGGAAATCTAAGCCAGTTTATTTTATTATTATATATCATCATCATTATTATTATGTTCATATTTATTTTGTTTTTCTCATTTTAACGAAATTCAATTTGTTTATTAGTATTATATATATAATAGAGGTAATGAGGTTGTATACACACCTTGTTACTCTAGATGTGATAAAAAATGTTGTGAAAAATGTTAGTTTTTCATAATTTAATTCAATATGATCTAGGATCTTATCTGAGAGAATAACATGCACAGCAAATCAAACATAAGAGACAAGAGACACAAAGCATTTCACCAGGGAAACCATAAAGGAGAAAATCCCCCAACTTCCTCAGAGATAGAATGAGCAATAATACAAAACCCCAAAACAAAGAGATGATCTCCAGTAGCTTCCTCTTCCTCCACTTGTGCAAACTTCTCTCTCTCTCACTTGTACGAATGAGTGAGTGATTGAATGTGAGTGAGTGAATAAATAGAGAGCCTATCTCTCTATTTATACTTTACCTTTCACTTTACCTTTACCACTTGACAAGTCGGCCTCAAATAAATTTGATTGGGCCGACTCCTTTAGGGGACTTAAACACCCCAATACAAATGACTCTAGGGGAACTAATGCCCGACTTACATGGGAGGATTGACCTCAATGAATAATGACTTCTTTGAACGGAGGAATAAACATCTTCGTCGGAGGTACAATAATAAAATACAAATAGAATATAAAATATACAAGCGAATACATTTCGAAGTTACAAATACATTAACACTCCCTCTTAACTAGGAAGGTATTCTCTTGACACAGTTCATTAGTACAAGTCTTGATCACTGGATCATCATCAAAGCTGGATCATTATCGTCACTGATGCTGCTATCTCGACCATCAGTCTCCAATCTACTCGTCATAGGAAGTTCTACAGAGCCAACCCTTTTTCATGTTGGATTTAGGCCTAGACTCTATGTAGGTCTTCATCATATCTGTGAGAAATCCATCCAGTAGGTACATCTCGGGACTTATTATATGCCTTTGCAAAACCTACAGGATCTCCCAAGACTGATTATATGCTACTACAAAACCTGAAGGAGCATCCCAGGACTGATTATATGTCACTTGCAAAACTTGCAAGATCTCCCGGGACTAATTGTATGCCACTGCAAAACCTGAAGGAGCATCCAAGGACTGATTATATGCCACTTGCAAAACCTGCAAGATCTCCCAGGACTGATTATATGCCACTACAAAACCCGAAGGAGCATCCCAGGACTAATTATATGCCTATGCAAAACCTGTGTACCCTATTGTCACCTCATCATCTTCAGATCATCTCATCTTCAACGGATCACAACCCAGATGCACATAACACAACACTTACACTCACCAGCATGGGAGGACTAACCTACCACCATCCGTGAAAGGCTCAGCAATTACATCAACGACCATGGGAGGACGAACCTACCACCATGTCGGAAAAGCTTCAGTAATTACATCAACGACCATGGGAGGATGAACCTACCACCATGTCGGAAAAGCTTGGCAATTACATCAACGACCATGGGAGGACGAACCTACCACCATGTCGAAAAATCCTAGCAATTACATCAACAACCATGGGAGGACGAACCTACCACCATGTCGGAAAATCCCATGTGCATCTGCGTCTTCTGGACTCATCACTTCCCCTTAGAAGGAACCTTGATCTGAAGTACACCAAGCTTCTCTCTAAAGTATTCAAACTTCACTTTGGCCAACGGCTTGGTCAATACATCGGCTATCTGCTCGTCCGTCACAACATACTGGAGCTTCACTGCTCCTCTCTGCACCATACCCTTGATATAGTGGTACTTGATCTCAATGTGCTTCGACTTGTCATGGAAAACTGGGTTCTCAGACAACTTCACACAACTCTGGTTGTCACAATGTATACAAGTCGCTTCCAACTGGAGATCAAACAAATCAGACAATAGCTTCCTTAGCCACACTACCTCACAACTAGCCGAACAAGCTGTTGTTGGGACTCAGAAATGTCCTATTTTCATCCACTTTACCTTTCGCTATTCTTCACATTTCAACGTCCCATTAACCTTTCATCATACCATTTCCATACATATACTTGAGTTTCATCTTATTATTTTCCACTTTATTCATTTTAGTATTATAAGTGAATTTATGATTAAATATTGGAAAATAACATGTTTTTCACTAATATCTCAAGTATGGATGAACTTTGTAATGTGCAGGAATATGGAAGGATCAATTCAAGGAAAGACTCCTCGAATATCTCCTCCACTTCATGGAGATAGTTATTCAAAGAATATTCCAAGGAGAAGATCATGGAGATTTGGTTGGCATATATTATTTAGGATGTATGAGAAACACGTGGAGAATTTGTGAGAGACATGTGGAGGATTTGAATGGATCATATTTTGTAATAATAGCAAATTATTTGAGAGTGGTTGAGAGAATAGTGGATCTATCATTATGATATGGTTATCTCCTTCTCAAAGAAATTCATGTATAAAAGAGAATGTTCTCTCTTCATTTTAGGACATGTAGGTTAATCATAGATTAGGAGGAGATTAGTCTCACATTGTAGAAGTTAGTTTTGGTTTTGTAATATGGAGAAGGGAATTCTCAGCTTTTGTTCATAATCTTAGTTTTGATGCTTTCATGATTTGCCATTGATTCTTGTGATGTAAATTAAGTTTTCTTTATTGTTAATGTGAGCTCACATGTGTTGTCTTGTTGCTCTTCATATGTTGTCTTTCTTTTATGCAATTTACTTTCAGCAGTGTGGTGTGTTTCAGCTTTCAGCATTAAATTAGAAATTGTGTGTTTCATCTTAAGGGGGAATTAGATTAGCAATTAGACATTAGTAAGGCGGGTTAGATTAGATTAAATTCAACTTCAATCCTGCATATACTTTGCATGTGCTTCGTAAGCCTACGAACCTCGGATTGACAAATTAAATGGTTGGGCGAATACTACAACGGAATTAAACGACAATATTTCTGCCTAACATTTTGGCACCGTTGTCGGGGAAGCACGATGGATTGAAGTGTAGATTTCAATTCCTGCAAGTGTGGTAGTGTAAATTTCAATTCCTGCAAGTGTGGTAGTATAAAATTCAATTCCTGCAAGTGTGATAGTGTAGATTTCAATTCTTGTAAGTGTGGTAGTGTAAATTTCAATTCCTGCAAGTGTATTTTTTTTTGCAGCTGTGGAGAGTAATGTTTTTTTTTTTTTTTGGAGTGTTTTTAATTTTTTTTTCTTTTTTTCATTTAGATTTGGGTGCTATAAGAATCCATTTTTCAAAATGATTTTAAGCTTGGAACAACTCACTCAGATCCTTGCAAAAGTAGGGATCTCCTCTTCTCATGAAGAGGAGATATTGAAAGCAGCCGAGAGCTTAATTACTCCTCCATAAACAAATGAAGAATTAACATATGAAGAATCCTGCACATTAAATGATGAACAATTATGCGAGCAGAAGGTCGAGGAGGACAACAAGGAGTTGCAGCAAGATCTGAGTGAGGACAACTATGTCTACGAAAGCCCTATTGAACGATGGTTTCAAGCAAGTACCAGGTTAAGACAATTTAGTTTTTCTTTTTTTCTAGTTAATTCACAGTCACAACAACTAATTTCACACATTTCTGTTTATCCTCACTTTCTATTTGCAAAATTGACACAAAATATATTCTTATTACTATTACGTGAATGGCTACACTGGATATTTAACTACACGTAACTGCTTTCTGAATTTTAATTAGCATAGAGTAGGTAGGATTTTAGTTTCAGTTTTTGCTTTCACCCAGAATAAATATGCTCTCCTCCGCTCTTCATGCGATCTGAGGATCAGAAAGTAGGATGTTTTCTAATGTTTTCAGGAAAAAAATAAATTAATGTTTGCAAATATGCCTAATCGATTTATCCTTAATTTGCAAATTATTTATATCCATATGCTAAAAAAAAAAAAATCAATTTGTTTTACATTTTTTAGAAACAAATAAAAAAATTTGCACGTCCATCTTTCGATCTGCAAATAAAAATAATAAAACATTAGGAGAAAAAAAAATTGGTTTGCAAATTTACATGTTGAAACTGTAAAAATTATGCTGAAACATCAGCTGTAACGACTGCAGTTGAACAACAGCTGTAGCTGAAACAGCACTCCAACAGTGTCATGCCTGCAAATTAACTCTGCAATAATGCCTCGGCCAAACCATTTCTGAAATTTTTTGTATTTGCGCACTCCATTCCCTGCAATTCCTTAAAAAAATCCTGCGATCTAAAGAACAGCCTGCAGCAGGAATGAAAATAACAAATTAGATCTGCATGTTAAAGGTGCATTGTCTAGATCGGACCAAGAAAAAACAATAATAAGAGCTGAAACTATGGTTGCAACTGTGTCACAATTGAATCGAGTCTTTTCGGTCTGGTTGAAACAGTCACTACATGAAACAGTCGCTCATCTTGTTTGTAGTTGTGAAAAGATCTCAACTTGGAGAAATACACGCAACAAATAATTTGATCATTACTTTCCTGGGCTGGGTAGTTAGGTGAGTGTTGCAGCTCCATCTAAAGCGGGAAGGACTTGAATAAATCTACAAACAATCTCACCTTAGAGAGATTTTGAGGTCAAAAAATGGCCTCAAAACAAAGAAAATGTACTATAAAAAACAACCAATTACATTCTAGTAGATGACATCATCCCCCATGTTGAGATGGCATTGCATGAGTTAAGAATGTTTATTTGTCAAATTTTCTATGGTGGATGAAAACACATAGTTAACCAAGGTAGTGGTGTAAGTACTTTTAAGTCATAAAGTAAAGTACTCATAATGATAGTATTTTCATGAAATAATATTATTGTCATTTTCAAGTAAAGTACTCATAATGAATGTCTTTTCACACTTTCTCATAAAATATTATTATTGTCTTTTTGAAAGTACTCAAAATTCATAAAAAAGGTCATTTCACATTTTTTATAAAATAATATTTTTATTATTTTTATGTTTTTAATTTTAAATTATATATTCACTCCATTCTATTTAATATCATAATGTCAAACTAATATATATATATATATATATTCATTTCACATTTTTTCATAAAATAATATTTTTGTCATTTTCATATTTTTAATTTTTAATTATATATTCACTCCATTTTATTTAATATTATAATGTCAAACTAATATATATATATATATATATATCATTGTACTTTTAAAATAAATTATATATATATATATCATTGTACTTTTAAAATAAATTAAATTCATGAATGATATTAATCTAAAAAATGTATGTTAGTTATGTATATAAATTTATGATTTTGATATTAATTTACCAATATAAATTTAATGAATAAAAAATAATAATAGATTTAATGAATAAAGAATAATAATAATAATACAATGTGGGTTATAATAATATTATTAACATTTTACATGTAAATAAATTTTCAATTAAATTACATTATATTAAATTCATGGGAAAAGTACTAAATATAAAAAGTCAACATAAAATTAAAAAAAATAGCTCTTAAAAATGTTTTTTATTATTTAATTTTATTTTCAAGTTCAAGACAAATAAATGTTAAAGGACAATAAATTTTTGGGAATTTACAATGAATCTTAGTCACATCAATGTAGAGTTTTTTTATTAATTTTATTTGTAGTGTATTTTGAAAAGTAACTCAACCATGGTTATTTATATTATGCATAGAAAATAGTGTGGGAGGTGACTTGTCATATATACCTACCCCATAAAACCCCAAATTCATAATATTTTAATATATCTCATATTTTTGTAGTGCATATCTTAGGAGGCCATTTTTTGACCTCAAAATCTCTCTAATGATAATGTTTTGTGGGAGGAAGGCATTGATTTCTCCACTGTCTTTATTATCTGTTAGTGATGATGGTTTATTAACAGTAGCAACACTGATGGCAGCCTCCAGCGCATGATCAAAACGACATTAACCAAAAACGTGTGCCACATAAGAACACCTTGATTCGCGTCTCGATTTACGGACAGCTGGAAACGAATCTCGAAAATTCAGAACATGGGTTTTGTTCGTAACGGCCTCAACTACCTGACTCACAAGGAAATCGCCAAACAAAGAAACGGTTTAAGATATACAGCCGGTTCTCTAAAACATGAAATTTCTAGATTTGCAGTTACAGTTGTGTTTCAACTGTTACAGATCACAAGTTGGGGGTTCAATTTCTCATTCTCCTCAGAGAAATTTATGTAATCATCTATTATGGAGTGGAGCAGTTGTTCGGCAATAGCAGAAGCAGAAGAGATACAGGATTCTTCGAACAAGGTAACTCTGATATATGCATGTAGTCATGATTCTGGGGGCGTCGTAGTTCCAAGCACAACTAGAGGCTTTGGTACAGCTACCACATGTTCATGCACGATCCCAAATTTGGCCCCAACCCTACTGAAACTATTATATGTAGGGAATGGAAACTGTGCGTTCCGATTGTTGAAAATTTATCCTCTTGAAAATCAATACTTTTCTCAATCATCCAGATCAGATTATGGTGTACTGGCTTTGGTAAATCAAAAGTTGCATTAGTTTGTTCAAAGCAAAGATCTTTATGTTTTGAATAAATAGCTCGGAAATGGTGAAGACTCAATTGCATATCATCATCGCCTTTACAATAATACTAAAATAACCTCTACACAGGCTATCTTTGCAATATTAAAACATGCAAACTGTCTTCTTGAATATTATATGATTGTTTTCTTTACACAGTACACACTGAAGCTTAACACACACACTAGTTTCTTTGACAAGCTGAAATCATGCATTTCCAGACATCCAGGGTCTCCATTTTGATCAATCTTGTAGATCTGTGAATTGTATAAAATATTGACGCTTAATTTGTCGATACATTTTATGATCTTGCAATAGGATTCCAAGATGATTTGCTGCAGTTTTTCCACCACCTACTTTTGTGGTCTTGTATTTTCTAAGTAGCAAGGGGTTTGCTATGCCATATACAGGAATCATGCGGACCAGGAATGCTCTCGGCATCTATATTGATCAATGTGTTTTTTGTAGGCAGCAAGTTTTTCTATTCAGGATCGACGTTGGTGTTTAATTCTAGGTTGTTATTTGTTGCAGAGAATTCTATGCTCCCAAGATTCAATATATTTGATGATGTACAAGTATGATCATGCAAGAAAACATTTGGAATTAATGCAACAAGTTGATGAGGATCAGGCGTGCAAGTAGATCGATACACGGGACAGGTATTCATGTATTTATGTTAACAATGGTTTATACAGGATCTAATGGGTGTTGCAACTACAGCTGGCTATTACAGCTATTAAAATTTTCAAATTTTGGATGATTGTTAAAGAGCCGAGATAGTAATGTTGAATGCCCAGGAACGCAGATCGGATAAAATGCTGAGTATTTTTGCCATTTTTATTTGCGTGATGTAAAAATAAAACAAAAACAATAAAAATTATAAAACCATGAAAAGAAAGAAAAAAATATATATATAAAAATAAAAATTTAAACATTGTAAAATTACAAAAATTGCAAATGGACTTTTTACATTCCTGAAAACAATACAACGCATGTTTTTTTTTTATGCTTAACACTAATTTGTTTTCTTCAAGACACTTTGACAGTAATCAACAGAAAAAATAGCAGAGAGACTTTTTGCATCATCATGTTTGTTGCTACACAGCAACACATTTGCAAAAACACCATTGTTGGGTCATGACTTCTTTACTCGCATATTAATCATCTCTATGTGGAAGTTTGTTCCAGCTGGGTGTTCCAGCTACAGTAGTCAATGACGAAACAAGTGCACAATGACAACCGGTATAAAAACACGTTTTCTTTTTGAACTCTGATTTGCCGCATTCATATTTCTTTCTGCATGTTATGTCTTTCGAACTTCTCACAAATTTCATGCAAGATTAGTACTAAGTTTTTCTCAGGTTTGAAGACAAACGCATTTTTGTTGCTGAAGTGATTTTTCAAGAATCACAAAAAAAATTTGTTGAGAAACATGCTTTGATAAGACAGCTTGAAGGAGCTATCACTCATCATAAACATCATGATGTTTGCTATTACACAGAGACCTTTCATAAACCCATTTGTGTCATGAATGTTTACCCACATATATCCTTCAAAGCACATTAGTCATCCATGTTGAAGTCCACTTTCCACTGCCTTATCAGTCACAACTTCACACATACCTATCTTTTCTGAGTTGCATACATAATTTCCTTCTTTTTCAGTCCCTTTCTGCCTTTTGAATAAAAACATCCAATTCCCTTTCCATAATTACATTTCCTTGCCATAAACACTGCTGCTACTGAGATCTTTCCTATAGTCCTACCAATCTTTTTGTAAAAACTCGCATTAACTGATGTGGGATTCCTTAAGGATCACCTTTCAACAAGTCTTGCCCCATCGACCTCAGCACCTTATCTGGGATATAGACTAGAGTTCATTTTTGAGTACCTGGAGGCTTGCATGCATTAATGGCAAGTTCTCTCGATGACAATCATGGGAATAAATCAATGTCCCTTGATCATCATATCTTGCAGGTGGCTCAACATCAGCACATCTATTCTCACTTTGCAAGATGTACTCAAGTATCTTAGCACTCATTGACATCAATGGTGAGTTTGCCTCGCATTGGTTAACGGAATTCATCAATGGATGATAATCCAATGACTTATTTTCATGCTCGACATCAACACATTTATTCGCATGACTAGAATTGTACCATCAGGTTTTGTAGCGGGTGAATACTATACACTTTTTCATGACTCCCTCAGCAGTTACAGCAGCATATGAGAGTACCACAGTTCCACTTTCCACCTTCGACATTTCTCATGATCCAATTACAGCTGCAGCAACATATACAGTTACATTTGTATGATCCTGCAGTAGTGACAGCAGTTACAGCCACAGGCGTAGTCACATTCTCCATGATTCAACAGTAGTAGTTCTGATTCCTTCACTGTCTGTGATCCAATTACAGCCACAGCAGCACCTACAGTTACATTTTCATGATCCTGCAGCAGTGACATCTTCCACGATCCAGCAATAGCAGATACATTCCTATTGCATCACTCATCTACTCTTTGGGTAAGTGGAGGTATGTTGTTTTCTGAACTTTAATCATGCAATTCCTTACATGCTAGCAATGAATAATTTGAAAAATTCTCTCACCATGCTCCATTTCATTTTTCACTTTCATAACCCATGCCGAGTTGCACGAGGACATGCAACGAGTTCAGTTGGGGAGGATGAGATAGAGGTTGCTGAATATTCTATAGGATCTCAAATGCAATCATATTTTCAGAGGACAGGAAATCTTTTGTGACAGTTTATTCATATGCATACTGTTCCTCATATAAAATGCAGAATTTGAATTGAGTATATCTCACAAACCATACATTGGATCCTCATGATTTTTGTATAGGGAATGGATAATATTATGATGAACAAAATTGACAAGTTTCAGCTCAATCCAATGCACGGATTTCGAAAAAACAGCCATCATCACCTACAGCCAATTTGCAATTTTCTCAAAATCTGTGATGTGGGTTATTTTGATTTTTGGTATGGAGATGCATTGGACTTATAGAAACTTTCTTGCCAAATTTTATCCAAACCCAGATCGTAGTTTGTGATATATTAGCTCAGGAAGTTCTCTGCAACACCAGTTGTGACTGTGCCAAACTTTCCATCATCACCTACAACCAATTTGCATTTTTCTTGAAATCTGTGATGTGGGTTTTTCTGATTTTTGGTGTGGAGATGCATTGGACTTATAGAAACTTTCTTGCCAAATTTCAGCCAAACCCATATCTTAGTTTGTGAGATATTAGCTCAGGAAGTTTGTTGCAACAACAGCTAATACTCCTTCAAACCTTCCATTTCGCAGCTGATACTCCCCCAAACCTTCCATTTCGCAGCTGATACTCCTCCAAACCTTCCATTTCACAGCTGCAACTCCAAACTATGTTCACTATCATCATTTTGCTACCATCATTCCACTCATTTACCATTCACCAACATTTCTTTTCCGACAACTCCTCTGTTGCACTTTCCTTCATACACATTGATACACATATTGGCATGATTCATAAAGAAAAGGCTTTCTTATGCACAGTGACACTTTCTTATACATAGTTGGTGACTTATTATTTCCAATGAGTGTATGGTTTAATTATTGCAGCAAGGAAACAGATGACGGAATGAATGTTGTTTACACAAGAACTAACATTCCTTGCATTTAAAAGAAAATGTTAGCTATTACTCCACTCCTTGCATTCATAAGAAAATGATAGTTGTTACTCATACATTTCGCATCATGAAATAAATGTTGTTAACACAAGAACCAACATTCTTTATGGCTGTTACACAAAGAAAATTCTAGTTGTTACTCATGTGATGCACATCCTGGAAACATTTAAAAGACATCATCAAGCAAAGCCAAAGTTCAGATGCCAAAAGTTCTTAAGCAGATCCATGCACGGTTGCATGAGGACATGCAACAAGTTCAGTTAGGGAGTATGTTGGGACTCAGAAATGTCCTATTTTCATCCACTTTACCTTTCTCTATTCTTCACATTTCATCGTCCCATTAACCTTTCATCATACCATTCCCATACATATACTTGAGTTTCATCTTATTATTTTTCAGTTTATTCATTTTAGTATTATAAGTGAATTTATGATTAAATATTGGAAAATAACATGTTTTTCACTAATATCTCAAGTATGGATGAGCTTTGTAATGTGTAGGAATATGGAAGGACCAATTCAAGGAAAGACTCCTCGAATATCTCCTCCACTTCATGGAGATAGTTATTCAAAGAATATTCCAAGGAGAAGATCATGGAGATTTGGTTGGCATATCTTATTTAGGATGTATGAAAAACATGTTAAGAATTTGTGAGAGACATGTGGAGGATTTGAATGGATCATATTTTGTAATAATAGCAAATTGGTTGAGAGTGGTTGAGAGAATAGTGGATCTATCATTATGAGATGGTTATCTCCTTCTCATAGAAATTCATGTCTAAAAGAGAGTGCTCTCTCTTCATTTTGGGACATGTAGGTTAATCATAGATTAGGAGGAGATTAGTCTCACATTGTAGAAGTTAGTTTTGGTTTTGTAATATGGAGAAGGGGATTCTTAGCTTTTGTTCATAATCTTAGTTTTGATGCTTTCATGATTTGCCATTGATTCTTGTGATGTAAATCAAGTTTTCTTTATTGTTAATGTGAGCTCACATGTGTTGTCTTGTTTCTCTTCATATGTTGTCTTTCTTTTATGCAATTCACTTTCAGCAGTGTGGTGTGTTTCAGCTTCCAGCATTAGATTAGCAATTGTGTGTTTCATCTTAAGGTGGAATTAGATTAGCAATTAGCCATTAGCAAGGGGGGTTAGATTAGATTAAATTCAACTTCAGTCCTGCATATACTTTGCATGTGCTTCGTAAGCCTACGAACCTCGGATTGACAAATTAAATGGTTGGGCGAATACTACAACGAAATTAAACGATAATATTTCTGCCTAAAAGCTGCGACATACTCTGCTTCGGCTGTACTCAGTGCCACGCAGGACTGCTTCCTTCTAAACCAAGAGATCACACCTTATCCCATACTGAAGCAGCACCACGAAGTGCTCTTCCTATCAATGGAACTTCCTGCCCAATCCGAATCAACATAACCCTCCAAGTTAATCTTTTGATTCACATCATACTGAGCCCATAATCAACTGTGCCCTTTAGGTACCTCAGAATATGCTTTGTAGCAATCAAGTGAACATGTATCGGATCCGTTAGGAACTAGCCCAATGTGTTCACAGCAAAGCAATTATCTGGTCTCGTATTTGTCAAGTACATCAAATATCCAATCATCTAACGATACATTGTGGCATCAACCGACTATGTTGAAGCATCACTCAATAGCTTCAAGTTCGATTCCATAGTTGTGGCCATGGACTTGCAGTCCATCATCCCGAACCTCTTTAGGATCTCTACTACATACTTCCCTTGCCCAAGGAAGATTCCATCCGCACTTTGCCACACCTCCATGCCTAGAAAATAGTGCATCATGCCCAAGTCCTTCATCTCAAACTCAACAACAAGCTTCCTCTTTGTGTCAACAATCAACCCATCCTCACCTGTCACAAACAGGTCATGTTCATATAGTAGGAGTATCATTGGGTTCCCTTCCTCAACCTTGTAGTAAAGGTTGGAATCCTCTTTACTCTTGGTAAATCCCAAACTAGTTAGGAAGCTGTCTATCCTGCCGTACCGCGTCCTGGATGCCTTTTTCGATCCATACAAGGCTTTCTTCAATTTGCACACATGAGTCTCCCTATCATGTGTCTCAAACCCGAGTGGCTGCTCCACATACACTTCCTCTTCCACTACACTATTCAAGAACGATGTCTTGACATCCATCTGGTGTATATTCCATTTCATCACTGCATCCAGAGCAAGTATTGTTCTAATGGAATTGTATCTGGATACAGGTGCAAATGTCTCCTCATAGTTTATCCCTTCTTTCTGGGAGAAGCCACATGCCACAAATCTTGCCTTGTATTTCTCTATGCTGCCATATGGAGCATGCTTGATCTTGTAGATCCACTTGGAAGTCACCACATACTTTCCTTCTGGTCTCAGGACCACATCCCAGACATCATTCTTCATGATCGATTGATACTCCTCGATCATGGCATCCTTCCATTCCTTCCTTTCTGTCGCTTCTTCATAGTTGGCAGGTTCCTTGTTAATGATGTCACACAGTAGGGCTACATAACTAGTGTATGGCCTCTGTCTCTTGATTTCTCTATGCATTCCTTCTGAGGCTCCATATATTTATGCATCTTGAATTACCTCTCGTAGCCATGTTGTTTTCCTCTTGTGAGAATTCTTCTCACGGGGTGGATCTACAGGTTCTTGTGGATCTTCCATCTCACGGTCTTCTTCTGGATTTACTTCATTCATTGTTGTATCTCGGATCCTGGGTGCTTCTTGTTCTTCAATGTCTTCAACAGGTATATTTTTGGATTTGTTGTATGCTGAGTCTTCGTCGCTTATTCTTCGAAAAAGTCTCTCTTGTAGGTGATGGTATACGATCTTTCCTACAAGTCAAGTTCAACTGCATGATTATAAACATCTCATATTTTTCAAAACAAATTCTTACGCATAAAGACATAGGTCATACAGTCATGAAATTATCTTATCCAATGCTTCAATACAACATTTATCCATATCTCGTAACTTTATAGATGCCTTCCATATCTACCAGAACATTGTTAAAAGTGTGCACTACTCCAACATGTCAGCAAAGAAGTTTCAATCTAGATAAGTAGCAATGGAGTGTTGTACAATACCATAGGCCACTTACCCATTACTTGCATATTAGTAGTATCTTGTTCATTAATGCAACTTTTCTAACATGCATAATATACATCCTAAATCTAGGAACACAAGTATGTGCATGACTGAACAACATCATTTAAGTAATCATATATACAAGAAATGACAATTCAAATACTTATCTTTGTTTGGTTGTGGGGTGGACTCCCTCTCAATCTTTGCTTCCTTGCAGGAACTACTAGAGTGTGCTCCCTCTTGATCTCTATTTTCCCTTTGTGATAGCATCATTATTATATGTCTTTGAACTTCTATCCATCCTGGACCACTATGCATGCTTAAGTGTGCACTAGTTTCATCATTGTGTCATCCTCAAGATCTCATACATAATCATACATTCATTAGTATAATATCAATACTATCAAAACATTATAATCCTGTAATCTTAACATGTATGGTCATGGTCATTTCATACACAGGTAATTTATCACAAGCGTTAGTATTCAAGGTTTTAGGGAGTACTTCTTTTACTCATGCATATTCTTATTTGACCATAGGACCCTTCTAGTTCATCATATCATTAATCAAACTAAGAAGCATAATATGCATCAACCCTTGATTACTCAAACTTATAACTTCATGAATAATAATTATCAAGCATACAACAGTAATCTTATATAAGATCCTAACATAAAGTAGGATTCTAACTCGATATAGGAAAACATACCTAGATTACCATGCTTTCTAGTTATGTCTAACATACCCAAACAATGTCTTCTTTGTTCTCTTCAATGATTTAGAGACCTTGTGCTTGTAACCTGCATATCTCATAAGTTAAGCATTGTAGAACCAAATCATACATACCTCGTAAGTAGAGCTTATATGTGATCAATGACTATGGATGAGTCTTTGTCTTCATGTCACCATTGTCATATATTCTTGATCTAGAACTTGATTTGTCTTTCTTGATGTACCTTTCATGTTAGCAGACAACATCATCCTCATACAACACCACAGTGCATTAGTACAATCATAAGTGTCATAACCCTAATCAATGAATGTCTTCTATTATTCAAATGCATTCATACTTTTACTAAGGTGATCAGACAATCTAAAATTAGTCATGATTGTAATAACCTCAATAATAAGAAGACAAACATACCATGAACTTAATCATCATATAAATGAAACAAATTTCAAAACATACCTGCATCTCCTCAAGTCATACATGTTGAGATTGCTTGTAGTCTTCTCTATAACGATAAAACCCTAATAATCCAAGGTGTATCACTTGTAAACATATTATATATGTTCATGGTTCTAGGATGATAGAATATCAGTTCCATTTAAACCTCCTTCATTGCTTCCCTATGAGTCTCCCAACTTTGATAGGGTTTCTTCTTACTTGGAAACCCTCATTTTCAATCTCCTTCCTCCCACAACATTTTGATGGAGGATTAATATCTATGATGAATGGATTCCAAATCCATTTTCAAAGTTTCCAATGTTGCATCAGGTGTCTCCAACATTGTATCAGGTCATGCCATACCTAAAACTGAAAACCCTAAGTGAGAGCTTCTTCCTCCTTTTCTTTGATTTCCTCTGTTGATCCATTTCATATGTGTCGTATTGTTTCTGGTATATCTCTGAAATTTTGAATCTGCAGAGTCTGAAACTTCGTACTGTGGTAGCCTGACCTATCATATTTCCAACCCCACAGATTTTAGCTTCATTGGATTCTCCATGAAAGAGATATGCTCAGTTTCCCAACATGAACCATTTAAGGTATGAAACAACATAGCTAACTTGTACGGAGTGCCACGTGTCACTGTTTCAACTTCGGCCTTTGAAACTTGGTTCTATGAAACTTCAGTCTGTTCCCTAACTGTCACTTTTTACAAAATTCTATTTGGATATTCCTAGCCCGAGATATGACCTTTTTACCTAGGTAACCTGTTTAGAGCTTCATTCTGGAAGAGGCAGAAACCCTAACTTGTACGGATCATATCTCATAAAGTACAATGAATCTGAGGCTGAAACTCGAACACAAGGTATAGGAAACTTTCATCTTTGGCCTGTCCAAGTTTCAGATCTTGAACCTTCTCCAAAATTGATTTATAGCGAAAGTTCCACGATGACTAGGTTTTTCTATACAAATCCCTAGCTTTCAAATTGTCGCAAGTGAAGCAAGTGTCCTAAATGCCATACAATGCCTTCCTTCAGGCTAGCTCTGATACCATGTTAGTTTTTCATAATTTAATTCAATATGATATAGGATATTATCTGAGAGAATAACATGCACAACAAATCAAACACAAGATACAAGAGACACAAAGCATTTCACCGGGGAAACCATAAAGGAGAAAACCCCGCAACTTCCTCAGAGATAGAATGAGCAATAATATAACACCCCAAAACAAAGAGATTATCTCCAGCAGCTTCCTCTTCCTCCACTTGTGTGAAATTCTCTCTCTCTCACTTGTACGAATGAGTGAGTGATTGAATGTGAGTGAGTGAATAAATAGAGAGCCTATCTCTCTATTTATACGTTACCTTTCACTTTACTTTTACCACTTGACAAGTCAGCCTCAACTAAATTTTACTGGGCCGACTCCTTTAGGGGACTTAAACACCCCAATACAAATGACTCTAGGGGAACTAATGCCCCAACTTACATGGGAGGATTGACCTCAATGACTTTACATGACCCAAGTACAATAATGACTTCTCCGACCGGAAGAATAAACATCTCCGTCGGAGGTACAATAATAAAATACAAATACAATATAAAATATACAAGTGAATACATTCCGAAGTTACAAATACATTAACAAAAAAAACTCCCCTTTTTTCAAAATTCGAAATTTATTAAAATAAAACCAGAAGTATATACATGGAGAGAAAGGACCGGGTGTCTACTGGGATCGGCCTTATCCCACTATTTATCACTATCAAAAGCTATATATTAGGCCAAGAGGCTAGAAGAACTCCAAAAATATATAGAGTCTATAGCCTATAAGTGAAGAGAATCCCCCATAGGTCAGAGGTTATGGCCAAATAGAACCCAACCAAATGAGATGCAAAAAACTACAGAACATAAGCATGAAAAAATAAAACCTGATGAGAACTAGGCTTAAAGTTGGACTAGTCATCATATGAGATGAAGATGGGTGGAGAGTTGAACTTCTCATCACATGGAGTTTCCTTCTTGGTTCCCAAAGTCTCTTCTTTCTAATGAAAATGAGGATGGCGATGGCAGACAAGTTGAGTGTCATTGTAGTTCAGCAGGGCCTAGTTGAAAGCTTTTCCTATTAATTCCCAAGCCAAAGCGTTGATTTTAGCATTGAGCCTTGCATCAGAGTCCATTTTATCCTTGGTCAAGCGAAGGATCCAACCTTCCATGCACTCCATGCACACATCCAAGCTCATCCCTTGATATTTTTCCTAAAGCCTTCCTTTTGCGCAGTCTATCATGGCTTGACCAGGCAGTGTCTTCGTATACCAAAGGATGCCAAGATATTTTGTATACTTCATTTCCCTAGAGCGAGTGGAGCCCTAGTCGTCAACTAAGTTACCCAATTCCTCAACAAGTTTGTCTGTATGAGGCTTTTGGAATTGTCCCTAAATTCAATCTTCCATGTCCCGAATTTGGTGCCTAGATGAAGCATGGACCACCTCAGTGAAATAAGCATGAGAATTCTCCTAGTCCTAGATAACACAGGGCATATGAGAGTTGTGAGGGCTAGCCAAGGTCTTGCGCTCTTTTCTCTTAGTCCTAACAATGACTGGAGCAAATATATAAGGAGTCCAAACGGAGGTGGGGCAAGACCAATGAGGACTAATGATTTGCAAGAAAGTGATGCAGAGAAAAGGGGAGATCCAAAGGATGAATCAATGGAGATGAAGGTGCTTGAGGAAGAGATAACGGTTTAAAAGCCACATTATTTCCCAATATAGAGTATTACGGGAGAAGGATTCGTTTGCAGGATCCATGAAATCAGAAGTGATGATGGTCAAATGTGGAGTAGAGTTGAATGATGAGTAGAGGGTTTACGCAGGTGGATCATACTTTCCTTTCCATCCCATGATTCCTTATGAGTTTGAGCCATAAACCAATGTGTTCATGCAAATATGCCACCCTCCAGGTGGAGGTCCTTTCAGGATATACTACGTTATGTCAGTATTCATGCCACAAGGAGGGGTTGGTACGACACCCAATGTGGGAATGCAAAAAAACTCCCTTTATTAGGAAATATATTTTGATTATAAAAAATTAGAGTGAAATACTTTGATAAAAAATACAAAAATTTGCTAACTTTAAAGTTTTGAACTTCCTTTATTTAAGAAAAAAATTGATTAAATAAAAAATTAGAATGAAAAACTTTCAGATAAAAATACAAAAAATAGCTAATTTTAAAGTTTTGATTTTAGTAATAAAAGAAATTTTATGTAAACTTAGTCATTATACTTTATCGTATTAACCTAATAAAATATGAATTTGGTGATAATTACAACAAGAGGGAAAGCTGCAATGCAGCTTATTCCCTGCCAAGTTAAAGATTAAGCCACTAAGTTAAAGTTCATTGGTCTTGTTATTTTTATGCCCTCTGACAAGTCTACATGAGCTTTTGCAATATTTGATTACTGTAGATTTTATTACATACCAACAATGGCATGCAAATGAACCATGAATTTAGAATCCCTCAAGACATTATCCAATAGATGTGGAGCTTGAGCGACTAACATATGAAACCTTTGGTATTGCCTTAGAGTCCGCATGGCCTGGAAATGTATATTGTGAAAAATGACAAAGTGATAGTACTTGGACAGAAGCATCCGAGAAATGAGGGTGCAAGATCCAAAAAAACATTGGCCCAAGAATGTTTATCAATACAAAATGACAAAGTAATGGTACTCCAACAGAGCAATGAAGGATAAGCATTAGAGCAATGAAGGATAGGTGCAAAGTGATGTTACTCCGATGAAAACATCAGAGCAATGAAGGATAAGCATCAAAGCAATGAAGGATGAGGGCAAAGTGATGGTACTCAGAAAAAAGCATTGGAGCAATGAAGGATAAGCGTCATAAATAGCAGGTTAAGCGCTCTAAATCGGTGGTGTTGTGCTATGAAGTTGCCATAATTTTTCCATGCGAATTTGATTTCTGCTAGCAATTTCACCCAATTCCTTTAGAGGCAATTGAGAATTTTTCCAGATTCATGTCAAAGTATTGGTGGCTTTGGGAATGCAGTGTGGCATGGCATATTTGGCCTTGTTGCATTAAAAAGTGAAGTAGGGGCTATTTCAAAAAATAAGGTTCTGATCTGCCTATTTTTTGAATTGGAAGATGAAAAAAACCTTACTTATAGAGTACGAAGCCACCCTGGCAGAGAGAAGGGGTAACTAGTTCTTATGGATCCATAAATCAATTGACTTCAACAAGTACCATAAGCCCGTGAATCGCCCAACTAGGGCCTTTTACGCCATCGTGAGCACCACTCTTCTTGGGCTCGTAGGAAGTAGGGCCACTTTTGGAATTCCCTCGGTCCTCTTTATGAACTTAGACTGGTGCATTCTTTTCGGCTTTTTTCCTTGCGCGACAATTAATTTTCTAAAGGCGTCTACCTATGGGGGAGGGGTAAATCCCCCTCTCGACTCCATGAGGGTTGCTTGCACAAGATCATAGATTGAGAGAATGACATTGGAAGCTTGCCATGGCCGTAGAGAAAATCGATTTTCCTCCCTATAGGTTTTTCAAAATCAATTGCGTCTCAATTTTATGTTAGAAATATTGATCAACATATATCAAATGCGATTTTTCTCTTTTTAAATGAAATTATTATTTTCTTTTCTTTTGAAAAAATACCCATAAAAAAAGCGCAAGATTAAAAATTGCAAGTATATTCTTGCAAGATAAGGTATCTCATATGCATGATTTCGCAAAGTAATATATTCTTGTAATTGGAAATGCCCATAATACAAAGCCAGAAGCAATTTTGGATAGTGGGCTTGAGAGCTAAACAAAGAAGTGACGTTATCAATTGACTCTTGAGGTATATGTTTATAATTTGTCACTAGAAGAAGACACTTGTATATTGTCAAAATGGGGATATTATGATATTTAAAATCCTTTTCAGTATTTGAATAGTAATTATAACCGAAACCAAAAACATTGTACCATTTGAAATCCTTTTAAGTTTCTGAATGGTCATTTTGATGATAACATTTAAAACAATGTGAATTTGTTTTCCACATTTAGGATGATTATTATTAGATTATATTTTAATATCTTCAAGGACTTTTCAAAAGTTATAAGGAGGAAAGTTGAGAAATTATTGTTTTGAGCAAATAGTTGAAGACTTTTTTGTATATCCTTGTTAAGAAGAAATACATGAAAATCTTTTGTAAAATCTAAAAATTAGTATCCTCGAAGTAGTATACTCAATGAGATTGAAATTATGTTTGATTCTATAACTAATGAGAGATTGAGAGTTTCCAAACTAATCAAAAGAATCACTAGTTTTTGAGACTTCAACGAGTACCACTTGATTTTATTTGAGATAGGTTTTTAATCTTCATAGTTTGAGAAAATTTAGATTTTATTATTGATTATCTTGAAAGAATAAAAGTCTTCGAATATTAAAAAACTTTGTGAAATCTCAAAACTTATTACTATTTCTTCAATAACTTAGAATTTAGACTCCGTTTATTCAAATCATTTTTAAACTTTGCAATCTTCCACTTTCAAAACTTTTGGAAAACCTTGTGAAATCTCAAAACTTATTACTATTTCTTCATTAACTTAGAATTTATTCTCCCTTTATTCAAATCATTTTAAAACTTTGCAATTTTCCACTTTCAAAACTTTTGGAAACTTGATTTTTTTAATCAATTTGGGCCTTTTTAGAACTTTTAGTCTCCTTTTTAGCCATTTTCTAAAATTTAACTTTGTGCATATTTAGGCCCTTTGCGCCTTTTCTAAAATTTCATCTTTTTACATATTTGGACTTTTTGTAATTTTGTGCTTATTTTATTTGCCCAATTTCAAACTTTATATTTTCCTTCCATTTAGATGATTTCAAAACTTTATTTTTGTGTCCATTTTGTATTATTTTGAAACTTTGAGCAATTTCAAAACTATAACATTACACAAAATCATTAAATCTTCCCAAACAACATTAGTGATAACATCAAAATTTATTATAACTCACTGCACAAGCTAGGGGCTTTCATATGCATTCACAACTTTCAAATCTACATAATTTTGAATCAATCTTTGGTATATAATAGCATTCACTTAAGCCAGCCAATGGTCATGTATTAATCTTCTTCATATTTCAATGAATTAAACTTTATTTATTATTTGCAATAAAGCAAATCTATTTAGTTATAAGATTACCACACACATCACATTATTGATTATGTAATTGCCCCTTATTCCACATAAAGATATTTCTCATATTTCGACACATCAAAACTACTTCTTGATAATCCATGATAATTTTGATTTAAATAAGTAAGTGATAGCTAAAATATTCAGAAACCGATAATCTTTAATAAAGTAACACCTCAAAATCTTAGCTGGTAGAATCCGATAAAACTGAAACCGACAAGACAAGATCATCTTTAATAAAATAACCGACGAGAGTGGAACATAAAATTAACTTTATGTATTAGTGATTTAAATGAATCTAAATAAAATATTATATCCCTTTAGAATATTACACTTAATAAAATGTTATATCATTTTATAATTTTACAATGAAATCTCGTTATATTATTTAATTTTTATTTTAAATATTTTTTAGTCAATTTTTTTTTATTTTTTAAATGAAATTAATTTATAACTTAAAATTTTAATAAATTACAACCTATATTTATGAAATATAGAATATTAAACCATTCTCTTTCTATATATATCCTTCATGTAAAAAAAATTTAAGTCGACAAAAAATCCCCTCCCTTTTTTCCTTAAAGAATTAGAGGATTAGGAAGGAAACATAAAACTACCTTAAGTTTTAATTTAATTTGTATTAGATATATCATGTAAAAAAAATAATACTGGAACATAATTAATAATTAATTATGCTATTATTTTTAATAAAATATAATTGTCACTATTTTAGTAGATGGAAATTCTAGTTATTATTATTAAATTATAATTATGAATTTTTTTAATATAAATAGTTGTTTTTATTTTTAATGAAAAAATAGTTGTTTTTATAACCAAACTACAATTATGACTATTTTTTAGAGAGAGTTTTTTTATAACCAAACTACAATTATGACTATTTTGTTGGTCTTATATTTGATTTATTTTACTCTATTCATATTAAATAAGCAACTTTAGTTTTATATCACTCTTCACAAATTTCAAGACCAATATTTTTGCTTCTTTGGTACTAAAACACAAATTGTGTACTAGTGTCCATCTTCTTCTTCATTTGTTTTTTATAGTTTATTTTTAACAAAAGTATGATATTTGAATCCTCACTCTGTGAATTTTCACATATTTTCATTCAAACTTGTGTTTCCTTCACCAATTCTAAAGAGGGTCATTTGAAGGTGTTTTAAAAGTTACAATTTTAAACTAGGACTCCATGTTTAAACTTGTGTTTTCTTGGCTAGTTGTGAAGAGGTTTTTGTGAATGTGTTTTGGAGGCTACAATTTTGTAACACTCTTTTTAGATAGATCTTATGCACCTTAGTTAGGTGTTTGATAGAATTGGCCATATAGTTATATTCCCTACCCAAATAAACATTAAGGTACTATTAATTTACTATTTGTTTGAAAAAAAATTATATTCACCACATATATTGTAAGTTTATATAAGGATGGGATGTTAGGATGTAATATTTGTTAGGTTCCCTATCACAGAAGGATATGCACCACAAAGAAAAATGGAATTGATGTGAAAGCACATATTTTCATTAAGATATGTACATTATAAATACAACTCAAGGTGACACTTGGTTTCATCTTCCAAGTCGTCCCTTGGACTCCTCATGACTATTGGTCTCCACCTAACCTAACGGATTAGGTTCCAACAATATGTAATTGATAAAATATACTCTTGAATGTATCAAAAACTTAGTGACTACTATTATCTCAAGATTTTTCTTTATGCCAAGTTTCAAAAATTGTTCCCCTAGATTAATGTTCGTTAATTTTGATTATGTGTTGAAAGCAATTGGCAGGTTCTCTTATGGTATTAGTTGGTTAGATTCACACACCTTGTGTGGATGGAATATGATTACACCTGATGTTAGTGAGGGCCCTTATCAATCCCACACTTGGGCCTAAAAGAAATGAGTAATAAAGAAACTACTCTTTATATATTTGAGGTTAAGCATCATTTGTATACAAGGAAGTTGAGAGAAATATATCATTATTGATATTATCTTAAGGGGTATTCAATGTACATGTACATATCTCATGCATTGGGTTATCTTTCTTATGTGTAATTATTATGATTTGGGTTTTATATTGTTAATCAAAAGTTATTGATTTCTAATACATTTTTTACCAAATTTCATATGCACAGCATTAAAATATCATCATCCTCCTTTATTCCATTGAACATCCTAGTGGGATAGATTTTTTGGATGCCTATTTATTTTGAATCTTGATTTTCATAAGTTAATACATATTTTCTAATACTCCACCATGTTTCCTATACATGGGGACATAGCATTGGGAAACACACTTGGGGCATGTGTGGATAAACCCCCCAAATTTTAGTGAGCATCATGGCAGACAAGGGGATGTTGAGGTGCCTAGAATAGGGGAACCCATTTATAAATGGATATGACTATCCTCTTGATTGTTAAACAATGGACTGTAGGCCTCACCTTTGTTCCTAAACACCTAAATGTGAATAGTTGGATATCATACCTCTTAAAAAAAATTGTTATGAGTTAAACCAAAACCATACCAATAATTATAAAACCCGAAATCAAAATCATGAATCTATTTGGTGGATTGGTTGTTGATACTATCTTAATCATTACATATTTCTTGTAGCTTCTAATACCTCCTACTTGGTGTATTAGAAAAAAGAAACACCTTCTTCCTCTTCTTGGGTAACTTGACACTCTTCACAAAGATAAATTAATAGCTTGAAGATAAATTTCAAATGGTAAGTGTAAATGTCAAATAGAGATGGAAAATTATATGTAGAGGCATTCGGTTAGGTTAGGGCAATTATATTGTATTTTACTTCGAAAAAATATTAAAAAAATCATGGGGGGAATCCATATGCCCCCATTTTTGGGAGGAATCATTTAGATGTCCACTTTTTGGTAGGTGGCACCCACATGTCCTTTCATTTATGAAGCGATACCTCCCCATACGAGTGAAACATTTTTATGTGTTTCATGTAGTTTCACAAAAATAGGGGATGTGATGAAACATTTCAATAGGCTTCCCACCATCCTAGGGATGAGAGGAGCCCGAGCACATCCCCAAACCTAGGGAGCAAGTTACACTGTAACGTTGAGTTTTTCCATTGAAAACTAATGTTTCAAGGTATTTAAAATTTCAAACAATAGTAATATTTTATTTTTTTCCTGAAAACCATTTGAACCCTTTTCCCATAGTCATATTTTATTGGTAATCGAATCAACTCCCCAAACCTTTATATTTTTTAAAATATTCCTGATATTGTTTTTCTAATGGTTTTTATACCTTCAATAACAAGTCTATTAAAAGTACCCTCAAATGATCGAATATGGTAACTTTGATTTCACCTCCCAATTCCCACCTACCTATGAAAAGGGAAATGACCCATTAGGAATCAAATATTATGCCAATCCTTTTTATTCTAGTGGTTGAAAGGATTGCATATAGACTTGCATTTCAATACTATTTTGAATCATCTAAAAATAAAGAGAATCTAGGGTAGGGGAGAAAGTGGAGTCTCCCTGCTGTACTTTTTCCCCATTAGTAATGATGAAACCACGATCTATCTAGTTGTTTTCATTTTTTTATTGAAATATATGTGTCTTTGGTGTAGAACACTAGCCTATTTCTAATGTAGAAAGCATCAAAACATACATTTTTCTTTAAGCAACATTCAATATCCCACATATTTAAGACAATCCTAAGATTATCTTTGCAACCATCTTTGGCATGCCTCAAAATTCAAAAATCCAATGTGCTTCAAAGAAAAATTGTTTTTTTTAACACCATGGCATAAAAAGGATGCAAGTTTCAATAAATGACAGCATATCGTTGATTGTACAAGTGTTGTGATTTTCATAAATCCATAGCCCACATATTCCTCCAAAAATTAAATCACAATTTTTTCCTAATGTATAATTCAGAAAGGAAGGTTTGTAAACGTTGATTACCCATAAAGAAATTGAAAAAATCAATATCTAGTGGCTACAATGTGATGTCTTCATGGTTTTTTATCACATGAGGTCTTAATGTGCTCTAAATTTATTCTTTTAGATCAACATATGACTTTAATATGGAATTTGAAGTTAGAATGTCAATTGTAGAATGTCTAAATCATGACCTCAAATTATCCTCCATAAAATAATGTTGTTTCAATGGACAAGAATGAGAATTTTTCCATCCCCATTATTCTATTTTTAGGGCATATATTTATTTTGTTTCTTAATCCTCATTGGCTTGTCAAAATTTGGATGATGAAACTTGACATTTCAAGACCTCTTTTTTTTACCAATAGAGAAATTTCTATCTCAGAACAGTTTGAGCCCTTAATCCTGCATATCTCTATGATGATTGAACTAAGTCTTGGGTCCTTACCATTTTAGTTATTATGATCGAAATGTATGCTATGTTCTCAATGTATATCATTGTTGATTTCATTTTATATGCTAATCCCCATCCATTTTCATTTGACTTATCATTCACCAAGAGTGAGTTCAGTCTTCTTAATATCACAATAAACCCCTAGTATCTCCTATTTTGAGCTTTAGAGGTCTTAAAATTTTAAAATAGGTTGTCTATGAATGTATGGAATGTGGGGATATACCAATATACCAAAATAATTTGTTCATAAATAATGATTTTGAAGAATATTTTGGAAGAGTGTAATGGCCCTTTATTTTAGTTATGTTCTAATAAGAATTATCCTTCATGTGTCAAGAAATTATTTTAGATGTCAAGGTAGTGATCAAGACATTATTTTAGATTTCATGGTAATGTTCAAGACATTATTTCAAAATTGTCATGTGTTGGTTGTGGAGCCAGATCTTCCAGTCTCATAGATGATATTGTCTTAGCTGTGCACCCCAGAGGATTGTACACCCATTTTGCATTTTTAGGGGTTCGAGGGAAACGCCCCCGAGAAAACATTTTGGGGTTGTTTTCGCCAGCTGTTTTGCGGGCCCATGGTTTTAGGTATCCCGTGGTATTTTTCCCATTGTATTTTCCCTATAAAAAAAAGACATTGTAATACGGCTAGGGTGGATGTATTAGGTATTATGAATTGTAAAGATCTCTAAGATCGGGAGAGAGACTGTGAGATAATGAAGAGGAAGTGCACCAGCTATGCTGCAGGTTGTTTCCCTTCACCTTGCGGGACGGTAATAATAATAAGGATTGGCAAATTCAGTGTGGACATAGACATAGCCCAAGTTGGGGTGAACCACGATATATCTGTGTCTCTCTTGTAATGTGTGTGTGATTATATTTTCATTTATGTTTATTGTTATTGCTCTACGATCCTGTTTTTCTAACAATTGGTATCAGAGCCAAAGGTCTATTTGGCAGATAAACCCGCAGGAAGCTAGGGTTTCTAGTTCGAGTGGGAGCAATGGCAGAAGAAAGAAATTTTAAGGTCGAGAAGTTTAATGGCCAAAACTTCCAGTTATGGAAGATGCAAATGGAGGACTATCTGTACTAGAAGGATCTATTCCTACCGTTGGGAGGAAGAGCAAAGCAGCCGGCGGCCATGAAGGACGAAGAATGGGAGGTTCTTGACAGAAAGGCTCTTGGAACAATATGGCTGAGCCTGGCTTCGTCGGTGGCTTTCAATATCTCAAAAGAAACGACAACGGAGGGTTTGATGAGCACACTGGGTAAGCTGTATGAAAAACCCTCGGCCTCCAACAAGCTATTTCTAATGAAGTGTTTATTTAATATGAAGATGTCTGAAGGTGGATCTATTACTAATCATTTAAATGAGTTTAATACGGTTACAAATCAACTAAGTTCTGTAAGTGTGAACTTTGATGATGAGGTTAGGGCTCTTCTAATCTTGTGTTCATTGCCAGAAAGCTGGAATAGCTTGGTCATGGCTGTAAGTAACTCTGTCTCTGGTTCAAACACCTTGAAATTTGATGATGTTATTGGTGTTATTCTTAGCGAGAAAATGAGAAGAAAAAGAACAGATAAGACATCAGGTAATTCGTTGACCATGGAGAGCAGGGGAAGAAAAAAGGAGAGAGGAAAGAGCCAAGGTAATCATGGAAAGTCTAAAACGGGCAGATCCAAGTCTAGACTGGGAAAAATAGAGTGCTGGAACTGTGGAAAGAAAGGACATCTGAAGAAAGACTACAAATATCTAAAGAAGAAAGGAGATGCACAGAAGGAAACTACCCAGGAAGCAAATGTAGCAAGTGATGTGTTACAATATGCTTTGATTCTTGCATTAGATAATACTAGTGATTAATGGGTAGTAGATTCAGGAGCTTCATGTCATGCTACACCCCATAGGAAATACTTTCATGAGTATGTTCCTAGCGATTTTGGACATGTTTTATTGGGTGATGATGAGCCATGTAAAATTGTTGGAATGGGTGAGGTATGGATAAAAGTTAAGAATGGAACTGACTGGATGTTGAAAGATGTTAGGCATATTCCTGCTATGAAAAGAAATATGATCTCAACAGGGCAGTTGGGAGATGGCGGCTGTCTATCTACATTTGGAGAAAAGTGGTGGAAGATCACTAAAGGATCAATGGTGATAGCAAAAGGAGATAAGATAGGTACGTTGTATTTATGTCCTCATAATACTGACCATTCTATCTCTTTAGCTTCCACAGGAACAGATACAACATTGTGGCATCATAGGCTTGGCCACATGAGTGAGAAGGGGATGCAGATTCTCCACTCAAGGAAGTTGCTACCAGATTTGAAGCAGGTAAGTTTGGAATTCTGTGAAAACTGTGTTTATGGAAAACAGAAGAGAGTCAGATTTCTTAGGGTTGGGAAACAGAAGAAGAATAAAAAGTTAGAGCTAGTGCATACAGATGTATGGGGACTGGATCAGGTACAATCTCTTGGTGGCTCTCATTATTATGTTACATTTATTGATGATGCAACTAGAAAAACTTGGGTTTATTGCATTTGACAGAAATCTGATGTGTTTGCTACTTTTAAGAAGTGGAAATCTTTGGTTGAGAATGAGACAGGGAAAAAGTTGAAGTGTCTCAGATCTGATAATGGAGGTGAATACTGCAGCAAGGAGTTTGATAGTTACTGTTCATACCATGGGATTCGTAGAGAGAATACAGTCCCAGGAACACCACAATAAAATGGTGTGTCACAAAAGATGAACAAAATGATCATGGAACGTGCAAGGTGTATGAGACTGCATGCAGGGTTTCCCTTACAGTTTTGGGCGGATGCTGTAAATACTGATGTTTATTTAATAAACAGAGGACCTTCAAGTGCTTTGGATGGTGGTATTCCAGAGGAGGCATGGACAGATAAAAAGGTAAACTACTCATTTCTGAGAACATTTGGTTGTGAAGCATTTGTCCATATTGATAAATAAAATAGAACAACGCTTGAAGCTAAATCCAAGAAATGTACCTTTATTGGATATGGGGTTGATGATTTTGGTTATCGTTTATGGGATTATGAAAATCACAAAATCATTAGAAGTAGAGATGTCATATTCAATGAAAAGGTCATGTATAAAGATCAGTTGCAGGGAAAGAAACAGGAAAAAGAAAACACAGAGTACACAGTACTTGATGAAATTACAGAAAATGAAGTTCCAAAGGTGCCATAAAATCAAGAACAACAGCAAATACCTAAAACTCCTGCAACTACAAGAAGATCTACCAGGTTAAGTAGACTCCTTGAATGATACTCTCCTTCAATGTATTATTTGTTGATGACTGATGCTAGTGAATCAAAATGTTATGAAGAAGCAATGTAGGTGGAAACTAGAAAGAAGTGGGAGCAAGGCATGAAAGAGGAGATGGACTCATTGGTAGGAAACCAGACTTGGGATCTGGTTCAGTTTCCTGCTGATAAAAGAGCATTGCAGAACAAATGGATTTACAGGTTGAAGGAAGAAGAAGGAGGTAAAAAGTGGTACAAGGCCAGGCTTGTTGTAAAGGAGTTTGCACAAAAGAAAGGTATTCATTTTGATGAAATATTTTCTCCTGTTGTTAAGATGACTTCAATTAGGACTATCTTAAGTCTAGTGGCGGTAGAAGATTTGCATCTTGAACAGTTAGATGTAAAAACAGGCTTTCTCCATGGGGATTTGGAAGAAGAGATATATATGCAGCAGCCACAAGGGTATGAGGTCAAAGGTAAGGAGAACTTGGTATGCAGGTTGAAAAAGAGTTTGTATGGTTTGAAGCAAGCTCCAAGGCAGTGGTATTTAAAATTTGACAGGTTTATGACAGAACAAGGTTATAGTAGATGTCATTCTGACCACTGTGTTTATTTCAAGAAGCTAGACAATGAAAGATATATTATCTTGTTATTGTATGTGGATGACAAGCTTGTTGCATGGTCTAACATGCAGGATATAAATGTACTCAAAAGGAAGCTAGCTAATTCATTTGCGATGAAGGATTTGGGTGCTGCAAAGCAAATCCTTGGTATGAGAATAATAAGAGACGAAAAAAATCGCAAATTGACATTGTCTCAGGGTGAGTACATACAAAAGGTGATGGAGAGGTTCAAAATGCAGAATGCAAAACTAGTTAGTACACCCTTGGCTAACCATTTCAGTCTAAGTAAGGAAATGTGTCCCAAGACACAGGAAGAGACATATTACATGTCCAAGATTCCCTATCAATCAGCAGTTGGCAGCTTGATGTATGCCATGGTGTGCACAAGACCAGATATTGCACATGCAATGGGAGTTGTGAGCAGATATATGAACAATCTAGGTAAAGAACATTGGAGGGCAGTACAGTGGATTCTCAGGTATTTGAAAGGTACCACCACTTAGGAATTATGTTTTGGAGGTTCAGACACTGTTCTACAGGTATATGTTGATGCAGATATGGCAGGAGATAAGGATAGCAGGAGGAGCACCACAGGGTATGTGTTTACTGTAGGTGGAACAGCAGTAAGCTGGATTTCGAAACTGCAGAAGGTTGTTGCACTTTCAACAATGGAAGCAGAGTATGTTGCTATTGCAAAGGCTAGTAAAGAGATGATTTAGTTGCAGAGGTTTATGGGAGAAGTGAGTAAGAAGCAGAAGGATAGCAGGTTGTATAGTGACAGCCAGAGTGCCATTCATCTTGCAAAGAACTCAGCATTCCATTCCATAACTAAACATATACAGCTCAAGTACCATTTCATACACTCTGTTCTGGAAGATGAACTGTTGAAGCTGGAAAAGATACATACTAGCCAGGATCCTGCAGACATGTTCGCAAAGGTAGTGACCAGCGAGAAACTGAGTTCTTGCTCGGTTTCAGTTGGCCTTCTAACATGAAGGTGAAGAGAAGAAATTTTCCAAGTCCAAGTACAGCAAGTGCAACAGTGGTGGAGTTGTTGTGATCAGTCTCCAAGTGGGAGATTGTTGGTTGTGGAGCTAGATCTTCCAGTCTCATAGATGATATTGTCTTAATTGTGCACCCCGGAGGACTATCCACCCATTTTTCATTTTTAGGGGTTTGGGGGAAATTCCCCCATGTCACGGGGGTGCGAGGGCGGAGCCCCCGAGAAAAAATTTTGGGGCTGTTTTTGTCAGGTGTTTTGCGGGCCCATGGTTTTGGGTATCCCGTGGTATTTTTCCCATTGTATTTTCCCTATAAAAGAAAGACATTTTAATATGGCTAGGGTGGATGTATTAGGTTTTATGCATTGTAAATATCTCTAAGATCAGGAGAGAGATTGTGAGACAGTGAAGAGGAAGTGCAGCGGCTGTGTTGCAGGTTGTATCCCTTCACCTTGCGGGACAGTAATAATAATAAGGACTGGAAAATTCAGTGTGGACGTAGCCCAAGTTGGGGTGATTCACGATATATCTTTGTCTCTCTTGTAATGTGTGTGTGATTATATTTGCATTTATGTTTATTGTTATTGCTCTGCGATCTTGTTTTTCTAACATCATGTATTTAAAACAATTAATTGGAAAGTTTCAAATCACATTTTATACAAATAGAAACTAGTTTAAATAGAACCTTTTTTAAGGACCTCTCATTATAGTGTCCACTTATGACCACCTACACCAACCCATGATGGAGTTCTTTTAGTTTGAATGATTGACCTACGGTATATTCCTATCCAAATTTTCTTCCACATTGGGGATGAGGGAAACATTTCAACTATTGTTTTTAAAGAAATTTATGAAAATCCTCAAGAAATTCTAATTCGAACTTTATTCTTCTCCACTTATCCCTTCTTTGAAGTCTAAACTTATTAAATATCCATGGCCTTTTCCTACAGCTTTGGCTCATATTTGAATCCTAGTACAACATTTTATTTACCCTCTACAACATTATTTGGGTAATGAATAGTCATAACTTCTTTGAACTTATCAATAGAATTTTTCACTTCAATGATTTTCCAACTTCTTATCCAGCTTTGTTTATCACATTGACTACTTTATGATGCTTAGATTCAATGTATGTTTCATCTTTAAATATGGGGATTCTAAAAAGGAATCTACTAAGTTTGGCACTTGGATTTTTTTTAGAAATATGTATTTCCATTTAGACACAAAGATGTTTACCACTAATATTATTGCATGATGCCTCTAGATGAGTATGTTCCTAACAGTATGTATACAAATACATCAATTTTGAAATCTAAATTTCTTATATACAAATGGCTAAATCCTTTGAATTTGAGTTCAATATCATCCGGTAAACCTTAGTGTTCCCTTTCTTGACTGGGGTTCCACTAAACACAATCTTACCAATGCATTTCGTATTTATTAAATAATTTATCTAAATTATATATAAAAATGAATATCTTGAAGATGCACCCAAATACAAATCCAAATATAGGGAACCTTAATTTTAGGATCAAAATCATTGTAAACATTGAAGACACAATGCACTACATGACCCCAACACCATGTTCCCATCTCCACTAACTTGCTCTAGAAAATTAACTTTTAAGGAAATCACTATAAATAATGATCAACGAAAGGTATCTCTAACTTTATCTCAAGTGAACGGTCCCTGAATTCAACAACCCAAACAAACCTTAAGAATACATAACCTTGTTATATATCATGTAGTTCTGAAAAAATAATTACAGAGGTCCTGTTGTCACTAGGTTTGCTCCAGCAAATTTGAGATTCTGACAGCATTATATAAAGAAAGACTATTATGTTGTTCAAAGATGGCAAGCTAATTAGCCAGGTTTCATGCTATAATTCTTCAGTAAAGTTCTCTCTAATGTTATACATAAGGCTGGTGAAGGGAAATGCGAATCCTAGAATCTCTAATGACCATCAATAGGGTGGATCGTACCCGAATGTATCAGCTCCTCCTGAACACATAAGTTCTTTGCATAAAATATCTGAAAATGTCAACAGTTGTATTCAGACTATTTCATCTTGGATTAAAAACAACATTTCACCTTTGAAAATATATGCACATTCCATCATTAAATACATTGTACCAAATGTCATCTTATGTAAGTGATTGATCTAAGTAATTGATCATGTTAAATGTCCAAACCAAGAGCAAGAGAAATCATCCAAGTGCCACCAGTTTTCTACATCGAATTTCCATGCAAGTCCAATACCCTAGACCAACAACTAAAGCTTCAATGCAGTGTTAATACATTCATACAAATTCCAAGTGGTCGAGCTCAGGTGACATACAAACATCATACGTCTCGATACCGAGGAGTCTAAGTGTCTTTTCTTGCATACTTCATCATCAGCTTAAATTCAAATAGAATATGTTAAAATCATTGAAGGTTGGAGAAAATGATACAACTAGACGAATGCAAGATAATGAGCATCTGATGAGAACTCTCTTTAAATCCATCAACATCAAAAATCCAGATTTGGTACTCTTTGTTGGTGAAGCATTTGTTGGCAATGATGTCGTGGAATAGCTAACAAAGTTCAATCAGAAACTGACCGACCTTTCTATTTGCTAATATCAGGTTGATTGATGGTATTTTGTTGACCAAATTTGATACAATTGATGATAAGGTAGTGTTTAACTCTTGAAAGGGCGTGAAGACCATTTTGAAACAAAGCATTCGGAGACAAAGCTAGTTGGACGAAAAGGTTGTTATTGTAATTGGTAATGCATCAAGTGGTGAAGATATCTCCAGAGAATTGGAAAATTTTGCTAAAGAAGTGCATCTATCAGGCAGATCATTCATATCAGAGGCATTTATTAAAGAGTACCTTGCTGGTCATGGAAATATTTCACTGCACCCTATGATAAAATGTGTATGCGAAGGATGGAACTTTCATGATGGGTAATCTGTTGTTGCTGAATGATAATGGTGTGGAGCCATTGTATGAGTTAGCTCCTTCTCTTTTATTTGTTGGCTTTCCATGGAAGGTTGTATATTTTCCATTATGCGAGTACAGCTAGATTTGTTTACTTAAAGTTATCTTTTATCAAATCTTTCAAATAACCAAATTGTTTCGAAATTGAAGGCAAATGATCAAACCTGGCAGCACAGTAGTTTAAAGATCCACATCTCCAGGAATATTTTAAGATATAGAATCAATGACCAAGGATGAGGTGGCAATTGAAGCATTTCAAGGCAGTGTTTGAAAAGATTTTGAGTTTTGGCAACATATGGCAGCACATTTCCAAAATTCAAGGCTTTGATGCTAGCGTTCCAAATTTCTTGCAAAATGGAGATCCCCTATTTCAAACCACCAATTGAGCAATCAAATCAGTTCCAGGGTATCCAATGAACATGTGGTGGTTAGAAGAATTACCAAAGAAGCAAACTCATATCTGCAATTGATTCGATATTGTTTCTAGGTTGTTGATAGGATTAGCTCTGAGAAGTAAATTATAGTTGTTATAGTTTTTGTTTATTTAAATTAGATTTTTTCAATGTAAATGGGGGTAGAATTCTATCCAAGAGGGTTGAGGCAGGGTTGGGATTTGAACAGCAT
This sequence comes from Larix kaempferi, assembly GCA_027924585.1. Classification (NCBI taxonomy): domain Eukaryota; kingdom Viridiplantae; phylum Streptophyta; class Pinopsida; order Pinales; family Pinaceae; genus Larix; species Larix kaempferi. Next base: position 3,583,676 of record BSBM01000058.1, on the reverse strand, counting down.
GATGGAAGCTCGATCTTAAAAGATTTTTGTACAGGCATGTATGATGTTTTCTTATATTGATATGATACAGAAATGACTATTTATGAAATGAAATATAATCTTTGATCCTGTCTTATTTTAATCTATGAAGTATATGCTTTCAGTATTCTATCTATACATGGTCTAAATTTCATGTTGTGATTCTTCTGAATAGTATACAACTATGCCCCAATCATGAAATGATATCTAAGCTCTTACATTTATAGGTTTATGATCACAGTCATTTTCTATTTCTATTTATATAGTGAAATTTTTATATTATCCCTGTCTTCTGTTTTTAATCACCCAACCTAACTCATACCTTCATTTACCACCAGAAATATCTAAGAATTATTGTGTAGATGGCCCATTTCTACCATTCAAGATTTCCTTAAGCTTGAACCCCTATAGTCTTGGTTCAACTTTAGGGATAACAGGTCCCTTTTGGCAATAGTGTCACTAAAAGTAGCACATATTGGAACCACTAGTTAGATTTCTTAAATTACAAAGTATGGGCCATTTGTGCTTTCCATTCACTATAATAGTTTTATTATTTTTATGAGATGTTTATTATCATCCGCCATTATGTCCAACTTGGGTGGATCTCTAGTATAAGAAGCACCGAACTGCTAAATTTTGGGAAAATTTAAAGAAGGAAATACTACCACATCATATCCTTATTTATTTAGAAAAAAACACAAAAAAAAATTATAATTAATTTGAAATCGAAACTGCAAAATCATTGGGAGCCTCTAATGGGTCGTGCCTTGAAAGCTCAGATAAATTGGACCATTGACAATTTGCATCATGTGGTTTTAAAAAGAGGGTTGAAGAAATTAGTTTATCCCACTATTTCTCTCTCTTTAGTTTAAAATACTAATGCCGGTTTAGTTGGCTTGCTTTTTGACTCGCTTGTTAATTTAAATTTGCAGTTTTAAAATACATTTTTTAACCATGGTATGTTATTAAGAATTAGGGTTATTATCTCTGAATTAGAATTAAATAGGGATTTTAGGTTTTATTGTTTTATTTGTACCGAGTGAAACGAGGTGCTCTACAACCCAGTATGGGAGAGATCCTCTAACGTGATATAACGTTATAAGTTAGTAACAAAATAATTAAAAAAATTCATGTCCACTCATAAAATAAAAAAAATTCTTGAAATTTTTTTTTTTTAAAATCCATGTTGGTTCATAAAATAAAATATTATGAAAACTAATTAAAAATAGATGTTCATTTATAAAATAAAAACTTAAAACTTAAACCCGGATCTATCAACAAATTTATTGATTTTAAATTTTAAAAAAAAATACACCTCAAGAAATTAGATCCCTCTGAGTGCTTGATAGATACGAGTTTAAGATGAATCTATGCTGATACATAATACAATCTTGTCAACTATTGAATAAATTATCTTTATTCCAAATATTTTTAGGGTACCAATCATGTTCCGTAGGCACCTGTCACACGTAATCTGCGGACGTAATCATGTTACTAGCTCTGATTGTTGGTTATGTCGAGACTCATTCTGAAATTACTTATGTGGAGATTATTCCCTTACCTCATTTGAAATTTTAAATCACTTATGTCACTTTTCTAAATGAGTTAATTGTCTTTATGTCATTACCTTCCATTAGTTTAACCCATCTCACCCAAAATGACATTCATCGTTACTGTCTGTCCCATCACTAAGCCACCTCGGCCATTATGGTCTCTCCCATTTGTAACCATTTTTGTTTTTCTATGATCTCGGCATATTACATTTAAAATTTGTATTTTCTCACTCAAGCTTCGTGAATAGAAAATGTCTTTCCCTTGTTATTAAATAAAAATAAACGTATAAACTTATTTAATGTTGTATTTGAATAAGTTTGTATGTTTGATTATTTTAAATTGTTTGTCTTTAAAATTTATTACATCAATAATTCAGGATTCAGGTTTTTATATATTAATTTTATATTAAAAAAATTCTTAATATATAAAAAGACATAATTATTAGTGTAATATATAAAAAGACATAATTAGTATTATATAATTGAATATTTATAAATTTTATTTATTATATTTTGTTTCATTTTATTATGATAATAATTAAATATATAATAATTGTATTATAAATTTATGTTTTTAATATATATATATATATATATATATATATATATATAAAATATGAAGAAATAATATTTGTTTATGTAATGTATAATGTTTAAAGTTAAAAATAGTAAATAAAATATATGTGATGCCCATAAAATTTTATTTATGTGAGTTATTTTTATGTGGGCTTTTTCCCTTATTGTTTCTCATTTGTCATTGTTTATGTTAGTTTTTTTTATATTTATTTTTTTCACTTGGTAGCTTTGAATTTTATATTAAATTTTTCCAGTTTTTATTTCAAATCATTAAATGTATGTGCTATTTTTTAATTCATTTAAGAAATAGAATTTGAATATATATATTATAAATTTGTTTAAAGAATTTTTCAATTCAGATAAGTATTAATTATGTGAGGTTTGGGTAGTGATAGGGTGGGTTAAGTTAGGCTAGTTAAGGGTAGGTTAGGGGAGGGTAAGTTAGGCTAGGATGGGCTAGGGTAGATTAGTCTAGGTGAAGTAAGATAATCTAGGCTAAGCTAGGTTAGTGTAGGTTAGGTTAGGTTAGGTTAGGTTAGGTTAATCTAAGTTAGGTTAAATCAAGTTAGGATAGAATGGGCTAGGTTAGGGTAGGTTAGTGTAGGTTAGGATAGGGTTAAAGTAGGATAATATAGGATAAGATAGGGTTGGTTAGGTGAATGTTAGGATAGATAGGGTAGTGATATATTAGGCTAAGGTAATTTAGGGTAAGCTAAGGTAGATCACGGTTAGTGTAGGCCAAGTAGGATAGGATAGGTAGACCATAGTTAGTGTAGGCTAAGTAGGATATGATATGTAGACCATGGTTAGTGTAGTCTAAGTAGAATAGGCTAGGTAATCTAGGTTAGGTTAAGGTCAGGATATGTTAAGAAAGGATACATTAGTTTCTGTAATTTAAGGTAGTCTGAGTTTAGGGTAGGGTAGGTTAAGTCAAGTTAGGCTAGGTTAGTGTAAGTGAATCTAGGATATGTTATGTAGGATAGGTTAGGTTAATATAGGGTAGGATAGGTTAGTCTAGTTTAGGTTATATTTTAGGTTAAATTAGGGTATGTTAGGATAAGTTAAGGTAACCTAAGCTAAGTTAGTGTAGGTTAGATTAGGTTAGGTTAAGCTAAGTTAGGCTAGGTAGGGACCAAGGTAAGCTAAGTTGGGTTACGCTAAAATGGGCTAGCTAAGATCAGCTAGGTTAAGATAAAGTAAGGTAGGTTAGGCTAAGTTAGGCCATGTTTGGATAGGCTAGGCTAAGGTTGTGTAGGCTATTCTAGGCTAGGATAGACTAAGCTAGGTTGTTATATGTTAGGTTTGGTTAGGTTAAGCTAACTTAGGCTATGTAAGGACCAGGGTAAGCTAAGTTGGGTTAGGCTTGAATGGGATAGATCATTTAAGCTAGGTTAGGATAAAGTAAGGTATGCTAGGCTAATTTAGGCCAAGTTTAGATAGACTAGGTAGGGATGCATTAGGATAGGTTAAGGTATTTTAGGGTTAGAGTAGGATAGGTTGGGATAGGATAGGGTGGGTTGGGTTAGGGTTAGGGTATATATTCTAGGATAAGTTAGGGTAAGCTAAGATAGGCTATGGTTAGGATAGGCAAGTTCAGGTTAATTTAGGTTAATGTAGGTTAGGCTAGGTTAGGCTAATCTAAGTTAGGCTAGGTAGGGTAGGCTACAATGGGATAGGATAGAATGGGATAGTTAAGTTAGGCTATGTTAGGTTAATGTAAGGTAGGATAGGGTATGTTAGGATAGCTTAGGGTAGGCTAGGTAAGGGTACATTAGAATAGGTTGAGGTAGTGTAAGGTTAGATTAAGATAAGCTAGGATATGATAGGGAGGATTAAGATAGGCTAGGATAGGGTGGGTTACACTAATGTGGGCCATGGTTTGTGTAGGTTAGGTTAGGTTAAGTTATGGTAGGCTAAGGTAGGTTAGGCTAGGTTAGGCTAGGTAGGTTAGGTTATGTTAGGCTAGGTTAGGCTAGGTAGGCTAGGTTTGGTTAAGCTATGTTAGCCTAGGTTAAGTTAAGTTAGGTTATCCTAGGTTAGGCTACATTAAGTTAAGCTAGGTTAGGCAAGGTTAAGTTAAGCTAAATTAGGCTAGGTTAGGTTAGGCTAGGTTAGGCTAGGTAGGTTAGGTTATGTTAGGCTAGGTTAGGCTAGGTAGGCTAGGTTTGGTTAAGCTATGTTAGCCTAGGTTAAGTTAAGTTAGGTTATCCTAGGTTAGGCTACATTAAGTTAAGCTAGGTTAGGCAAGGTTAAGTTAAGCTAAATTAGGCTAGGTTAGGTTAAGCTAGGTTATCCTAGGTTAAGTTAAACTAGGTTAGGCTAGGTTAGGCTAGGTTAGGCTAGGTAGGCTAGGCTAAGTTAGGGTATGCTAGGTTAAGTTATAGTAAGGTATTTTAGGATATGATATCATAGGCTAGGTTAGGATAGGACGGGGTTAGATGGGTTAGGTTAGGTTAGGCTAGATAGGGTTAAGTTATAATGGGTTAGTTTAGGACAAGTTAGGTTAAGGTAGAATAGGGTAATATAGGGTAGGTTTAGTTAGGTTAGACTAATCAATGTTAGCACATGTTATGTTAGGGTATGATAGGTTGGGTTGGGTTACGCTTGGCTAGGTTGGGTTAAATTAGTTTATGTTAATTTAAAGTAGGCTACGATAGGGTAGGATAGGTTAGGATAAGGCACTCTAGGGTTAGAGTAGGCTAGGTTAGGTTAAGATAGGGTAGTGTAGCTTAGACTAAGTTATGCTAGGTAGGCTAAGCTAAGTTATTGTAAGCTAGGATAAGTTAGGCTAAGCTAGGCTAAGTTACGTAGAGTAGTTTAGGATATGATAAGGTATGTTAGGTTATGTTATGCTAGGATAAGGCTTGTTAGGTTAACATTCGAATGGGATAGACTAGGCTAGGTTAGGTTAAGCAAATTTAGGTTAAGCTAAGGTAGGTAAGGGATAGGATAGGTAGGTTAGGTTAAGCTAAGCCAGGTTAAACTAGGTTAAGCAAGGTTAGGCTAGGTAGGGTAAGTTAGGTTAAGTGATGGTAGTCTAGGGTAGGTTAGTTTTGGTTTGGTATGTTAGACTAGGTTAGGGTAGTTTAGGCTAGAACGTGATAGGTTAGGGTAGTGTAGGCTAGGATAGGCCAGGAAAGGCTAGATTAAGCTAGACTAAGTTAAGGTAAGATAAGGTGGTCAAGGTTAGGATAGTTTATGTTAGTCTAGGTTAAGCTAAGCTACACTAAGTAGGCTAGGCTAGGCTAATCTTGGTTAGGTTAAGTAGGAAAGGATAAGTTGGGGTATGCCAGGTTAATTTAGGCTAATTTAGGCTAGGATATAATAGGATATGTTAGTAGCTTAAGTTAGGGTAGGTTAGGGTAGGTTAGTTTAGGCTAGGATAGGGTAAGTAATGTTAGGTTAGGTTGGGCTAGGATAGCTTATGCGAGGTAAAGCTTAAACAAAGCAAGGCTAGGCTATGTAAGGTAAGGTTATGTTAAAAAAGGCCGAGATAGACCAAGAGAGGTGAGCGTAGGCTCGGGTAGGGTGGGTTAGTCTATCTTAGGGTAGGGATTTTAGATCAGGGTATGTTAGATTGTGAAAGGAAATGTTAGGTTATGGAAGGTTAGGTTAGGGTAAGCTTGGGATGGGTGGTTTAGGCTAGGGTAGGGTAGGAATGGGTTGGGTGGGTTATATTAGGTTGGGGTATAGGGTAGGATACACTAGGTTAGGTTGGGTTAGTTTAGGATTATATTTGTCTAGGTTATGCAATGTAAGCGTAGGTGATGTGAGATCATATTTAATCTCAATGTAGAAAAAAAAAAACGATTGATATATATTGAGATCATGTTTGATATCATGTCAAAAAAATAGTTAACGTGAATGCGAGTGTAATTCCGTGATCAAAGTGGAGTTGATAGTGTCACTTTAATAAAATAATAAAATATTAAGTAAACAAAAATTTAACTGTGACGACCCTAACCCAAAATTCAAAACCGGTATGAGGGAGAAGTGTAATTACATGCTCAATGTGGAGCCCACATGTGGCACTTTAATAAAATAATAAAGTATTAAGTGAATATTCTTTTTACAAAATCAGCCTTAACCTAAAGTTCAAAACCAAAGAGACATATTTCAAATTAATTAAAACTAAAAAATTTAATGAAACTTGGATACTTCTAGCTATATATCCATCTTAACTTCGAATCTACCAAGGACCAAAGGGATCAATTTCCTTTAGGTGCAAGTTTTTCCTCAAATTTTAAACTTTAAAAAAAGTTAGCACCTCAGGGAATTCGAAAGTTAAAATAGTTCTATGCTCTATGAGTTTTAAGCAAAGTATTGACTACTTAATTTCAATTTTCAAGTGATTGATTTGAAAAGGTGGATAGTTTACATAATATCGATTCTCATTAACATGTTTATGGCAACGATTACCTTTTCCTAAGTTTGGGCCATTTATTTAATACGATGGATCTTCCTAACATATTATTTTAATTTTTTATTTATTAAAAAATTAATAGATTAAAATAAATTTATCATTATGGGTTCTCGAGAAGTACCCTCTATATGACTCTGGTCACCAACAAGGACATGATTCATAATCCTATTTCATTGTAGCACAAGGGAGGAGAATCACAAGATGGGTATAATATCTACATTCAAACTATGAAGCCACCTTATATAATTCCCCCCTAAATAGTAGACAACTTTCACCTTATATAATTCCACTGAATAGTTGACAAGTTTTTAAATCCTCTGACATCCACAATATACTAAACCTCAAACATCTGCAATATAGTCATCTCTATGTCATGATACTCCACAATGATTGGTGTGTCAAGTGTGAACACTGCCACTCGACATTCAACATAATAGCTTGCATGCACAATGTAAAATAAATAGAAAACTATGGCAACAACAGGGAAGATAGTGAATTGAAAGTATGATCTCTTGCCCAAAGAACCCAAGAATAAGATGGGAAGATGGAAGTGGAAGCTATATAGGGCATACATAGCACACCCCACTCAAATTATTGCTTGGACTATGGAACAAGCATAGAAAAATTATACTTTACGATGATCACTGCAAGGCCACATATGGAAAGACCCCATGGGTTCCTACAGTCCTCTTAGAGCTTCCACAAAGGATTGAATTGAATGACGATGCATGAAAAAATTGAGAGTAATTCCGACAAACGACCACTGATTTTTTATCTTCTTCTCGATGACCACATATTGCTTGTACATGAGAGTGTTGGCTTCCATGTATAACAATATGAATTAACCATTTAAAAAGAGAATTAAAAAATTCATGTACACCATTCACAACTGTATTAAAGAAAATGTTCTCTGTAAAATGTGAAATATGTTGGTCATGAACTCAAACCACCACCATGTCCCCCATTCTAGACCTCAATGAAGAAGTCATTGTTTAAATGTCAATCAAATTTCAAATAATTATTTTTGAAATTTTCATTTAATAAAATAAATTTTTGAAGTTTAGAAAACTTTACAATCTTTAAAAATTTGGCTAGTGTATGATGCTCCTATATGTCCCGCAATGACATAAAAATATTATTAACAATAAAATAAAAAATAAGAAATTAAAAAAATGATCGCTATATTGAGATCAAATATGAGATGTTAAATAAATAAAGTATGATCACACAAGCATGGTGATAATATTATATTTCAACATTCACATAAGAATGAATTATAGAATTCAAACTCAGTAGATTAGTCAAAAACATGGAAATAGAGAATATCTTTAGATGCATGCATATATACATATTCATTTACAAAGGTTCATGTACATGGTATCTTGCATGTATAAATAAATATTTCAAAATAACAAAGAAACCCTATATGACCAGCATCATGTGGCTTAGTGGTTGGGAATTTGTTAAAAGAAAATGAGCGCCATAATGTACAATGAATGGTGGATAAGACTGAGTATAGCAACAATCAAATAACAATTCTATATTCACCTGAGCTAAGATAATAAGAGTCATGTGCATGAATACCTTACATAAACAATCCTTCTTATTGTCAGAAGGATAAAAATCCCTCTAGCAATAACACTTCCATTGAGTACAAAAGCATATATAATTATCATAGGAACCATATGTTAAATTCTACAAATCCTTACAAAAAGAATACTCATGTCAAATGAGAATGAACTTTGGTGAATTACAATTGTTGAATAATAAGAAAGAAAACCTCAAACTACAAGGAATTCAGGAGTTAACTACTCCTCAAGGTTTCCACACAAACCTAATAAAAACTCAAGTTAATTGATAGTTTCCCTTGGAGAATACTTGTGTAGACCATTCATTTTGAACCAACATATTAATACCCGAGGAGGGTTTTGTCATCCAAACATGCACACAAATGAAACCAATAATTGTAAGGAACGATGGATAAGATATGGGTCATAAGAACAAAGAAGAAAATAGAATTAATCACTTGTCTTACCCACAAGGTACAGTAACCTCAAGTCAACGATACCCATGATTGAAATTGGAGGGGACGGAGAGTTCTGAATCCTAAAATCAAGTTAATGGGTAAGCCAATAGGATAGATACTTATAAAAGTGGGAAGACACTTTGTAAAATGAAAGGAGAACAAAAATTCAGAAATGCAGACTATGTATCATCTATGTGAAATTACCTGAGATATAGCTTGGTGTCCTAAGCACAGTAGATGATATTAAATAAGCACACTAAGAAGTGAGTCATGTATTTGACACCACCGAAAATTCACTATATAAAAAAAGATGGGCCCAAATAAAATGATGTATAAGTAAACACAACATCCTCCTACAAACATATAAATATGTAAACCATTGGCAATGGAATAAGTCCCAAGAACTATCAATAATGAGTGCATAGACAAAAATTCAGAATAGAACGATTAGAGGATTTTTGGCATGAATTGAGTGAATGTATATAAACAAATGAACAACTAGAGTATGACTCAAATGCATAATTCCTTTATTTCAAGCCATATTTTTTAATCTTACCAAAAAAACCCCTCTATAAGTCGAATCAGAGCATAGTTGAACCCAAGTTCACCGTCAAAGGGTAAATCCATAAGTGTCGAACAACCAAATGAATAGTGAGGTAGAAGAAAAGTGAGGTAGGAGAAATAGGAGTTAAATCCTACTCCTCATAAAATGTATTCAATTAAGAGTCATCATGCCTGGAGGATAGGTGTTGAGGTGTTAAACAAATAGTACCACCCTAGCGAGCCAACCCCCTTAAATAAACATTGGTCGAAATATGAGTTAAGTAACAAAGGTAAACACGCCAAGCTTATGAACCAAATCAAAGGAATTGTGGTCAAACCATTAGAGTCATTCATCGCATATGAAGTCAAGATCGACCCATGATGACTTAATGGCCCTTCTCCATAAAGGTAAATATCTATAAGATAATGATAACTATTATCACAACTAATCAATACATTCGCGACTATCATAATGTCTAAGCCTTGGTAAAGAAATCATATAAGTGATTAAAGAAATGCTAGGCTATGGAGGTGGTCATATGAACAATACAATTTCAAAACATTATAACAATGTGTATAAAAAAAAGGGTGAAGTTAAATGGAATTCCATTTTGTTAGACAATTAAAAGTAATACAAACAAATAAGTCGGCAAATGCATTTTATGCGAGAGAAAAGTTAAAATGTGATCGCAAATTTGGTACATTATTAAGTACATCATTTAAAAAATAAAAAATAATATGTGTTGGTTTGCAAGAATATGGTTGTTACAAATTGGTATCATTGCTTTGCATGACTTATGGGATCAAGAGTATAGTAATATTCATGGGGGCTTCACTAGAAGGTAATATAATATCACGTTCATTCATATTGCGGTATTAAATATTCACGAAAACTTAAAAATTATATTGCGTATATATTAAAGGGAAAAGGGTTTTTTTAATTTAATGTAGCAATACAAAAATAGTTTGGGGTCTTTTTTATATGGGCAGGCTGACAAATATCCGCCAAATGGAGATGGCAGGATCACGGCCGGATGAAAAATTGAGTTGAGGCAAGGCTCGGGCTTACCAGTACGCAGGGAAATCGCGTCTTGAGGCATGCTTGAGGCCAGGGGTTTCATGGTGAAGTGGGTTTCCAATCGATCATACTCGAGAGACAGTGGTCATTAACAACCAATTTTCACCAATAGCACTCAGCCAGTTGTTACCAATAGCCTTGGGAGGCTCTAAGCCTCCAGGACCTGTTATAGGCCCTCGATAAGCCTTGGGGACTTGAATACCCAACCACTCATGCCTATTACAGGCCTTGGGAAGTTTATTCAGCCTCCTAGAGCTTGTTACAGGCCCTGGGGGCTTGGATACCTAGCCCACAATAGGCTTAGTCAGCGATTGGGGAATTGCAACATGCAATCTAAATGTTATACTATGTGCATTGGCTCTAGTGACATACAAGAAATGATCTCCTATCTCTTCATGAGACCATTAGATGTTGCAAATCATAATGATATGCGGGTGAAGTAATGTGCATCCACAATATACATCAAAAGAAGCAAGGTGCATTGTAGAATGCATGTGGAGTCATAAGAGGGGTGTCATATCAATATACTAGGTAGAAATATAAAGGGGTATAAAAAATGTTAATGAAAAAATTGATACATACAATATCTAGTGAAAATAGGGGTTTTTTAAAATTGGGAAGGCATATTGGGAAGGGTTAAAAAAAATGATTTTGGAAGGTATTTTCCAATATTTAATGAAATTAGGGGTATTGTTTCATATGCCACGAATGAACGTGCTATGATAGCGGTTTATTGAGTGAAGCCCCCGTGGTAATATTCAAACGAATATAAAAAATCTAGTGTTAAAAAGAGTTGTATTATAATAAAGAAATACCCACAGCTTTGGTGAGATAAATCCAAGTCTAATTGAGTGAATTTACTTAATAAGAGTAATTGGAATTTGAGATGAAGCAATTATGGGAGTTAGGATTTTTGTTACTGCGCTTCACTTATCATACTTTTATAAACACTTAAAGAGGTTGGACTATGATGATTATATATCTATATTCAATAAAAATGATACTTCAAAACAAAATATATGAATTGTAGGCACCAAGGTTCTTTTATGAAAAACATAAATAATCATAAAGCCATAAAACCCTGAATATAACAATGATAGGAGAGATTAATAAAAAATTTGGAATTGTGAGGAATGAGGAATAGGATCAACATTGAAAAGACCCTGGAAGTCTAACTCAAGCAGATATAGTATACTTAAGATTTATTATTAATGTTGAATAAATATGAAGAAATTATTATGAACATGAATTCCAAGTACTCTCCTTGGGAAATGGAAGTCTAACTCAAGCAGATATCGTATACTTAAGATTTATTATTAATGTTGAATAAATATGAAGAAATTATTATGAACATGAATTCCAAGTACTCTTCTTGGGAAATGTACATATTAGCTTCCCTGATACTGTGTATATTTTATTCCGGGAAGGACTTTTAAACCATTAATAATATTGAAAACAGTAATAAAATGTTGAAATAAAATTATGAACTATGAGTTCATATCTTAAAGTGACAATCAAGTCATTCAAACTAAATTGACCCAAAAATATTAGAAGGTATATAAGGGCTCAATGTTAAACATTGGAGTAGAGATAAGTGAAGGTCATCTTAAAACAAGTTTAAAGTATACATTCCTCCTGCTAAAAAATCATATATTAATATTAAAATGTATCTAAATGACCCAGAACTTAACCTATAGGCATTATCTAAGTGTTAATGCCCGAAAGAAACCTTTTTCTCTAATAATTATTTTGTGAAGGTTGGTTAAGTATGTTGAGTTTTGTAAATAGAGTGAAACAATAAGATGAGTAAAATTTATAATCAAGATAGAATTAGCAGTAAAGAGAAATATATAAGGTATGAATTTTTTGGTTATGTAGAAAATCGGGCTTCTTCATCTAGAGTGTTTGATATGAATTAAGAAGTATGTGAAGTAATTGAGTATATTAAGGAAAGTTGAAAAAGGAATGTTGTAGTTATTTGTGATTAATAGGTTTCATGGCCAAAATATTTAGCCAATAGTTACTGACAAGAACTTATTATATTTTATATAGTTATATCTTATAAAGAATGTTTAGATTACATAAGTGTATGGGATTGTTTCTAAAATAGGATGAAACATAAAAGTGAATTTAAATGGGGGATAATAGATTTCATTTGTTATGTAACTTGAATTTCATAAAATCTTCATACAAAGAATAATGTTTGACAAAATATAATCGTGAACAATAACTATAATGTTGAAGAAGACTACAATCCATTTTGATGTTAAGACCCTAATCTAGTATTATCTAGAATTTATAAGAAAAGAGCCATACAGTAATTATGTCATTGATTTATGTGGTAAGGCGGTAATTCAAATATGGAATCTAATAACAAGTATAAATCCTTTCTAATAATGATTGATGTGATCTAGAATGTTTGTTTTTCTTAAGAAAAATGCAGGTTATTTTATGGATAAAAATTAAAAGATGATATTGAAATACCATTCTTAAACATCCCTTCGTATATTTATCATCAAAGTATTAGAATGCACTAACAAACCATTTCAAGTACACATAAATCAAGTACAAATGGTAACTCTACAAGGTGAAAGAAGCAATTTTGAAGGGTGTGGAGGACATAATATTCTCTCAGGAAGCGAGATAGCAATAAGGAAATCATGTGAACAATGAATCCCTAGACAAGGGAAATACTATAAACCTACAAACATGATGGAGATCATGAAAAGCATAAAAGAAGAACTCCAAAGTATTAGGTATGAAAGTGAGAAGTTAATTAAGGCCCAAAAGAAGCAACATGAGTTTAGCTCTATTTTATTGCAGAATTTGTCAGAAATAGGGAATCAGATCCATTTTTGACAAGTTGTGAGTAATTCTAGAAAAATAACTATGAGAGGAAATCTCACAAGTATATTCCATACAATAAAAAGGAAAATTTAAAAGGTAGGATTATCTGCACTTAAATGAAAAATGACTAGATGGAAAGAAGAGGAAGAACCATTTCATAATTCATTGAAGTGATGGGGATGTGGAAAATGACATTTATTAATAAATTTCCTTCATAAAGGGATCAATGAAAATAATTTTCATACCCCACAAGAGGTCACAACAGAAAAGGAAAGACATGAAATTATTCCTTATACTGCCATAGAGGACTAATATATAGACCAACATCTAGTGCTGATGAAAGTTGAGAAAAGAAAACTATTACACAATTTGAATCGATGTAATTATTGTTTGATACACTGAGGTATATATAAAAAACAAAGAATGTTAGACTAAACATAGAATGATATGAATAACACCTTGAGTTAATATAAAACCAGCACATGTTAGTTATTGTACTAAGCCAAAATACAAGTAAAAATGTTATTATCATGTATCTAGATCCGAGGAAGAAGGGTAGGTGAGGAATGACTGATTATGTTGAATACCCAGGAGGTATAATTGAACAGGTAACCTGGGAAGTATTATTGGCAATTATATAGGTATGTCCTAATTATCTCTTGTGTTGAAATAAAAGGGATTGAATTATAATAGTATGAATTTGCCAAGTAAAAGTATTAAATTATGAAGATGTTTGATTTTTGGATCGATATATTGAATAAGAATGTAGGAGTATAGAAATATACATGTAGTTGCCAACATTTAATTGCATTTGGAATGATTTCCAACTGAAGACAATCATGAATTGATTTATTTTGGAAACAGATAATTATATGTACTAATAATTTGTTTGGCTATTTTAATAAAAGTTGCAGGTAAGAAGGATATGTATATGGTAATGATAGTAATACCATAATGAAGACCAAATTCTTGTAGTTGCAATAAGTCACACATGAGGAAAAACCTCATAATTATGAAATCTCATTTTAGTAAGAAACATATTGGAAAAGTGATGAAATGATGTTCGATTACATTGATCTTATAACCCAGTTGAGACATAACCTATAGCCATTACAAAAATGACTAGCCACAATATAAAATCTAGTCAAACATTTTGAACCTTTAAACATACAAAAATGTAGAAACACTTGATAGAAAGACACTTGATATCTAGACATATGACACTGAAACACATGACATGAGGACACATGATGGCCTATAAGCTAAGTTCAACTGAGAAAAACATGGGGACGCCCTAGTTGTAATACCTCTTGACAGACTTCTTTATGCACACATATACACTGTGAAGAGGACTTGCACGAGAATTGTTGTTTTCATGAAGAGAATACCCTATTGTGTTATTCATTGTGGGGATAAGAAGTACCTTAGCTTTAAATACTCTGTATACACACCAGTGTATGAATTGTATGTGCTAAGTGTGGAAGAAAAAATCTAAGTGAAGTTGAAAATTTTCTATACACACCTATGAAAGACTTTTGATAGTAACTGGAGAATCAGTGAAAGCAGTAACCTTTCCTTGTGTAGGAGATGAGCTATGATAACTTTATGAAGCAATGACAAGAATATACAAGGAATATATTTGGTTGTTAAGCATATTTTGATTTAATAACTAGTAATATAAGTATGTCATTAGCGAATACAGTTATAACCTATTGTTTTCTATGATGAATAAAATAGATATATGTAGAAGTGATAAATACTTTGGAAGCATAAATGTATGGGAATTTTTGGTGTGTATAACCATCCACGGTAAACTTTATATAGAAGGATGAAAAGCAAGTGTATCTTAAAAATAAATTTTTTCAAGTGATATAGAAATGAAGGAACATCGAATATGGTGTTGTTTTAAGGGGGATGTAATATCCCAATGCTTTTCCCTTAAAGTTATTGATTGAATTACATTTATGTAATTAAGCATGAAGTTGAAACTTGAAAAAACATATTTAATGGTGTGATTGTTATTATTTATTTTACTTCTCGTAAACTGGATGAGCATCATCGGAGAAAAGAGAATCCATGATTCCATTGGGGGCAGTTCAACTTCGAAAAGGATTAATAATTAATATTAAATATAATAAAATAATCATAATGTCCTATTTAATGGGAATATATTACTAATATCACTTATAAATCCAAGAAAATCAAGATGAGGTGTCCCTCCTAAGTTTAAGGGAGTGCTACACTTAAAAAAGTACTATTACCCTTAATCACAAATAAGAGGGAACTTGAGGGAGGGAGGGATAACATATAAACCAAAAGGAGATGAAAGAACAAGGGTTATTCTTTTGGGGAGTAAGAAACAAAGACTCATGGAAACTAAATAAAGAATGGATTAAGTTCAAGTTCATCTTGGTACTACATATACACATAAAATTATCTATGGCCATAGAGTGTAGAACATGGTGTGTTGTTAGTAAAGAGGTGTTTTCTTGAGTGTAAACCATTATAGGTTGGTAAAATGTTTTCTTGATTGATAATAGTAGTGATACTTACACTCCTTGAAAGGTGTGTAAGGAGGTATCAACTATTAGTAAAAGAACTGGTAAGTTCTGACCAAGAATTAATTTATAAAATTAATTTATAAGGGTAAAAAACAAAACTAATATGGATGATATGGGAGAAAAACTTGAGTATCTTTACCCTTAGTGGAATCATGACTTGGATCGTGAGTGACTAAGGGAAAACATAAAGATATAAGTGTTTCTCCTAGTCTGCGGTTGGGAAGTTCAAGGCTGCTCGTTTGGTTTATGGTCCATGACTTATTCTATAGTGAATCACATACGGATTGCTGTGATTAATTCAGTATATTCTTTTCTATTATAATTTGAAATACTTATGTGCTTATCTATATTTGTTCCCAACTATTTAAATATTGAATAGAAAAGCACTTTCTATAACTTGTAGTATGTCCATTTAAAAGGAATTGTGTACAGGAAATTAGATAATATGTTAGGTTGGAATCGGATAAGTGTTGTTATGTCTTATCCTATGATGTGAAATTAGTGCTAAAACATGCTTTATTACATTAATTTGAGTTTCAAAATAATGCTTCTCAATTTTCCCATAACTTTTTTCAAAATTGGCTTAATAAATTAAAAATCGACATATTAAAGAATTGAAATTGAGAAAATAACAACAATAAACATATACAATACTCGGTAAATTGATAATGGAGTTCACCCTCGTGGGATACGTCTTTGGTTCCATTTGAAGTGAGGAACTGATCCACTAAAATGATGCAAATTTCAATAATATGTCTTCTTTACATCAAGGAATGGACTCCAATCTATAATATTGGCTGTTGGTGTTCTTCTAGGAAGAAAATAACTAGGCATCACAACCTACAACAGCCTCTTCCTGTAACAAATGAACACAAGTTTGATGATTTTCTCAATACATGGAATACTGACTTTGTTTAAAATCAATTATGTGTATTTATATAACACATCTTAGTGCATGCTATGGTGGAAAAGGAACTTGAATCGTGGTGGAGAGGATGGGGTTCAAATCCCATGTGATCTGCCTCTTTACATTATTTTAGAGATATAATATCAACTATGAATAAATTATGCTCTGAGTGTTGAAAAGGCTGGAATACTTGGTGCAATGGTAGAGTGATCTACTTGTAGAGGATAGGTCGTGGTATCTAATCCCTCTGAATCATTACTTTGTTTTGTTGAGTCGGTAACAATATATTTAAATGAAATTCAATCCAAAAAAAAACATATCCTAACCCATTAGTGTAATGGTCAAGGGAACTATTCTTTTGGAATATATGTCATGGGATCAAATCCCCTTGGATATGCCCTTTCCACCTATGCATCTTGTCACACATACACCTTGCCACGTGTCAACAATTGATTGGTGCACATGTCATCTTTGGATTGGTCCACATGGAAGCTTTAGATTGGTCCACAAGGAAGATTTAGACTGGTCCACATGTCAACTGTTGGTTGGTACACATGTAAACTGTTGGTTGGTCCACATGTTAAATTCTTATTCATCTGCATCAATAGGATGACATCATCATTGTACCTTGTTTGCAATTTTTTACTTGTTTATGGTTAACTTCAGTAGGCCATAACTTTCGCATACCGTATCGATTGACCCCGGTTGAATTACATTGGAAAGATATTCAACTTGAAGATATTTTTAGAAGAATTTAAAAATGTCTGAATGGATCGACCTCATGGATAATACCTCCCCACCAAGAATCTTTTGGACCACCAAAAGTATGATTTCACTCAGAAAGGAAGTGAGGGTACATCTCCCTCACGTTTTCAGCTTCCATCCATTGTGCTTTACCTAGATGAATTTCTTTTAGACCCACATGAAGATATTCCACTTCACCTCTAAGTGAATTCCTCACCCTCCTATCATGAACAACATCTTCCTGCAACTCATCAAGATATTCAGGAGAAAAATCTTCAACATAAGGAACTTAAACATTCTCATTTGATCCATTATCACGAGATGCTCATATAGTTTAAATTTTTCAATATTAACCACCGAATACATCTTCATATATGGAGGTAGCTTTAACTGAAAAGCATTGTCACCAATATTTTCCAAGATTGTAAATGGACCATACCTAATTGATTTAATCTTTTTACCTTCACCTTTAAGGCATTCCTTGCTAGTGTATAACTAAAATTGATCACCAAATTGGAAGGGATGATCAACATTATGCTTGCCATGCCTATCCTTATACTTGGCTTGGATATTCTCTAATTGTTCATGTACAGCCTAATGAACCAATTGGATCTTATGGATGAACTTATTGGCTGTATTTGTATCATTATGTCCATCCGCCATTAAATCCTGCCAAAACATGAATCTTGAAGGATACTTAGGCATGTAATCAAAACATGTCTCAAAAGAAGACTTCTGTGTATAATAATGTATGGCGTGATTATAAGCATGTTGTACATAATACAATTGTTCATCCCAAATATTAGGATGCTTGTTACAATATCCTCAAAGTAGGTGTATCATTGTCTTGTTAACCACTTTTGTATATCCATTGGTCTATGCATGAAAAGTAGTGCTCTTATGAAGCATAGTGTCCATTAATACCCATATTGTTGACCAAAGTTCCCCAAGGAAGTAGGAGTCTCTATCGAATACAATGGATGTGGACAACCCAAAATGAACCCATACATGCTGGAAGAACAAGTGTGTAGTATTTTCTCCTGTCACGTGCTTCTTACAAGGAACCAAAACACACATTTTACTAAATCTATCTACAACAACATATAGATAATCATGAACTTTCTTATACATAGGTAGACCTCCTACAAAATCCATAGACACTTTTTCATGGACGAGAAGGTACAAGAAGTGGCAAGTACAAACCCATTTTTTTGTTACTTGGTTTTCTAGTGGCACACATGACACATCATTTTACATATTTGGACATAGTTTCATTCATTCGAGGCCAGTAACAAAAGTGTTCCAATTGAGCTATTGTTTTTCCTATACCAAAATGACCAAAATGAGAGAAGTGTGTGCTTCTCTGATTACATGTGCTCTCTCATCTCATGGAATACACAATTTACTAAGATGATATAATAATTTTCCATGTACATGATAGTCTTATTCTCCCTCTTTAGTACCATGGGTTAGTGTTTTATATGCATCCTTAAAATATTCATATTTAGCATATTGTTCAATGTAACTTTCATGAGCTAATGAACTATGATGTAAAATAATGGAGGAATTAACAAAACTTCTTGATAACATATCAAGAACTTTTTTTTGTATACCTTTCTTATATGTGATGACCAAATGGAATTGTTGCAGGAATCCTATCCATCAGAAATGACATGAATTTTGTATCTTGGTTTGTGGTTGGAGATACTACAAAGGATGATGATATGTATGTATAATTTTCTCTTTTCCCATCAAATAATGTTTCCACTTCTTCACACTCTAAACAAAGCATACAGTTCCTTGTCATATGTAGGATAATTCCTTATTGCACTAGTGAAGGTCTCATAATGGTAGCAAATTGGTTTCCTTCTTTTTATTAACATTTCTCCCATGGCATAATCACTTGCATCAATTTCAATCTCAAATGGATGTTGTAGATCTGGAAATTCTTGAATTGGGGTTGTACTAATCTTCACTTTCAAAGTATCGGAGGCATTATGTTGTTTACCTACCCACTGAAATACGTTTTTAGTACTTGTCAAAGCATGTAAAGGAGATGCAATAAATGAAAAGTTAGCAATGAACTTCCTCCAATACTGAACTGCTCCCATGAAGTTCCTAAATTCTATCATGTTATTAGGCTTGGGCCACTTCATAATGGCTTCAACTTTATAGGGATCAATTTTAAATTCACCACTCGCTACTATATATCCCAAATAAGCTAAATATGTTTTCCCAAATTCACGTTTTGACATCTTTAGGTACAATTTCTCTTTTTTCAAAACATCTAATATTTTATTAACATGCTTAACATGATCTTCCCAACTTTGAATGAAAATTGGTATATCATCTAAGTAGACTAATACAAAATAATCTATGAATGGATTGAATACATCATTCATAACACACATGAAAGTAACAGGAGCATTATAAATCCCAAAGGGTATAACCAACCATTCAAATAGACCTTGTTTTGTTTTAAAAGTAGTTTCTAAATATCACCTTCATTGATCCTCACTTGATGATAACCACTTCTCAAGTCTAACTTATTGAAATAAGTTGCATTTTTTTATCAAACAAATCATCAATACAAGGAAGAGGGTAATCGTATTTTTCATTGTCTCCATGTATTGTCTTTCTTTGGTACCAACATGATGGGGGACCTGCATGAAGAAGTACTTGGTAGACTGACTCCTTTATTGACTAATTCCTGAACTTGCTTCTTTATCTCTCCATTTGCAACCATTTATAACCTATACAAGCCAATATTAGTAAGAGGAGTATTTTGTTGGAACTAGATCTCATGATGTATCTCTCTCCTTGGAGTTAATCCCTGCAGTTCCTAAAATACTTCATCATAGCTAGAAACAATATTAACCAATTCATATTTATGTTTAGGATCATGTCCTTGGAAATCTTTGGATATATCATCATACTTAGCTTTTACAATCATGAGTACAAAATTATTTCTTACATTTACAATCCTTTTCATTTGACCTATAGTAATAAGAGACAAGTTAGTCTTCACATGATGGGATCTTACGATATAGCCAATTCCATCCTTGATGAGATGATACTTGTTCTCCTCCTTGTAAAAGATAGATTTCATGTCATACAAATAAGGACTTCCCAAAACAACTCCACAAATATCAAGTAGTACAACATCTAACTCTATCCTATCAATGAACTTAGAAGTGATCGCAAATTTGAACTTGCATTGTTTAGACACCTATAACTTAGCATCTTCACATACCCATCCCAAAGGATATGATTTAGGATGAAGTTTAGTTTCAAGCCCCAATTTCTTAACAATTTCTTTAGAAATGAGTTTAGCTTGTGAACCATTATCAATGAGTGTATCAATATTAGTATGTTTTGAGATAACTCTATTATGGAATAGCTCACTTATTTTTCTTTCATCATGCATAGATTCAAATTTTGAAGTATGAGCATTAGTGATAGAACCAATATAAGAACATATACCTTGTATGCATATGTCCATGATCTTGATTTCATCACCTAAATCTAATTTGAGATCATGTTGGATTGTAGCAGTGGTCTTCTTATCACCCTTATTGTTCCAAAACCTCTTTGGCTTCAATTCTAGGTGGAGTTTCCAACACTTAGAATCATCATGTCCTTCCTTCTTACAATGTGAAAATAAAGGCTTCTCGTCTTCTTTCTTCATCGTGCTTGTTATCTTTGTCTTACCCTTTCCTTTGTTCTTTCCTGCAACTGGTTGAATCAATTCCTTTGAGAAGTTGTCCTGGAAATTCTTTCCCCTTGACTGAATATCAGTAGCTTGGAAACAAACTTCGTCAATATTATTTGGATTAAACATAAGAATTGTATGCCTCAAATAACTATGTATCCCACCAATATACTTCAAAATAGTTTTTTGTGTATAAATTGTTGAACTTTGGTTGTCATCGATGTCAAATAATGTCAAAGAGGAAGTTAGCCAATGTCAAAGAGGAATCAATATTCCTATGCCAATATGAAAATTACATGGAAGCCAAGCAAGATGAAGAAATGTATGGATGCTAGTATGAAGAATTATATCTAGAGGTACATCATTCATATCCAATTTGAAGAAGTACATAAGGAATACATCCAGTACATGTGGCACATGAGCAGGAATCAAGTCCATCCAATCATAGTCCTTCAAGGTACAAATTAAAGTGTTGGTTGGACAAAGGTTCTTGAGTGCGCAAGCAAGTCAAAGAAATGGTTGGACAAAAGCTTAAAGAATGCGAAATAAATCCAAATAGTTCATTGGACAAAGGTTAAAGTGCGCAAGCAAGTCAAAGCTTTGATTGGAAAAGGTTCGCGAGTGCGCAAGAAAATTGCACCAAGAAATGGTTGAACAGTTATACAAGTCCTAAAAGCACACAAGACTCACCAATCAGAAGAATATTTCATTTGTTGAAGGCACAAAAGTACCAAAAAGGGTGTAGCGGTTGAAGATATGATATGTGCAAATTCCACAGGAAATGATACATAAAGGGGGCAAGACCACACCACAAGGGTTAAAGTCCCACTAAGTCAAGGACCATGTATGCGCAATACCCACAAGAGATGACATCTCAATAGAGCATAAGAAGACAAGTGGCAGAAGCATAAAGCATGAAGCAAAGAAGAAGGAATGCCACAACCAACTTGTTGTTGATGTATATGTAACTTCGGAATGTATTTCATATATATTTATTGTACCCTTATTAGAGATGTGTTATTCCTCTATAAGGAAGTGTCGTCATGTGGATTGACAAGTGTCGCAAGTGTGTGTACTTGCCGATGGGTTATTAGACCACCATGTGTGGGGTCGGCCTTGAAATATATATTATATTGTGGATGTATCTAGATAGACAAGTCGGCCCCATAGTATAACTGGGCAAACAGGTTAAGTATAAATAGAGATTAGGAGATCTCTATTTGGATCATTCGAAAAGTACATCTCTCTCACTCAGAAAGTGGCGCACTAGTGAGGAGGAGGATCATCTGCTACTAGGAGACTATCTCAGTGTATTTTGGTTGTACTTTGGTTGAGCCATTGCTGTCTCTATCTCTGAGGAAGTTGTGGGGTTTTTCACCTTAGGGTTTTCCCCACGGAAACTCTATGTCTCTTGTCTCTCATGCTTTTGATTCTTGTGATGCTTGTCATGCTTATTGTGATTTTCATGCATTGATATACTGTATATGTTATTCTCTCAGTGAAGATCCTAGAGTATTGTAAATTAATGCTCAAAATTTAACATGGTATCAGAGCTAACCTCAAAAGAAGACATTTTGCAGTGACGGAAACTTGAGTTTCTTGTTTATTTGGTTTCTCTCCACAGTTTTTGGAAAAGCAGTATAGTAGATTGACTCTACTCATCGAGGAGAATCTATCTGTCCAATCAGAATTCAATTCTGAGCATTTTCAGATTTGGCCCTAAAAATTAGGGTTTCCACAAAAATAGGAATTTATGAAATCTGAAGACATAGCTAGAAGCTCCTTGCAAAAATAAAATTTTAGAGCTTTGGGTCGAGATTTTTTGCTGGGTAGATCTCCAGGAAACTCAAACCCTAATTCAGGGCTCTCCCGAGTGAACCCGGGAGGACAAAAAGGAAAATCTGAAGGGTAAAACTTTGCTGATCTCAAATTTTGAATGCACCAGGCTGATCAGCTCATCAAGGCGCATCTTTCTATCCTTTCAGAAAGTTGAAATTCACATTTTGAATTTTTAGGGTTTTTTCGACAAACCCTAATCCGGGACCAGATCCAGTTTTCAGCATTTCAAGTGGTAAGACCTAAATCTTTTCTATTTCCATTTGAAGTACTCTTTAATATGTCTCACCACACCAAGCTTGAGGATAAGCTTGAAGGGGCTGATAACTTCCGAGCTTGGAAGTATAGGATTGGGTTAATCCTGGAAGAGAATGAGTTGGACTCATATATAAAAGAAGACATCCCTATCCTAGAGGATGAAGAGGCCAAGGTATTGCATAAGAAGAACTTGGTCAAGGAAAAGAGAATCATTGCTGATTCTATTAAAGACCATCTCATACCTGTTGGCCCGGTTTTGCAACCAAGCTTAGTGCTATGGGCACCTACTAACTAGTAGCAGCAGTTTCAATAGAAATAAAAACAATAAACTAAATAAACAATACTATTCATGGATCTAAGCAAGAATCTAAGCAAATAATTTAAACATTTCAAAATCAAGAACAAGAAACATAAGAAATAATTTTTTGTATTAAAAAATGGGGGGCAAGCAAGTGCTTGCGATATTACCTTCAATGGTGAAGGTTGATGTTGAGCAACTCCCAAGATGAGTAGCTCCAAACTCCAAGAGGTCTCCTTCTCCAAGGTTGCTTCAATGGCTAAAAGTGCTCAGGGGAGATTTCAGCAGCATAAGGATGAGATAATGGAAGGATGTGAAATGAGGAGCCCCTACCACCTTTTTATAGGTTTTGGTGGTGGGAGATACCATTTGTGGTTTTGTGGAAACCAAATGGTATTGACCAACATGGTTTAGGTACTTTTCCCTCCTTTTTCCTTTTTTGAATAAAAATAATATTTTAATTCCCTTTTTAATATTTTTGGGAATTTGGACCCTTTTTGAGGGTTTTTTATGATTTTCTTGGAAAAATAATCTTTTTTAATGGAAAAAGGGGTGTACTAAGGTCTTTTGGTGACCTTTTGTTGGTTTCAGAGGCTCAGATGGTGGAAAAGTGGACAAATGGGTCATGTGAGTAAGGGAATGAGCTAGTGAGCACTTTTTAGGTGTTAACAGATTGCCCCCTGATGTGTGAGGGCAGGAGCTCATCGTATGGCCGATAGACATCATAGTTCTTTTGTCCTTTTTTCTGGGGTTTAGGGGAGAGAAGAGACCGGTTGGAGACTGGAGCCACGGCCCTTGGAAGCTGCAAAAACAAAAAATATTACATGGCCTCAATATGAATGAGGTATAATCTCTGATAAAGGACGAGGCGGGCATTCCCATGCTCGTATCAAGACATATACAAAACAATTAGTCCCAAGAAGGGGGATCTAATACGTAAAGGAATATACTGGTACATCATAATGGTCCAGAGGGGACATTATGGTGGGATATACTCATGATCATGGCTGATCTCAATAACTGATACACTGGAATAACTGTTGAACTGCTGAAACTGAAGGTGTCCAACATTTGTATGTACTTGATGACTGTGAGCCATCTGGGATATTGTCGCCATACGCAACCCGGATATCTATAGAAAAAATGTAACTGGTTGTATCCATAGGTAGACTCTCAAATGGGGAGGAGTCAGGTGGTATCCGGGGTCTTCGACTAATAACTGAACGGACCAATACCCTGTGCGAGTCTCAACGATGCGATCAAGGTGCTGAAGTCGAGCATGTGAGAAACAACCATTCGGAGAGGCACTGAGGATTCCTCTCGAAATGATTCCTAGGCACTCATCATAAATGGTGATGAGTCCAAGACACAGGGACCTCTAGGTCTATCCTCTGGAATCAATGTGGTTGTCGTCGACAGAGGGAGACCAGCAACTAACAAGGAAATGATGTTTCCTTGATAGGAGCACGAGGTGTATAACTGAAGTGATGGAGTACTGCTGGTAGGACTGACATACTTGTGGGGATGGGAAATAACTGGGTCAAAAAATGGGTAGACTCAAACTTCCTTTGTTCAGAGCATGATGACATGGGTGACCTAGCAGCGTAGGGAACTGACTCGTAGGTGTGGGGATCATCTTTTAGGGACTTGAAGGGTATGTACTGACTCTGGGGGGGGTGAAGCTTATGGTAGCTGTCGAGGGAGTTTCAGGGTGACATACTGCAGAATACTCTGAACAAAGGCGACCAAAATGGGGAAGCTACTATGTGAGTAGATATGATGTGTTGTAGCGCCAAGAGGCACCATTGATTCCTTCTTCGTAGTTTGAATGAGCTCCAAGAAGGGATAAAAGTGTGCTCTGAAATGGTACGGTCCTGTGGATTCTGTGAGCCCAGGACGGTGCGTGCTCATGTTTGCTTTCATGTTTAGAGAGTCTGAAAACGGTAAGTGGACTCTATTGGTATTTCTTTTTCGTAAGTTTTAGTCTCCCAGGCCCGAAAAAGTCTAAAATGATGCGTATGGAGAACTCTTCTAGCCGATGTGACTAGAGTATACCTTTTTCGTAATTAGTCTACAAGGTCCGGAAAAGGGGTAAACTTATACCAGGTAGACGTCGATAAAGTACATCCCCAATAAGTAGGTATCGGGGGGCGTGGTGTCGTATGCGACGGCGTCCATCACGATCGATGTGTGGTCGGAATTTTTGCGTACGAAGGTAGGTCAAAATGTCTCCGTACCAAGGGTCGTCAGACGAAATGACGAAGATCTGCTCGTCAATCAGGTCCGTTTGGATGACGGGTGATGTTGAAGAGGATGGGATTTCTGTAATCAGGTGAGCAAGCGCGAGGGCTTTGGTGCTTTTGGGAGTCTTGAAAGTAAGGTCATATTCCTGGAGGATAATGACCCATTTAGCGACACGACCCTGTAGGAGTCGCCGGGTGAGGAGGTAGACCATGGGGTTGGAGTCGGCGACAACCGTGGTATGACTAAGTAAAATATAGTGTCACAGTTTTTGTACGGAAAAGACTATAGCTAGTGCTAATCTTTCCTCGTATGGGTAACGTAGAGGTGGGCCAGATAAGGTCTGGCTGACGTAATAAATCACATGCTCTTTGTGGGAAGCATCTTCTTGTACCAAAACTCCGGACACAGCATGTTCAGATGCCGAGACGTAAAGGGTGAAGTCTTGGGAGAAATCCGGTGGGGATATCAAGGGGGCTTGTGTGAGAGCTTTCTTGAGGGCTTCGAATGCCGTGTCTGCTTGCTCGTCCCAAACAAAGGGTATGTGGGTACGAAGTAAGCGTAAGAACCCGTGGACTTTGGTGGCATAATCAGGGACGAAGCGCCTAAGAAAATTGGACCGCCCTTGCAAGCTCTGAAGCTGTCGAAGCGTGCGAGGAGGGGGAAGTTCTAAAATGGCTTTGACTTTCAGGGGATCGACAGTGATTCCATCTTGGGAAACAATGAAACCCAACAACCGGCCCGTCGGGACGCAAAAGACACACTTGTGTGGGTTCAAGCGGATTTTATATTTGCGACAACGCAGGAAAACTTGCCGGAGGTCGTTAAGGTGGTCTGATCGTTTTCGGGAACGAGCTGTGAGGTCGTCAAGATAGACTCGTAGGATATGGACCAAGTCGTGAAAGCAATAGGTCATGGCTCGCTGGAAAGTGGCACCAGCATTTTTAAGGCCAAATGGCATGACGCGATAGGCAAAGGTGCCCCATGGGGTGGTAAAGGCAGTCTTGTACTGATCCTCCTTGCGGATGTGAATCTGGTTATATCCGGAAAATTCGTCCATGAAGGATAGGACCTCATGGCCCGCACACTCATCAATGAGTTGGTCAATGAATGGCGTGGGGAAATTGTCTTTTGGACAAGCGTGGTTTAGATCGTGGAAATCAGTGCATACTCTAAGGGTGCCTTGCTTTTTGTTGACAGGAACAGGGTTCGACACCCATGTGGTGTACGGAATAGGGTAGATGAACCCTGCTTTTCGAAGTTTCTCGACTTCAGCCTTAACAGCGGGGAGCTTGGCAGGGTGAATAGGTCGCTGTATCTGACGAACAGGGGGTACTTCCGTCCATGTATCGATGTGGTGTTCAATAATGGCGGGGTCGAGACCAAGCATCTCGGTATAGGACCAGGCGAAGACATCACGGAACTCTTGAAAGAGCTTTTTGTATGCCTGAGTTTATGCTTGAGTGCAAGATGCGCCCAGCGAGATGAGCTCAGGTTTCCCTGGTGTTGTGGAAATGTCTATCTGTATAGTGGGGGAAATGTTTGACATGTTCCCTTCTTCAAAGGCATCCGGTGCTGGGATGGGGTCCTTTAACCAATCGACCTTAGCGGGTATGAAGTCTTTCGACTCGACTGATAGCTGGTTGGATGCGGTGGAGGTAGATGCTTCCGGGAGGAAGTACGAGCGATGATGCATATCATCCCAAGGGTAGTCAGGTGCAGTGAGTGTCTCCAAAATCTGCTCATCAGTATTGAAGTAATCAGACCATAAATCAAGGGGTTCTGGTTTGAAGGTTGTTGAAATCATATATATCGTATTGACTTCTTCTGACGAGGATGATGGTGGGGGGTGGATCTCCTCGATGAGGGGAGGAGATATCTCTAAGTCGGCATTGTTTAACTCATACAACGCTGCTCTATAGTCAGGTAGATCAGGGCAATGGTGAGAGTAGTGGCCGTAAACACTGCATATAGCACAAGGATGGTTAGTGCGCAGTGATTTGTCACGAGGCTGTAGAGGTGGTTCTAATCTGACTACTGGGATGCCGATGTCATCGTCCAACATATTCATATGCTCTTGGAGTGCCGGTAAATGTGGGCATTGATGAGTTGGATGGCCAATTTCATCGCATAATGAACATTTGGGGGGAGCTCGAAACACTGGTGGGGGTTTAACTGCCTTCGGAGGTGGTATAGCAGTGTATGGTTGTGGACCTCTGCCCCCAGTGGGCTTAGCAAGAAGAGGGGGATCTCTTGACGTCGAAGCAATCGTGAGACCAGGAGGAGGTTTCGTTGACGACGAAGAGATTGCAACACCAGGAGGAGGCTGATTTGTGGTAACGATAGGTTGTACCGGTTGGAGGATGACGTCGGGTGTGGGTGGTCGAACGGGAGGCGGAATATACCACACGGGTAATCCCAATGTTAGCCCGGGTAGGCTAAGGGTAGCCATAACCGGGGCGCTTACTACACCCGAAGGAGGAAATAGGAAGGGGATGGTGTGGATGGGTGTAACACCAATGTGACTGGGGATCAATGGTGGTTGACCACCGGACGTTTGCGTATTCTGCGAAAGAGTATAGAGGTTTGCGACTTGGGTCTCCGGTGACGGTGGTGGAATGGCCTGAAATGTAGAGGTCATTGGTGTATCGGAATAAAGTCCGGGTGCCACGGAAGACACAAAGGAGGTAACTGTACTAGAAGCGGGTTGTTCAACCATGGGAAGAACATTCTCGGGTGCTGCAGGGGCGTTGGGATCATAGTAGGTGAGTTGGTCAATTTTGACCACGCGTCCCTCGTGGGGGAACATCATGGTGTGGAAGACGGAGGAGGCGACCGCTTTCATGGCGTACATGTAACTGCGGCCAAGTAAAAGGTTATAGTCGAGCTGGGCGTTAATGACCTCTATGTCAATGAGCACAGTTTTCCCACCTAATTGGACGGGCACCTTGGGTAATAAACCTTGAGGTTGAGCTGACCGGCCGTCGTAGGCCCGCAATGCAGTGGTGGATTGCTGGAGAGCAGGGGATCCCAACTTCTGCCAAACAAAAGTGGACATGACGCATGTGGAGGCACCCTCGTCGATGATACATCGATGGATGACAAGATTCCGAATAGAAACGGAAACTTGGACTGCTATGGTAGAAGGCAGCCGTGGTTCAGATTGGTCTAAATCAAAGGTCATCAATTTCGAATCATTTGGGTCAATCGCCCCAATAGCGGAAAGTAAAGTCTTGCGCTGAGTAGGACAGGTTTTTAAGACTTCTAACGCAGACATGGCTGCGGGGGATTGGGCTAAGTCATCGACAATGTTGTAATTGGACGCAGCCCGTGCATTGGGGTTGTTGTTGATTCGGCGAAGGGGGAAGCGAGGTGCTTTAGAAGCACCATCGAGTGGAACCTGAGGTATACGCAATGTCTGATCAGTGGGATTAGCATTAGTATCCTTTTCAGCGGGGGGGGCTTCAGAAGTCGGTCCGTATTGATTCCGACGGGTTTGGATATTGACGTCAGCGGTGGACATCATCAATAAGTGGTGGGTGCCTGAATCAAACATGGGTTGATCAGGAGCTGTGTAAGTTATTTGTTGTGGTTGCACGTTGCCCTGTTGGGGGGCTAACGGCTGAGTGTTTACCACTCCCTGTGTTGGAAAAGGGTTTTGGAGGACCAAAGGTTGTTGTGGGGGTGGTGGGGGGTTGGGTGGTGGCTGAGGAGCCGCCTGCCCTTGACGATGGGCGTCATTTGTCCATAGTTGTCGAGCTCGCTCCAGATGTGGGCAAGCGTGGGTATAGTGGCCATAGACACCGCAAATGGAACAAGGATGGTTTGTTCGTAAATTAGCATTTTTGGGTTGCTTAGGTGGCCGATCAGGATTCTGATGAGCGGGCGCCGCGTTATTGTCTTGTGGAGGATGGGTAGGTTGTGGAGCTTGGTTACGGTTTTGATTGTTTCCACGGTTGCGTCCTCTTCCGCGGTTTGGTTGCCCACCCTGGTTGCGTTGGTTATTTTGATATTGGGGTTGATGTTGTTGTGCGTACACATGCCCTTGAGCATTAGGGGGATTCTGAGGAGCCGCAGGTGCGGGAGCAGGTTGCGGTGGATAGTATGCAGGTGGAGCTGGAGGTGGTCCAGTTGCCTGCTGGGGTTGTAGGTACCCCTGAGCTGGTGGAGGTGTGAGGTTAGCCGGTGCAACCGGTTGTGGGTAATGCATGGGCTGTTGTTGGAACTGCATGGGGTTTTGTACCGTAGGTTGAGCATAGTATGTAGGGGGTACATATGCCGATGGCGCTTGGCCATAACAATGTTGTGGACAAGAGGATCCATGAACGTGATGGGTCTGGTTTGTTGGAGCATAAGAAGTTGTCGCCCCGGAACTAGATGTAGCCCTAGAAAGGTCTGGGGCGGGCATGGTGCTCACCATACTGAAAGGTTTTGCTTGCGGTGTAATTTGGCCAATAATGCCATCAGCGGCATGTGATGCCCCCGGTGTGTCACCGCGTGCAGAGTCACCTCGTGGGGCATCAGGTATGATCGTGTATAGGTAACCTGACTGGGCATAGATAAGATCAAACTGTTGGGCCTTAAGGATGGCCTCCTCCTCAGACTGGGGTCTTTCATATGCTACATCCTTCGCAATGAGAGGAAGGAGGGATTTAAGGAACCAGTCTAAAAAGATTCGGTCGTCTAATTTGATCTTGCATAGGCTTCGGCGCCGACGCCAATCATGAATATGGTCAGTGATATGCGTGGCCATGTTCTGTCTGCAAGACAGTAGGATCTCGACGCCCGCATCATAGCGTACAGGTAGCTGGAAGAATTGTAGAAAGGTCGAGGCAAGGGAGGTAAATGTGGAATGCGTCCCATGGGGTTGCTCGATATACCATTTGGCTGCGGAGCCAGTGAAGGTGCGTTGTAAAAGCCATAGGCGGATTGAGTCATCCACTATGGAGTTTGAGGAACACCATAAATGGAAGGACATGATGTGATTTTGGGGGTCTTCTCCAGCCTTACCCTCGAACTTAGGGATGTCAGAGGGAAGCTTAGTGGGCATATGGGGCCAAGCAGGATCATGTCTGATGGGGTCATTTGTGAGCCTAGCTAAATCTGGCAGGTTGAGACTTGCCATGTATGGTAGACTAGCGGATGTGGTGACCGGAACCGGGACCTGCCTAGCCATTGTGGTATGGTGTAGGGGTCCAGTAGCGCCTATAGGTATGCTAGGTATGGAGGGTATGTGCCCTCCAAAAAGTGTGGCATAATATGGGTTAGCGCTCCCAAGTGCAACTTGGGTTACACTTGGGTTAGGAATCGCACCAGGGATTCCTAGTATAGAACTGCCAAGTGCAACATGAGTTACACTTGGGTTAGGAATTGCACTGGGGATTCCTGGGATAGGGTTTGTGGAAACTGAAGGGGGTATGACCCCCATATTGGGCATGCCCATGACAGGTGGTGGTCCTGTGCTAGGCATTCCTGAATGTGGAGTGTTACCCATATTGGGCATACCCAAGGGGGTGGTTGTTGCCGTGGATGGTACTGCCGCAGAAGGGTCTGCGGATGTCTGACCTATGGTTAATGTAAATTGTGGATCAACTGGTGTTTCAGACATATTTGTGGTTGGTGGTAACTCGGTGGGGTTTTCGGATTCTACCTCCAAATCAAAGGTGAAGTGGGGTATGTCAGAATCGGATGACCGTCTAATTGATTGACGATGTGTCGAATCAAGGGACAATGCTCTGCGTCCGTGACGTGGAGAGCCAAGTGGACTAAACTCTGGGAGTTCGCCCTGTAGACGACGAGAACGTCTAGAATTCTCAATGGTGAGAATATGTTTTTGTATGTAAAAAATGTGTTTTAAATATCAGGTGGTGATATATAT
Organism: Larix kaempferi; assembly: GCA_027924585.1. Taxonomy (NCBI): domain Eukaryota; kingdom Viridiplantae; phylum Streptophyta; class Pinopsida; order Pinales; family Pinaceae; genus Larix; species Larix kaempferi. The sequence goes on along the minus strand of BSBM01000058.1, from coordinate 3,552,177 downwards.
GTAAAAGACTCAAAACCCTAATGCAACCAAGGGTGCAAGAAGGGGAGTGAAAAAAGAAGGCTCACAAGCCAAAAAATCAATCCTCAAAAAATGCACTTATTCTAGCAGCTGTGCTACAATAAGTGGAGGAATGCAACAACTGGTCAGAATACCAACATGCAAGCGGCTCCTAGAAAAAATAGGTGTAACTAGACTCAAAAGGTGGTAAAGATCATGCAAACACCTAATCTAAAAGTATTGTGACTCAAACAGACGATATCCTCTGCAAGGTGATGAAATCCAAGTCAGACAATATGAATGTTGAGACAACGGCTAGATATCCCCCTACCGGGAGGGACACCGGGTAATCAATCCTAAAAAGACAGGCTACTAGGATACTCCGTTCATGACGCGTCGAGAAAAGGTAAATCTGCCGTTTGGTCCTTTGATCGCAATATCCCAATACAGGGATATCCCGAGAACTGCGAATGGTAGCCCTTCGGTTACTGAATGGGTTTCGGTATCCCACTCAGGCTTCCGGAACCATCCTCGCGACTTCAACCCTCCTAAGGGAGAGGCCTTCCCACAAACCGGTTGTGACCGCGCCAAAAAGTACTAAGAGATTTTAGCTCCCTAATTGGACAACTTCTATGTCTCAGATGTATGAACTGAGGGGTGTTATTGGAACACCTATCCCCCCAATACTACCTAGCTACAAGAATTCTTTTAGTGTTCCCCAAGTGGGGTTAAAAGTGTGTTCAAATTAAGGTGCGTTTTAAGGCTTAGTTCAATTAAGTGATCGTGTGAGTGCACGTGAGGTGTTGTAAACTGAACTTTGAAAAAATTAAATGCTTTAAGGGAAATTTTCAAAAAATAAAGGATTTTTCGAAAATAAAAAGCAAATATTTAAGACTTTTTTCACTAAAAAGGAATTAATATGCTTTTCAAAAAATAACTCAAAAAATAAAGGATTTCTTGGATTTATGAAAGCAAATAATAAACTCCTTTCTAAAAGAAATAAATGGATTTCTTCGTTTCAAGAAAAATTGCTAAGGGCAAGATTTCAAAGAAGTAAACAAGAAAAAATTTGAATCTAGATGTAAATGCAAAATGAGTCTTTCTTTCACTTTCTTGAAAATTTTGAAAAAGATTTCTAAATATGCACTTTTAAATAGTGAAAAAATTTTCAAAGCTGTAAAATATGCAGAATGCAAATACTGTAAAAAATGTGCTATGGGCAGAAAGTACAGTAAAAAATACTTTTCAAAATCGGGATGGCCGAATGAAAAAATTCAGCCGCGCGGGTTTTGGACGAACAGCCGCGATGGGCCGCGCGGGTTTTGGCCGCACAGTCGCGATGGACCGCGCGGGTTTTGGACGAACAGTCGCGATGGACCGCGCGGGTTTTGGGCGCACAATCGCGATGGACCGCGCGGGTTTTGGGCGCACAGTCGCGATGGACAGCGCGGGTTTTGGGCGCACAGTCGCGATGGACCGCGCGGGTTTTGGCCGCACAGTCGCGATGGACAGCGCGGAAATAGGCCGCGAAGCCGCGGTGTGCAGCGCGGAAAAACACAGAAAAGTCGCGATGGACCGCGCGACTGTCTGGAAAAAGGCCGCGATGGACCGCGCGGAAAAACCCAGAAAAGTCGCGATGGACCGCGCGACTGTCTGCTAAAAAGCCGCGAGGCGGAAGCCGTGCACGGAAACCAAGAAACGAACCCGAAAATTGAAAATTTCGGGCTGTTTATGGGGCCAAATCTCAGAATAGCAATGGATCTGCTGTCTAAGATGGCAGATCTATGCATCTAAAGGTTAAAAACTCATAAAAACTAAGATTTAAAGGCAAAACTAGAGATCTAAAGTTCAAACCAAAGCGGAGTCGCCAAAGCTGTTGGCCCGGTTTTGCAACCAGGCTTAGTGCTATGGGCACCTGCTAACTAGTAGCAGCAGTTTCAATAGAAATAAAAACAATAAACTAAATAAACAATACTATTCATGGATCTAAGCAAGAATCTAAGCAAATAATTTAAACATTTCAAAATCAAGAACAAGAAACATAAGAAATAATTTTTTGTATTAAAAAATGGGGGGCAAGCAAGTGCTTGCGATATTACCTTCAATGGTGAAGGTTGATGTTGAGCAACTCCCAAGATGAGTAGCTCCAAACTCCAAGAGGTCTCCTTCTCCAAGGTTGCTTCAATGGCTAAAAGTGCTCAGGGGAGATTTCAGCAGCATAAGGATGAGATAATGGAAGGATGTGAAATGAGGAGCCCCTACCACCTTTTTATAGGTTTTGGTGGTGGGAGATACCATTTGTGGTTTTGTGGAAACCAAATGGTATTGACCAACATGGTTTAGGTACTTTTCCCTCCTTTTTCCTTTTTTGAATAAAAATAATATTTTAATTCCCTTTTTAATATTTTTGGGAATTTGGACCCTTTTTGAGGGTTTTTTATGATTTTCTTGGAAACATAATCTTTTTTAATGGAAAAAGGGGTGTACTAATGTCTTTTGGTGACCTTTTGTTGGTTTCAGAGGCTCAGATGGTGGAAAAGTGGACAAATGGGTCATGTGAGTAAGGGAATGAGCTAGTGAGCACTTTTTAGGTGTTAACAATACCCCATGTGTCTTCTCTAAATACACCCAAGGAGATGTTTGACTCTTTGACCAAGCTATTTGAAGGGAAGAACATAAATCGAAAGATGACCCTGCGGAACCAATTGAAAGGAGTAAAGATTCAGAATGGAGAAACCATTCAATCTTATTTTTGTAGGGTCTCCCAGATTAAGGAATAACTGGAAGCAGTAGATGAAATGGTGGAGAATGGTGAAGTTGTTATGACCACTCTGAATGGCCTACCTAGGTCATGGGACTCCTTCATCCAAGGAATCTGTGCAAGAAAAAAGTTGGTATCCTTCAACAGATTGCGGGAAGAATGCTCTCAAGAAGAAGCTATACTTGTATCTTGTGAGGAAAAGATGGGAGGTGAAGATCAAGCTCTTGCAGCTCACACCAAAAGAAGCAATCCCAAGAAGGAGCACTCTCGCTACAAGAGATCATATCAAAAGAATAAGAAGGATCTAAGATGCTTCACATGCAATGAGAAGGGTCACTTTGCTTCAGATTGTCCCAAGAACAAAAGGGATAATAACAACAACTCCAGCAAGAAGAAGAAGGGCAGCAAAAGAAAGTTCCATGCTCATGCTCCCAAGGATGATGAACCTCCAAAGAAGAAGGCTAGGGCAGAAAGTGATGATAGTGACGATGACTCATCAAGTGAAGAAGAGTATATTCTAATCTCTGCTCTCACAGGTACTATCTCCCATGGTTGTAATGATTGGTTAATTGACAGTGGGGCTTCCAAACACATGACTGGGTTTAAGGAATCTTTTGTGAATCTATCTGAACATGAATCACCCCATAAGGTGAAACTTGGGGATGATTATCAATACCCAATCAAAGGAAGTGGTGAAGCCTCCTACAACCTAGATTCTGGAAAATCTTTGAAGATGAAAGAAGTCCTTTATGTACTTGGACTCAAGAAGAACTTACTCTCCATCTCTGCATTGGAAACAAAAGGTATGAGGGTTTCATTTTTGGATGGCCAAGTCCTAATGTGGCCAAAGGGAAAGAGCATAGATGATGCAGTAGTGATTGGAGAGCAAGAGAGAGGTTTGTATAAATTGAAGGGACAACCTGAACATGCCATGGTGCATGAATCCATGGAGCCAAGTGAACTTTGGCATAGAAGACTTGCTCATATGCACTATAGGGCACTTCTAATTGCAAGCAAGGCTGTAGAGGGTCTTCCTGAAATCAAGACCAAACATGAAGGTGTTTGCAAAGGATGTGCAAAAGGTAAGAACATTAAGAAGACTTTCCCAAGCAGTGAAAGCAAGGCAAAAGATATCCTGGAAATCATCCACTCAGATGTATGTGGTCCTATGTCATCCAGTTCTCTAAGTGGGTATGTTTACTATGTCTCATTTATTGATGACTTCTCCAGGAAGACTTGGGTATACTTCTTGAAGAGCAAAGATGAGGTGTTTGATAAGTTTAAGAAATTGAAAACCTTGATGGAGAATCAAACTGACAAGAAGATCAAAACATTCAGATCCGACAATGGTGGAGAATTCACCTCAGGTGACTTCAAGAAGCTTTGCAGTGATTCAGGGATTAAGAGGGAGTTGACTGCTCCTTATAATCCTCAACAAAATGGAGTTGCAGAAAGGAAAAATAGAACTATCATGGAAGCAGCAAGGGCAATGCTGCATGAACAGGATCTACCTATGCATTTATGGGCAGAAGCAGCTAGAACAGCTATATATGTGCAGAACAGAACACCCCACAAGATATTGGACAACAAGACACCAGAAGAGGTCTTTTCTGGTAAGAAACCTGAAGTCAGCCATCTCGGAATATTTGGTTGTCCAGTATACACTCATGTCCCAAAGGAAAAGAGGACCAAACTAGATCCTTCAGGAAAGAAGGGTATCTTTGTGGGTTATAGTGAAAGCTCGAAGGCTTACAGATTATACTTTCCAGGGTTCAAGAAGATTGATGTCAACAAGGATGAATATAAGTTCAAGGACAGGTAATCCAGGAAGCAAAGATCAAGAGGGAGCACACTCCAGCAGCTCCTGCAAGGATGCAGATTTTCAAAGGGAGTTGACCATCTTTCTACATTCCACAACAGAAAGGTGTAGAAGTAGCTACTTCAACAGCTCCTGCCAGGAAGCAAAGACTCAGAGGCAGCCCACCCAACAAACAAACAAAGATAAGTATTTCAATTATCATTTCTTGCCTATTTTGTTTAAATAATATTATGCTTAGGAGATGTATTGTGCATATTGGAATGATTGCATTAATGAACAGGATACTACTAATATGCATGTGATGGGTGAGTGGCCTATGGCACTGTACAACATTCTAGTGCTACTTATCTAGAATGAAACCTCTTTGCTGACATGTTGGGAGTAGTGCAAACTCTTAACAATGTTCTGGTAGAGACTGGAAGGCATCTAGAAAGTTGTGGAACATGGATAAATGTTGTATTGAAGCATTGGCTAAGATAACTGCATGACTGCATGACATATTTCTTTATGTGTAAAGAATTTGTTCTGAAAATTATGAAATGTTTCTAATCATGCAATTTAACTTGTTTTGTAGGAAAGACCGTATATCTTCACCTACAAAAGAAGGACTACAACATTTGTTCAAGCAACAAAATTATCTATTGAAGATATTGAAGTTCCCAGGATACGGGAAGAATGCCATGATCCGTCGATCATGAAGAACGATGTTTGGGATGCGGTCCCAAGAGTTGAAGAGAAGTCTGTTGTGACTTCTAAATGGAACTATCAGATCAAGCATGCTACAGATGGCAGCATAGAGAAATATAAAAGTGATGAAATAGAAGATACACCAGGTAGATTTCAAGACAGTCTTCTTGAATGGTGTAGTCATATATGTGTGCAGAACTTGGTAGGATAGACAGCTTTCTATCCAGTTTGGGCTTTACTAAGAGTGAAGCGGATTCCAACCTTTACTACAAGGTTGAGGAAGGAAATCCTTTAATTCTACTCCTGTATGTGGATGACCTATTTGTAACAGGAAATGACATGATTGCCGACACACAGCGGAAGCTTGCTGCCAAGTTCGAGTTGAAGAACTTAGGGATGATGCATTATTTTTTTTTGGCATAGAGGTGTGGTAGAGTGATGGAATCTTCCTTGGACAAGGGAAGTATGCAGTAGAGATTCTGAAGAGGTTCGGGATGATGGACTGCAAGGATGTGGCCACACCTATGGCATCGAACCTGAAGCTTCTGAGTGATGCTTCATCTGAGCCGGTTGATATCACTATGTATCGTCAGATGATTGGGTCCTTGATGTACCTGACGAATATGAGACCAGATATTTGCTTTGCGGTGAACACATTGAGCCAGTTCCTGACGGATCCGAGGAGTGTTCACCTGGTTGCTGTAAAGCATGTTCTGAGGTACCTAAAGGGTACAGTGGATTATAGGCTCAAGTATGAAGTGAATCAAAAGTTTAACCTGCAAGGTTATGTTGATTCAGATTGGGCTGGCAGTACTACAAATAGGAAGAGCACATATGGGTGCTGCTTTAGTATGGGATCAGGTGTGATCTCTTGGTTTAGCAGGAAGCAGTCCTGCGTAGCACTGAGTACAGCTGAGGCAGAGTATGTTGCAGCCTGTTCAGCTAGTTGTGAGGCAGTATGGCTACGGAAGCTATTGTCTGAGTTATTTGATCTCCCGTTGGATGCTACTGGTATCTTCTGTGATAACCGTCTGAGAACCCAGTGTTTCATGACAAGTCGAAACACATAGAGATCAAATATCACTATATCAGGGATATGGTGCAGAGAGGAGCTGTGAAGCTCCTATATGTTGCGACGAGCGAGCAGATTGTAGATGTGCTAACGAAGCCACTAGCCAGGGTGAAGTTCGAGTACTTCAGAGAGAGGCTTGGTGTTCTTCAGATTGATGACACTTTGAGGAAGAAGTGATGGACACATTTGTTGAAGCCATTCCAAGCATGTTGGAAGGAGGATCCTTCACATGGCTGTGGATGTAAGGGATGGATGATGAGTATCAGAACGATGTTCTGGTTTCTGCTTTGTATGATTAGTTGGATCATTTTTATATGTATGTATGCATCATGTTGGATGTTGGATATGATCAGTTGGATCATTTATGTGTATATGTATGAACGCATCATGTTGGATGATGGATATGATCAGTTGGATCATTTATATGTATGTACGCATCACGTTGGATGCTTGGACCATGTATCTGTATATGTATCAGGTGGATACATTGTATGATCAGGTGGATCATGTATGGTGATATGTATCATGTATTTGTATTTATATTAGGAGGATACACTATATGATCAGGTGGATCATGTATGATGATATGTATCATGTAGATACTTGGTATGCATCAGGTAGATGCATTGTATGATCAGGATGATCATGGATGACGAGCTTCAGGATGTTGCTCCAAATGACATGCAGCAGGATGTTGCAGTGATGATGATCAGGATGATCATGTGTACATCAGGATGATGTATGGTGAGTATCAGGTTGATACTCTATGGCCGTGGATCAGGTTATGCAGATGAGCATATAATTTGGCCCTGGGAGATTTGCAGATAGTCTTTCGAGGTTTTGCCTATGGCATATAATTTGGCCCTAGGATATTTGGCAAATGCTCTTTCGAGGTTTTTCTCTGGGAGGACATATAATTTGGCCCTGGGAGATCTGCAGATAGTCTTTCGAGGTTTTTCCTATGGCATATAATCTGGCCCTAGGATATCTGGCAGATGCTCTTTCGAGGTTTTGTCCTATGGCATATAATATGTCCCTGGGAGATCCAATAGGTTGGGCTGTGTGCCCATAATAAGTTTTGGGATGCTCTTGTGAGGTTTTTCCATGACCACATATAATCTATCCTTGGGCGATCCTATAGGTAGAGTTGTGTGCTCGTAACAGCCTGGGATGCTCTTGCGAGGTTTTGTGGTGACCACATATAATCTGTCCCTGGGAGATCATATAGGTAGAGCTGTGTGCTCGTAACAGCCTGGGATGCTCTTGCGAGGTTTTGTGGTGAGGTCACATATAATATGGCCCTAGGAGATCCTCTAGGTAGAGCTGTGTGCTCGTAACAGCCTGGGATGCTCTTTCGAGGTTTTGTGACGCACATAATAAGTCCTGAGGATTCCACAGTATGGCCAGTGATGACGAAGACCTGCAGGTGGTGGGCCTACATCCAGTATGAAAAAGGACTGGCTCTGTAGAACTTCCTATGATGAGTAGAGTCATAGATTGGTTGAGATAGCAGCAGCAGTGATGATGACGATGCCGATGCATCAATGACGATGATCCCGAGAAGAAGACTTGTCTAGCAGATCTGTGTCGAGAAATACCTTCCTAGTTAAGAGGGAGTGTTGATGTATATGTAACTTCGGAATGTATTTCATCTATGTATTTCATATATGTTTATTGTACCCTTATTAGAGATGTGTTATTCCTCTATAAGGAAGTGTCGTCATGTGGATTGACAAGTGTCGCAAGTGTGTGTACTTGCCGATGGGTTATTAGACCACCATGTGTGGGGTCGGCCTTGAAATATATATTATATTGTGGATGTATCTAGATAGACATGTCGACCCCATAGTGTAATTGGGAAAATAGGTTAAGTATAAATAGAGATCAAGAGATCTCTATTTGGATCATTCGAAAAGTACATCTCTCTCACTCAGAAAGTGGCACACTAGTGAGGAGGAGGATCATCTGCTACTAGGAGACTATCTCAATGTATTTTGGTTGTACTTTGGTTGAGCCATTGCTCTCTCTATCTCTGAGGAAGTTGTGGGGTTTTTCACCTTAGGGTTTTACCCACGGAAACTCTGTGTCTCTTGTCTCTCATGCTTTTGATTCTTGTGATGCTTGTCATGCTTATTATGATTGTCATGCATTGATATAATGTATATGTTATTCTCTCAGTGAATATCCTAGAGTATTGTAAATTAATGCTCAAAATTTAACACTTGCGGACATACAATTTGTGCAAGACATGTATAAATAAGAAGAAAGTTGGAGATTTGAAGTAAGATTGATAGAAAGGATGAATATCTTGTAGGAATGTTGGAAGATATAGATTTATAGTTTTTGGGGCATCAAGGGTTTGTGGAATCAAAACAATATGATCTAGACGAAGAGTCGAGTGCGCACAAACAGAATAATGAAATAGATGACAGTGTGCAGAATTATGCTGTGAATTTGTGATGGTTGTGAGAAGACAGAAGGGCATAATTGCAGAATATGCACAAGTGTGTGAGGATCGAATGATAGTATCGCAGAAAAAACGTAGATAGTCATAGATGATCTAAGACAAAAGCTCAGAGATAGATCTGAAGTATATCAGAATATGCGCGAAGAGAATAAGTGTAATTGATGCACGAATATTGAGTTGATGTGTGCAAAGCAAGGAAGTCCATCAGATGTGCAAAGACAGATTTGCAGTAGAATCAAGGATGCTCATCATGATGAGGATAATCTAAGACAAGTGTAAGGATGAATCATATAATGCACAGTTGGTCATGGATTATTTCAAATACTGTGGAACCTAATCAGAATGAACATATCACCGAAGTTGCATAGTTCCATATGATATTGATGAGCAATATCAGAATGACAAGTTATCAGTTGATGCGTAGTATCAATTGAAGTTGCAGAAGCGCAATAGCATAAATTAATATTGAACTTTTGGTGCAGACTACAGAATCAGTTGAAGGAGAACACGGCACATGAAGTGCGGCATCATTTGAAGTGAAGTGTTGAGTGGAATGAGAAGTTAAGTGGTGTATGCAGAAAAGTAACAGTGGTATTACAACATACAGAAGGTGCACACAGTAGAACGAACATTAGAAGATCTGAAGTGTGTGTGTGTATCAGAAGTAGGGGCTAATATCTTATTTTTTATATCAGAGCGACAGGATAGGGAAAGGAGTAGGGGGTTGTAGCCTCCTTCCAGTTGGTGCTGGAGAACTTAGGGATTTGTTGCTTCCTTCAAGTCGGTTCCTATAAAACCAAGGGGTCGGTGCATCCTTCCAGTTGGTGCTGGTAAAACTTAGCAATCCGGTGCTTCCTGGAATGTAATCTTTTCATTATAAAAGAGAATTCTATGGTTTTCTCCTGTTTGGGTTTCCACGTAAAAAATATGTGTTCTATGTTCTATGTTATTGAGAATATGTGGATGAATGTTTTATTTATGATGGATGCATAATTGAATATCAATATTAAGTTCAGATTAATATGTTAAAGAAGTAAAAATTGTTCAAAAACGTGCTAATATTGATTCACCCCCCTCTTGGTATTAAATAGATTCCAACAATTGGTGTCAGAGTGGGTGTCTTCAGTAATAGCTTAACATCTAGAAGATAGATCCCTGCATAGAATTGAACATTCAACAGAAATGGATATAAAATATGAAGAGATGGTTGAAGTAGGATTTGAAGGAGAACTGATCAGTGCTTTGGATGAACTAAATAAGTCAAGGAAGAGAATAAATCACCTACGGGAATCACTTCTAATATTAGAAGCAGATACCACCAGGAAGTTGAAATTAAGGGAAGAAAAGTGTGAGAAACTGGAAGCTAAACTTTTTCCCCTAAGAGAAGAACTACAAAAGGTAACCAGTCAAATGGAGCATGAACTTAGAAACAACACCAATAAAGAATCAAAATTCGTAAAGAGCTACGTCAAGGTGCTCAAAATTATGTTCTCAATGAACAATCAAAAGTTTGAAGAAAAGCACACAAATCCAACTCATATGAAATCTGAACCTGCGCAATTCAGGAGAGTTCATCCAATCATGTATCAAAATCTATTTGTGGGAAACTGTTACTACTGTCACAACTTTGGTCATAAAGCAATAAATTGTAGAGCTTGTTCACTTGTGTATGCTAGGAGGAATGGCTTTTGTAATCAGATGAACTCCAAATAGAATAGCCTCAAGAAAATAGCTAAGACCCCAAGAGATGATCTCAATCCCTTCAGCTATTTGAACTTAGACACTGAGTGTTGTAAATTCCATAATCATGTTCATGATAGTTAGAACTTTGAAAATCAATTTCCATCTCTGCAGTCAATATAATCAGCTTAATATCAGAAGGATCAAGTCTATTAGGAAGCATGCAACCTATCCTTACATGCACAAAATAAAAGAGGGAAATGGTACATAGACAGCGGTTGTTCTAAGAATATGACAGGAGACAAAATACTTTTCTAAAGTATAGGGAAGACAAGGGAGGTATTGTCTACGTTAGGGACAATGGATTTTCCAAAATATTAGGAAAAGGTTTGGCAAGTTTGGGAAACAAAAGGACCAAGGAAGAAAATGTCTTACTAGTCGAAAACATGAAACACAATCTGCTAACTGTCATCTAGATGTGCAATCAAGGGCACACACTCAATTTTGACTCAAAAAAATGCAAAATCAGAAACAAAGATACAGGGAGAGTAGTAGCAATAGCCTCCAGAACCCATAACAATGTTTATATTTTGGATGAAGAAAAGGAAGAAAAATTCTACATGGGACAGACCAATGAAAGTTGGCTATGGCATAAAATATTGGTTCACATCAACTTTGACAATCTAGTCAAAATTAGTAGGAAACAAGTTGTGAGGGACATTCCAAGAATTACTAAACCATCAAATTCATTCTACAAACATTGTGTGCACAGAAAGCACGCAAGGATTACATTCAAGACAAAAGAGTATACTACATCGAAACCTTTGGAAATGGTTCATTTAGATCTTTGCGGTTCAATGAGAACCAAGGAGGTGAATGGTGAGTCTTATTTTCCTATTTTTATTGATGATTATACCATAATGACATGGGTATTATTTCTTAGATAAAAATAAAAAATGTTTGAATGTTTCAAATATTTTAAAGAAGTGATTGAAAATGAAACTGAATTAGGAATAAAGTGTTTGAGATATGACAATGGAGGAGAATACACTTCAAATAAATTTGACAATTTTTGTGAAAAGAATTGAATCATAAGACAATTCTTAGTAGCCAAAAATACACAACAAAATGGGGTGGAGGAAAGGAAAAGCAGAACTGTGCAATAAATGGCCAGAACAATGTTGAATGAATCAAAGTTGTTAGATATGTTTTGGACCCATGCCATTCATACAGTTTTCCACATCCCCAATAGATGTCATACCAATAAAAATAATTGTTCAACACCTTATGAACTCTGGAAAGTAAGACCAGCTATAGTTAAGCATTTCAAGATATTTGGAAACAAGTGTTACATCAAAAGAAACGATAAAAACCTTGGAAAGTTTGAATCCATATCATATGAAGGATTCTTGGATATGCCACTAGGATAAAATCTTATAAGTGTTATAATATACGACTTATAACGATAGTGGAAATCCCAGATGTGAAATTTGATGAAGTATTTACCCACATGAGAGTAGAAGATGATGATGATCCACCTATGCTTGATCAGTCATATGAGGAACTGTCAGAAAATAAAGAATAAGAAGAACCACAAGAGGTGATATGTCAACGTGAATTAGAAGATGGAAGATAGGATACAAAGGCTCCTTCTAGGTATGTTCAAAATAATCATTCAGAATATTTGATTATTGGAGATAAAAGTGTTAGGGTAAGAACCAAAAGAATTCTAATGGATTCAACCAAAGAAGTTCATTTTTCTTTACTTTCTCAAATAGAACCAAAAGGATTTGAAGAGGCCAAAACATATGAACCTTGGGTGAAATCCATGAATGAATAATTAGACCGAATTGAAAAGAATGAGACCTGGGAACTTATTCCAAGACCCAAGAACAAGAATGTTATTGATACAAAATGGGTATTCATAAACAAACTAAATGAGGAAGGACAAATTGTCAAAAACAAGAAAAGACTGGTGTGAAAATTTTATGCGCAAATTGAGGGAATAGACTTTGAATAAAAAATTTCTCCTACTGAGTGAATAAAGGAAATCATACTATTCTTGGCCTATGCCTATGCAAAAAATGTCAAGGTGTATCAAATGGATGTGAAATCATCATTTCTAAATGGAGATCTTGAAGAATAAGTATACATTGAACAACCAGATGGGTTTTCACTTTCAGACAACAAATATTATGTTTTCAAACTAAAGAAATCATTATATGGAATTAAACAGGCTCCCATGGCCTAGTATTCAATATTGGACGAATATCTGCAACAACAAGGAAACCTCCAAAAAGTAATGCATCAGTGGTAGTACCTCTCAAATACCCAAGAACACACTATAATTCCTTCCAATGTTCTTTACCTGGATTATTCATATACCTGCTCACAACTCCCACTACGTGTGCAATATCTAGTCTTGTGCACACCATGGCATACATCAAGCTGCCAATTGTTGATGAATAGGGAACCCTGGACATGTACTATATCTCTTCCTGTGTATTGGGACACATATCCTTATTTAGTTTGAAATGGATGGACAAAGGTGTACTAACTGGTTTTTCATTCTACATTCTAAACCTCTCCAGCACCTTTTGTGTGTACTCACCCCGATACAATGTCAATTTGCGATTTTTCCTGTCTCTTGTTATTCTCATACCAAGGATTTTTCTTGCAGCACCCAAATCCTTCATCGCAAATGAAGTAGCTAATTTCATTTTGAGCACATTTATATCCTACATGTTAGACCCTGCAACAAGCATGTCATCCACATACAATAACAAGATAATATATATTCCATTATCTAGCCTTTTGAAATAAAAACAATGGTCAGAATGACATCTACTATAACCTTGTTCTGTCATAAACCTATCAAATTTCAAATACCACTAGCTTCGAGCTTTCTTCAGACCATACAAGCTCTTATTCAACCTACATACCAAATTATCCTTCCCTTTGACCTCATACCCCTGTGGCTGGTGCATATAAAACTCTTCCTCCAAATCCCCATGGAGAAAGGTTGTTTTTACATCTAACTGTTCAATATGCAAATCTTCTACTACCACTAGACTTAAAATAGTTCTAATTGAAGTCATTTTAACAACAAGAAAAAAAATATTTCATCAAAATCTATACCTTTCTTCTGTGCAAACCCATTTACAACAAGTCTGTCCTTGTACCACTTCTTTCCTCCATATTCTTCCTTCAACTTGCAAACCCATTTATTCTACAATGCTCTTTTACCTGCAAGAAACTGAACCAAATCCCAAGTCTGGTTTCTTACCAATGAGTCCATCTCTTCATTCATGCCTTGATCCCACTTATTTCTAGTTTCCACCTGCACTGCTTCTTCGTAACATTTTGGTTCACCAGACTCAGTCATCAATAGTTAATATAGTGAAGGAGAGAATCGTTCAGGGGGTCTACTTGATGCAGTAGCATCGAGACCTAGGAAGATTAGTCGAAGTTTATCGACATGAGGAGTCGACTAGAGGGAGTTCCGACGACCACTGGTGTGAAATAATATTGGTTTTCGAAGTCAATAAGTCGAGCAGGAGCAGTCGATATGCAATCAACAGGAAGATGCAAAAGGTCGAGAGTCGACATGTTGTCAAATCGCGACACCGACAGGTTTTGGGAATGAGCCAAGCGAGGAGGAAGGGGCGAATAGGAGAAGCCTTGAGTGCGAAAGGAAGATGACAGGTATGTCTAATTCTGACAGAGGACAGTATGGTCGAAGCGGTGATGGGATTGACAACTGTCGGGGGGTCAAAAGGACGTGCAGAAAGTCAAGCAGAGTACTTGGTAGTCATTCGGGGTTTCTAAGGAAGTTATGAGCAGTTAATATTGCAGGTGGTTGGGATCATGACAGATGTCACCACATGTGGAGTTTGTGCATTCAGTAGAGGCCGTGAGAGGGTGAATATCGACACACGGAGAGAGAGCACACAATTACTTATGTATACTATAAAGGCTAAGGACGACATAGTTAGTTGTTTTACATTCCTTGCATTTTGCATTGTAACCAATTGATTTGAAGTAATAGAAGCCAGCTTCTGGCATCCTGTTTACATATAGTCCATGTGAATACGTGTGTTGTGTGTAATTCCTTAATAAATAACCCTTGTCGGGTGACCTTGCGTCAGTTGGTATCAGAGAAAGAAGTATCTTGTGGATAGGAAAGACTGCGAGTGTGTTTACAGCTCCAGCTGCGGTTGGGTAAAGTTGTGCACATTTTGTGAAAGTCCGGTTGTGATTGGACGAGTGGGAGTTTTAGCAAAGGTTGAAAATGGCTCACAGAGGCATTAATGTCCGAGGATTTGGATGAAGAGAGCATGGCGCAACAGTCACAGTTGATCGTGAAATGTTTGATGAATGCATGCGATCAATGCAAAGTCTGACGAATGAAGTCGCAGTGATCAAATAAATCCAAAGGCGTGGATGCATTTTTGATGTGTTAGACCACAATGTTAAGGAGGTCGAAGAGGTGGGAGCACGGGAAGAGGCAGTCGAGGAACCAGAAGACACACTAATCAATCTTCTAATGGATATGAGAGGTCGGACAAAGATGGATGTGTGTACCTACTCAAGAAGTCTGGATCTAGAAGACTTGATCGACTAGTTCAGAGAAATGGAGAAATACTTTGACATAGAGAAGATCAAGGATCCCAGTCGAGTTAAGACTGCATGTCTGATATTGAAGGGTCATGACTCATTGTGGTGGGATAATGTACAAGATGATAGGCTCAAGAAAGTCAAGGAGAAAATCAACTCTTGGGACAAGATGGTCGCCAAGCTGAAGGGGAAGTTCTTGCCCGGTGACTATGTGATTTCGTTGTTCCATAAATTGTAGAACTTTCGACAAAAAGAGATGATCATGAAGGAATACATGGAAGATTTCTATATATTTTCAATAAGTTTGAGGAATACTGACGAAGGATAAAAATCTATCGCTAGGTACGTTAATGGCTTGAAATATGCGATACAGGACGAGTTGAGCATGTCAAGATTTAGAGTGATTGGTGAATCCTACTAGTTAGCTCTGAAGGCAGAAGAGAAACTATCGAGGAAGTCCACATCGACCTGAGGCAGGATGACTGGTCGGGGTGCAAAGGTTGTTTCTGCGAAAGGCCAAAGTACTAAATACAGGAGAGAATATATCTAATATAAAGGATGGACGGAAGGGACATCAACTAGAGAGAAGACGCAAGAAAATTGACGCGATGTTTAAGAGACATGCAGTCGAGGTGCGTATGGTTGAAGTGGTCCATTTGACAGAAAAGGAGCTGACAGACCAGACATAGTCTGTTACAAGTGTCGAGGAGTCATACACAAGGCATATGAATTCCCAGAGAACCTGCATGTTGCATAAGAGTCGAAACCCAGATGTCGAAGAGATGAGCAAGTCAACGAGAGGACGGAATCTACATCCGAAAGTAGTGAAGGTGGGAAAGGAAAGAATCATGTTATGATGACTAGGAGGACGTTGGTCCAAGACGACCGATGCGAAGAGAAAGAGCTGTCAGAGGTCATCCACAAAGCGGGGTTTAAATGTCAAGAACACCTACACCCATACAAGATCTCATGGTTACAGAAAGTACACCATGTGAAGGTGACCAAATAGTTCCTGATTAACTTCAAGGTCGGGAAGCTTGAGGAGAGTTTACTGTGCGACAATCCCAATGGACGCATGTCATTTGTTGTTAGGGAGACTATGGCAGTATGATCGGAAGATGATCTATGATGGTCGAGCCAAAACAGTCACAGTGTGGAAGAATGGTGTATAGAGGACTCTGAAGCTAAAGCAAGAGGAGCAAGCTGACTGCAAGTAGGGTGAAAGCAACTATTGGGAGAAGCGAGTGTTGATGTGTTCAGGCAAGGAATTCCTTACGGAAGAGGAAAAGAAGTCGGGATGTTTCACCATCATTCCGAAAGGGCCATTTTTCTAGAGGTCGACGATGGAGAGAATTCTGGTCGAAGTCGAAAATATGCTTGATGGGTTTCGGAGCATAGTAGTCGATGAGGCATAAACGAAATTTCCATCGACGGAGAAGCATATCGGATCATATCGACTTGATTCTAGGGCCGAGTATTCCAAACAAGGCACCGCATAGAATGACTCCAGTAGAGGGTCAAGAACTCAATCGACAGGTCCAGGAGTTGTTGGATAGGGTATTGATAAGAGAAAGTCTCAATCTATGCACGGTACCAGTGGTATTAGCGCAGAAGAAGGGTGGAGAATGGAGGTTGTGTACAGATTCTAGAGCCATCAAGAGGATCATGCTCAAGTATCGGTTTCCATTGCCGAGAATGGAGGACTTGATGGATTGCCTGAGTGGAGCGAAGTACTTCACAAAGATCGACCTGAAGAGAGGTTATCATCAAATTCGGGTTAGAGAAGGAGATGAATGGAAGACAACATTCAAGACGAAGGAAGGGTTGTATGAGTGGTTAGTCATGCCATTCGGATTGAATAATGCACCCAGTACATTCATGTGATTGATAAATGAGGTACTAAAACCATTATTGGGAAAGTTTTTCATAGTCTACCTAGACAGCATTCTCATTTTCAGTCGAACCAAGGCAGAACACTTGGGGCACATTCAACAAGAATGACTCCAGTAGAGGGTCAAGAACTCAATCGATAGGTCCAGGAGTTGTTGGACAGGGTATTGATAAGAGAAAGTCTCATTCTGTGCACGGTACCAGTGGTATTAGCGCAGAATAAGGGTGGAGAATGGAGGTTGTGTACAGATTCTAGATCCATCAAGAGGATCACGCTCAAGTATCGGTTTCCATTGCCGAGAATGGAGGACTTGATGGATTGCCTGAGTGGAGCGAAGTACTTCACAAAGATCGACCTGAAGAGAGGTTATCATCAAATTCGGGTTAGAGAAGGAGATGAATGGAAGACAACATTCAAGACGAAGGAAGGGTTGTATGAGTGGTTAGTCATGCCATTCGGATTGAATAATGCACCCAGTACATTCATGTGATTGATAAATGAGGTACTGAAACCATTATTGGGAAAGTTTTTCATAGTCTACCTAGACAGCATTTTGATTTTCAGTCGAACCAAGGCAGAACACTTGGGGCACATTCGACAAGTATTGCAGAAGTTGCAGGAAGAAAAGTTGATGGTGAACCTACAAAAGTGTTTCTTCTTGAAGGAAGAACTGGTGTACTTGGGATTTTTAATCTTAGGTAAATGGTTAGTGATGGACCCAGAGAAGGTGAAGGAAATATTGGATTGTCCAAAACTAACAAGTGCGACTGGAGTAAGGATTTTCCATGGACTTGCCAATTTCTATAGGAAGTTCATTCAGGGATTCAGTCGGACTTGTGTACCTTTGATAGAGTGCATGTGAAGAGGGGAGTTTAAGTGGACGGAAGCTGCCCAGCGAGATTTCAAAAATTTGAAGGAAAAGGTCATTGAGAGCTTAGTGTTGGCGCTCCCAGATTTCGACAAATTTTTCCAAGTCGATTTTGACATGAGTGGAATGAAAATTGGAGCACTGGTGAGCCAGGAGGGCCGACCAATATCATTCTTCTGTGAGAAGTTGGATGACGTGAAGTGGAAATATTCGGTCTATGACCATGAGTTCTATGTTATTGTCCAAGCATTGAAGAAGTGGAGGCATTACTTGTTTCCCAAGGAAATTGTGTTATACACAGATCACCAAGCACTGAGGTATTTCAATACTCAGTCAAAGTTGAATCGGCGGGACATGAAATGGGTCGAATTCCTGCAAGGATATACTTTCATGTTGCGACATAAGTCAGTAAAGTCGAATAAGGTTTCCAACGCGCTGCGTCAAAGAGTTGCATTGCTGAACATGACGACAGTTTAGGCAACAGGAATAGAGTTGGTGAAGGCAGAGTATGAGATCGACGAGGATTTTGCGAAAGCATGGGAGGCTTGTCATAAACCGTGGAGTGTCGATAGAAATCCATACTTGGATTATTTCATCCAAGAGGGATACATATTCAAGGGACAATAGTTGTGTATTCCCAGAGGATCCATAACGGAGAACCTAATCCGAGAGTTGCACAGTGGCGGATTAGTAGGTCATTTTGGCATCGACAAGACCAGGGCATTGGTCGAAGAAAAGTATTATTGGCCAGGAATGATGAAAGATGTCGGTAAGTGGGTACGACAGTGTCGAGTTTTCCAATTGGAAAAAGGGAGAAGTCAAAATACGAGGTTGTATACACCATTTACTGTACCAAATACCCCATGGAAGCACCTGAGCATGGATTTTGTGCTAGGATTTTCAAAGACATAGCAAGGAAGCGACTCAATATTTGTTGTAGTTGACATATTTTCGAAGATGGCACACTTTATTCTGTGTCGGAAGACAAGTGATGCTACAAGCATTGCTATTGTTATCACTCATATTTTACCCTTTTGTTGTGGAAGGATAAACCTAAGGTAATTGTTTCAAACCAACCTTTAGGAGGGAAATTAGCCTTTTCCCTACCAGAGAGGGCTCTCTCAAAAATATGTAAATGGCTAAAGATAATAACTGGGTATTTTTTCAAAATAAGTATGTGGTTGAAATTCACACAAGAATCATTGGGCATGGAGTCGAAACTGTGAAATCTATAGACTAGCAGATAAACAACAATAAATATTTTCATAGAGGCAAGGTCGTCGTCACATTATAGTCAAAGCTTTTTGCAAGTGATTTAGAAAGAAAAATAGACATTCCATCAATAATGGGCACCAATTTTCAGATGAATCCACTATCAATTTTAGAGAAATAATGGATACTCAGACCCGATAAATCAAGGCATAAAACATATGAATCTCGATTTATTATAAACCCTCATCTGAGCATAGAAAATATGACACAATGGAAAGTATAACGAAAAAAAGTAAGCATGCACATATAAGAAAAGAAAAGTACAGACTTTAATTCTAATCAACACATGAATCTCTGATACTGTAAAAATATGTTATTTCTTGTGTGGCTCTTTTATATCAAAAATATATCAACCCAATACAAAAACTCTTGTCTTCAAAAAGGTTTCCAACCCTTTCAAAAATGACTTACATTATCTTTTATACAAAACTTCTTTGAAGCAAAACCTAACTACTTCTTTTAACTAAAATTGAAATAACTTAACTAATTTGCCACATGTCACTTTGAGTCAAATTTTATACAAAAATATTACAAATTCTTTTCAAAAATAAAAACTTCAAATCTTTTAATATGAAACTTCAATGGATATTTTCATGAACAAAGACTATATTTCATCCTTCCATATTTTTCGACTGTCGTCCACTGATCTGTTGTTATAAGATCATAGCTTGTCATCTCTTTCACCAGGACCTTCATATCAAAGTGATCTGCATAAGAAGTTTTTGGAATTCTGCCACCAATGGAAACTAATTTATTCATTATTTCAAAGTCTTCTTCAAGGTTTTCCATCAAAATTTTCCTGTAAGAAGATGGTTTAGATGTTGGAATTTCCCGTGATCCATTCAATTATCAAATAACAACTTATTCTCATCCTGGGAAATCTACTCATTGTTTCCATCCCAAAATGCAAGCAAACCTTTCTCAACCAATTTATCAAACTGATTTTTAAACTCTGTCACTTGTCTCTTCATTTCTTCAACTTTAGCTTCGACCCTTTCAATATGTGTATACTTCCCTAGAATTATCCTCGCCCAAGTGATGATAGCTATCATGTTTTAAATTTTCAAGATTTTCAAATATTCTTCTATCAAACCATTCAAGAAATTGATTGTATTTTGTGTTGTTTCTTTGGGATTTTTATTCATACTTTCTCTCAATGCAGTGCAACTCTCCAAAGAGACTTTGGCCACTTTTTCTTTTACTTTCATGAAATTCAAATATGGTCTGAATTTTTTTGCCTCTTTTATAATTAAATCTCATACCATATGCTTGCAACCTTGCATAGTTGCCTGACCTGTGACTTGGTTTGCCAATATTTTGTTTGTTTCAATCAACTCCTTGTATTTATTTTCCAAAGACTTCATTTCATCATCCTTCTTTTCATTTTACTCTTTTAATATTTGAGCTTCTTCTTTTAACTTATTAATCTCAACATCTTTTAAACTTACTCAGGACATAGCCTGCAAAAGGCTATCTGCACTATTCCCATCTTCAACCTGATTGGTACTTGTTTGTTGCTGGGCCAGATTTGACACTTTATTTTTCAAATGTTCGACTTGATTTTTTAAACTTGTTTTCTCCTTCTCTCAACTAGCTTCTTTTTCGACCATTTTTAATAACTTAGCTGTGACATCATCCACCTCTTTAGATAATTTTTCTTTTTCTTGCTCCAATTTGGTCAATTCAGAACCTTGAATAAGCTGAGTCTCCGGGATTTTCAACTTCTTTCTCAATTCTTGGATTAAATTTTATTTTTCTTTTAACAAATTTTTCCCTGCATTCCCTTCAGTGCCACTTCCAACCAAATCAATCTGCAACTTATTGATTAGTTGTTGGCTTTATTTTCTATTTTTTCTTGCTTTAATTGAATATTCAACTTATCTACAATAGTTCTCAATTTCTCAACCTCCAAGGTAGCTTCCAGAAAAGCAACATATATCACCTCCCCTGTCTGCCTGTGTAAAAGAATTTTGTCAAGCGCGGTGATTTTCTTCAAATTGAATTTCATTTCTGTAACCTTGTCGCTTGATGACACTTCCAGATTTAACGTGTTTTCTTTTACATCTCGACTAGTGACCAAATTAATAGCTGACTTAGACAAGCTTCTGACTTTCGTAAATAATTGGAAAGTCTGTTGAGACGAAGCCTGCTTGTCTTGGATGTACTTGCTATACATATCTTCTCTAGTTTGAAACTTATTAAGATCTCCTGCTTCTTTGGCCCCTTGAAATGTATAGTCTTGTATTCAAACCTCTGGTACTTCCTCATCTGTAAGTAACATCAAATCTTG
This sequence comes from Larix kaempferi, assembly GCA_027924585.1. Taxonomy (NCBI): domain Eukaryota; kingdom Viridiplantae; phylum Streptophyta; class Pinopsida; order Pinales; family Pinaceae; genus Larix; species Larix kaempferi. The sequence continues at coordinate 3,530,756 of BSBM01000058.1, read as the reverse complement.
TTGTTCATCTAACTTAGATTTTTTTGCTTTTTCTTGTTCTCCACCTTATGAATCAATTACATGCTGAAAAATTCTTTCTTCTCCAATAACCACAGTGCTCGTTGTAGTTTCTGCTTCTCCTATACAGTCTGTCAACACCAGTTCTCCTCCTTGTAAACTTCTATTTTCTTCACTTTCATATTGTAACCAGTTTTCCTTTTCTGACATTCCTTTCACTTCTTGATGAACGAAATATTTAGTATGATTAGTCTGTCTCCTTTTCTATATGACATTAAGAGGGTCATAATCAATAGCCACTTCTTTTTTGAAATCCATTTCTCCCACAAAAATTTCTATGTGTAAAATGGCGTATTTATTCTTCACAGTAAACAGACCTACTATAAAAGGATATTTGATACCAGTAGCTTTTCTGAAAAATAAAAAATGATTATCTTCCACAATCAATTTCTGCCTAAGGAACACAAGAGAGAAAACTCTTAATGTCAAAAATGCTGGTAATATATACGGCTGATGTTTGAAACCATACAATCTGAGAACAATATTATCTTTCGACAAAAAAAATCTCCCACGGCCAAATCAGTACTCAACTACATCAAGGTCCTCATCTCAGGTAACACTATAGGTAATTTTTCTCTGAAATCATTCTATATATCTCTGATAACATGTAATTCATATAATAAAACATATTATCCTCCACTGGATTTGTGAAAATTATTTTCAGAAAAAGTATCTCTTCTCGACTAGCAAACATGACCATCTTCATCAGGTGTGATTGAAACCTGAACTGCCTTAGGCTATGAAAATTCGCCATCTGCAAATGAATCCTTTCAGCCAAAAACTCCTCAAACTTGAGACGCGGTATTTGATTACTTTCAGTTTCAGGTAAACTGATGCTCATTCTAAATAACAGGCTAAATTGAAGTTCAGTCACCCATGCATCTGTATCAAGACCTAAAAACAAAGGCAATAGAGAAAGGACAAGTTGGGTATTCTCATTAAAGAGACTGGCGTCTATGGGATAAGGAGTATTAGTAATTTCCAAATCTTGTTTAAGGAAGAAAGTCGTGAATGCTTGCTTAACCTCAGGGGATGACTGTTGATATAAGTCAATAATTGACTTCTCAGAAAAGCTTTATGTTTCAGACTCTTGGGACACATGGACTTCTAAGGAATCTCTTACAAGCAGGGGTTTTATCCGACAAACAATTCTGGTTTTTGTTGATGTATATGTAACTTCAGAATGTATTTCACATATATGTATATTGTATTCCTATAGAGATGTTATTATTCCTCTATACGGAAGTGTCGTCATTTATATTGTGTCGTAACTTATACTTAATGGGTTATTAGACCACCTTGTTGGGGTCGGCCCTGTATAAGTCATGTGGGTCAAAGGGTTATTAGACCACCCTATTGGGGGTCGGCCATGTGGGTCAAAGGGTTATTAGACCACCCTAGTGGGGGTCGGCCCAGTCAGCATTATGTTATGTGGTTAAGTTGAGGCCTACCTAGTTGAGTAAAGGTCAAGTCAAGTTAGTGTATAAATAGAGAGTGTGTCTCTCTCATTTTACACATTCTATTCTCTCACTCACACTGTGGAGAGTGGCGCACTTGTGGAGGAGGAGGCTCTGCTGCTAGGAGAAGACTATCTCTTGTATTCGGGTTGTATCATTGCTCTATCTATCTCTGAGGAAGTTATTGGGGTTTTTCACCTTTATGGTTTTCCGCAAGTAAACTCGGTGTCTCTTCTGTGCTTGCATTATTGTGTCCATGAATGATATGCTATAGATTTGATGTACATGTTGTTCTCTCAGTTAAGATCCTAGATCATATTGAAGTAAATTCTGAAAATTTAACAGTTTTGGGGGCATTCATAATAGCTCGCTCGGCTTCTAAGTAATTGGATGCACACCAAGACACAAACTCTGGGAATGAAACAATTTGGTCAGGGAAAAATGACAAGAGGGACGACTGATTAACTCTGTGCATATCTAAACCTTCCTCTTGTAAATTCTTTAATTTAAGCTTAATTTCTGCAACTGTTAACCTAATTGAAGTATCGAATATATCCCTGTCTCTATCCTCCAAAGCATCCCTTGCCTTAGCATCGTCTACAATCTGGACTGTTTCCATTTTATCCTTTATAAGAAAACTTAAAATACTAGAATTTCCATTTTATCCTATCACTGACAACCATGCATTTTGTCCTGCTTTATCACTTTCTGGGGTGCCCACTCATCAATAACCTTCTAACACTGACAGTGCAAAGACAAATGTCAACTTTCCTCGTGTTTTTTGCTATATATAATTGATTTTCCTTATCTTTCGAGCATCTTCACGGGCGCTCATTTTTCTCAGCCATTGATCTCACGTGCTGTAATATGGATCGTCAGATTTCACCTAACCTTTAACACTTCGATGGCCTTCCTCACCGTCCGATCATTCCCCGATCTTTAAATCTTAACCGTTAAATCTTCTTAATGTTAACCTACAAAAAAGTGGTTTCTCAAACCGCTTTTATCAAATGCGGACCCTTTTGGTGCCTCCATGTGTCCGGTGGTTTCTTTATCTACAACCACTATCTTCTCTTATCCCTCGTGCACTTTCCGAATGTGGAACTCCTGGGATTGTCGATCTTCCCTCTACCACTCATCAATGGTGGGACTTGCAATGTATTTAACCTTCTACCTTTTTCCACTGGTGGGCTCCATGTCGCTATCTTTCACGCACCTTTTAAACTCATCGCCTTTGACTTAATTCACCTGCAATCTGAACTATTGATCTTTCTGCAACTACTAAAAACATATCTCCAACCATCGAATTTTTCATCATTAATCTCCACTGTCGATTTCAACAACATACCTTCCGACATGGTGGTTTCGCATTCTTATCAAAATGGTTTCTCATGCCACTTATATCGCTTGCGAAGCATTCTATAGCTGCCATCTGTCCAATGGTATTCTCCTTTCACAACAACTTATAGCCTTTCCCTTTGCGCATTTTAGTGATGTGAATTTTGAAACGTGAACCGTTGATTTGTTTCTCGACGATTGATCAGCCCTGAAACTGCTCCTGATTTAGTGCTTTGTAGTATTTCCTTTCAGACTATATTTTTTACATCCTTTTTGCTCCCGATTGTTATTTTTACACTTTCTTTTGAAATTTACTTTTGATATTTTTTCTCTTAGCACTTCCATTTCTCATTCTTGGTTACATTTTGCTAAATAATTGCTAAACAAAGGACATTTTAAGGAATTTTTTCACCAATTTTGCAAATTTTCAAAACATATTTCTACCATACCCCATTATTTGCCCTATGAAAACTAGGTGCTAACAACTATACTATTCTTCAAGGAGATAGTCAGATTGCATGGGTTTTCAAAGATTATCACATCGGACAGAGATACCAAGTTTATGGGGCATTTCTGGAGAACCCTATGGAAGAAACTGGACACGAAGTTGCATTTTAGCTCGGCATATCATCCACAGACAGACGGACAAACCGAGGTGGTGAACAGAATTTTGGGAAACCTTCTGAGGTGTTTGACGGGTGACAGACCCAAGCAGTGGGAGAACGTGTTAGCGCAAGCAGAGTTCGCATATACAAATTATGTAAATCAGTCAGCAGGGTTGAGCCCATTCCAAATTGTTCAAGGAAGGAGCCCACATGGAGTGGTGGATTTGGTCAAGTTGCCGATAGAAATCAAGAAAAGCGCAGATGCAGAATCATTTGCAGAGCATATGAAAGAAGTGCATGAAGATGTGCGAAAGCACATAAATAAGAGTAACACAGCATACAAGTTGAGAGACTCCGTAAATAAGAGGCTACAGTCGTTCAGCGAAGGAGACTTAGTCTATGCACAATTGCGAAAGGAAATATTTTCAAAAGGGACATATAACAAGCTGAAGTTGAAGAAGATTGGACCATGTAAGATTTTGAAGAAGATTTCGGACAATGCTCATGTGTTGGAGCTTCCGAAGGACTTGAGCATTTCACCAATGTTCAATGTCTTAGATATGTACAAGTTCGAAGAAGATTCAAGAAGCGGAAGCATAGAAGTGTCAAACATCGATGGGACAGTGCAGATTCCAGATCATCACAAGGAGGAAATCGCAGAAGTAATAGAGGAACGCGAAGTTGGGCATACGCGTAGTTCGCAAAGGAAATAATACTTAGTGAGAAGGAAATATGATGAGTTGCAGGAGGCGACATGGATTTCTGAAGAAGAGTTTAGGAGACTAACAGAGCAGTTGAGTTCTTTTTCACCTAGGGATTCTCATGCAAGAGCATTGAGACCTAGGCAGATCAATTGAAGTTGATACACATGAGGAGTCGACCAGAGGGAGTGTGTCGACGACCACTGGTGTGAAAGAATATTGGCTATCGAATTCAATAAGTTGAGCAGGAGCAGTCGATATGCGATCGACAGGAAGATGCGAAAGTTTGAGAGTCGACATGTTGTCGAATCACGACACCGACAAGTTTTGGGCATGAGCCAAGCGAGGAGGAAGGTGCAGACTGGCGAAGCCTTGAGTGCCAAAGGAAGTCGACGGGTATGTCAAAGGTTGACAGAGGAAAGTATGGTCAAAGTGGTGATTGGATTGACAACTGTCATGGGGTCAAAGGTGTAATGTCCCCATTCAAAAAATTGCATGGTAAGACAATCCCATCAATCCTACTAGTTTCCTAGGTTGGATGGGCATATGTGGAATTATAATAAGGAAGCTAATAAATGATGTTTATACATTAGAAGGGTTCAAGTATTTAATAAATATGGTGAATAAATAAATTCAAGATAAATTATAGGTGGCAAGTGGTTTTGGAGACATATGGAGGGTGTGGGACCCACACTAGCTTGATTTTTCAATGACGCATGGCATCTCTCTCTTCCCAATTCAAATTCATGGGAAGGTGAACACTCTTGGGTGAGTTGGTAAGTCATAACACATGGGATTGAGCATCTTAGGTCGAATTGGGATGGATTGGTAACCTCCATGGAAGATAAAGAGTCAAATTGGAAGTTTGTGGACACTTGCGCTAGATTCCCTAGCCCCTCTGACACCAATGATGGAGACTCTATGTCAACTATGACAAATTGCAGACATGACCTCTGACATATGATCATTATGACATGTCAGCCCAAAAAATAGGCTCAAGTAAGGCACTCATGGGAGTGGAAGAAGCCAAAGAGACTCAAATTCGAATTTGGGAGAAGATGGAAGGTTGGAACTAGGAGACAAGTGGCAAATGTGGAATATTTCCTAAGTGGAAATATCTTGAAGCTATTGAGAGGATTTCGACCCTTAGAAGGATAATTTTGGTTATAAAATGTAGAAATCAAGTATGAGAATGGATTTTGATGATTTGAGAAAAATTGCATTTGTGAAGAGAGAGCTAGTGGATGACTAGTTTCTTGCCTTAGCCAATTTTGAGGATGAAAGATTCCCATCCAAGTTGGTGTTTGGAGAGGCCAATCAGGTATTTCATAGAGATTTAATGGATTTTTATTTGTAGGTATCAGCTACATGGCATCTCTTGGTTTTGTTTATTGCAGCACCATCTCTCAACCATTTCCCGTTTTGAAGGCATATTCATGCTCCTTGAGGGAGGGCGTTTTTGGTGAGCCCTTGTGCTTCTTGGGAGAGATTCTATTGATGTATTTCTAATTTTAATAGAATTATATACTATTTTATTCACCTTCAGAAAGTATCAGGTCTAAATACCATGTGGTTGTATGTAAAAATGAAGATTAATGAGCAAACAATGTCCATTTCCCCACTACATTGATGTATGCCATTATAATGATGATGATTTCGAATAAAGGAATTTTTCTATGATATATTTGTGATTAATGGACTACGATTGATGTGTATTACAAGTTTCATATTCAGTACTTGAGCATTTTAAGCCATTATACTCAGTTTATTTGCATTTGAAGAAGATTTGGTGCCATTTCCCCAAGGGTCGAATTAGTGGTTTTTGCTTTTGTTTGGAAGAGGGTTGGAAAAGATCTTATAACTAATGAATGATGCATTTGGGACCTTAATAACATCCCTGAAACATCCCCTACCTATTTTAATAAATTCGAGTGGGTTTGGAGGCATTTGGGAAGCCATTTTCAGTAATCACCCCAGGGGGATTTCAACCCCAAATTACTAGTAAAATTGCATACTTGAACCAGAAACTTAAGAGAGTTTGCAGAGGTCTTTTGGTGGCCATATATCATCCCTAAACATCATATTTAAGTCCTAATATCATTAATACACATTCCTTGAATATTTGGGACCATTTGGACCAAAATTGGGACCTAGGCATCAAAACTAGTCAAAGGTCGAAATTGGGGAAAAAGTGGAAAATTGGGCATTTTCTTAAAATTTTGAAAAAGGGACATTACAGAAGGACACGCAGAAATTCAAGAAGAGTACTTGGTAGTCCTTCGGGGTTGCTAATGAAGTTATGAGCAGTTATTGTAGGTGGTTGGGATCATGACAGATGTCACCATAGGTGGAGGTTTTGCATTCAGCAGAGGCCGTGAGAGGGTGAAGATCGACACACACAGAGAGATCACACAGTTACTTCTGTATATTGTAAAGGATAAGGCCGACATAGTTAGTTGTTTTACATTCCTTTCATTTCGCATTGTAATGGATTGATTTGAAGTAATATAAGCTAGCTTCTGGCATCATCTTTACATCTATTCCATGTGAACGCGTGTGTTGTGTGTAATTCATTAAGCAAGAACCATTGTCGGGTGACCTTGTGTCAATTGGTATCAGAGCGAGTAGTATCATGTGGATAGGAAAGACTGTGAGTGTGTTTACAACTCCAGCTGTGGTTGGGTAGAGTTGTGCACGGCTTGTGAAAGTTCAGTTGTGATTGGACGAGTGGGAGTTTCAACTGAGGTAAGTCATGTGGCCAAGCTTATAATTCCACAATGTTGTATATGTTCCTCTGTACGCTAAAGATATGGAACAGTCAGTATTATGAGGACATAAATACAATGTACCTGTCCCGTCTCCTTTTTCTATCACAATTGATCCTTTAGTAATATTCCAACACGTTTTTCCAAACGTAGATAAACAACCACCATATACCAACTTCCATTTTGAGATCATATTTATTTTCATAGCAGGAATATTATTTACATCTTTCAACAACCGTTCACCATTCTTTAACTTTATCAATACCTTACCCATTCCAACAATTTTACATGGTTCATCATCACCCAATAAAACATGTCCAAAATAGTCTGGAACATAATCATGAAAGAATTTCCTGTGGGGTGTAGCATGACATGAAGCTCCTAAATCTACTACCCAGTAATCACTAGTTGTTGGCTTACTATACTACTCTAGAGGTTTCCAATGTATACCCAAGTTCTTCGCGGTTCAAGGAACCAAACAAACCCCTTTTCATCGGCCCTTTCAGAAACAATCTGCGATCAAACTGAGGTCTCACCCGAGGTGAATATGAGGGCGTGGTTGCGGAATCAAGTTTCCACAACCTGGTGATACAAGTGTCAGAAAACTGGCGAGCAACGCGCTACGGACTGACAACTGGGCGAAGCCTCTTTCTTCACGGCTAATGTTTCTACAAGCTAAGATGCTTGCACAACCAATGCATCCAAGGACTGCGCGGTTCGGAAAGGTTTCAACAACAGAACAGCGCCATTGATGGATACGCTTCCTCTTAGACTTAGCCAATCTCAATGATTTTACTTAGTGACTTATTCATTCATCAACTAACTTAGACTATTTAACCTTATGACTTATGCAACAAGATGAAATACACTGCTTTGCGCACTTCCGGGGCTGCGCTTCAAGGGAGTCGCATGGCACGATCTCTCCTACTTAGGTGTTTATCTAAATGACTTATGCATTCGTTAACTCATAAATAATGTGCATTCAACATTCATCCATACATGTGATACTTAACATATTATTCCCATCTTATTCTTATGGAAAATACATATAAAAGCATGAACATATCAACTGATAAATGAGATTTCAAGCATTCATTGTAAGCAAACAAACAAGTGCAAACACATAAACAATCACACTGCACAAGATTTAATGTGGTTCACCCCCAGGATGGGAGCTACGTCCACTGGAACTATTGTTGTATTAGTCTTTGGGAAGGGTACAACAGTTCCAGTCTGCACACTCAGCTGCAGACTCTCTTCTCTCTCAATAGGCCTCTGCGCACACTGTTGCAGATCCTTTACAAAAATGTCTCTCAATAGAGATCTATTCATTCTTTACACTTAGAATATTTCTCAATACTAATCAACCATTTCCCTTACAAAATGTGTCCCTTTTATAGATCATGCCCATATGTCATGTCTTTACAATAGTTGGACGAAACCCTAAGGTTTTTTGAAACTGTCACGATTTTCGGCTAACCAGACTTGTTGGTTTCTGGTAGCAAATCTTTCGTCGTGGCAATCCTTTGCACATGGTCACATCGCTATCATCTCCCCTATCGCACACATCCCAACAGGTCTCTTTCATCGATCTGTTCCTTCTCTAATGGCTTCATGCGGCCGGTTCATGTAGTGGTTCCTTGCTTGTGCGACTGGTCACTTTCCTCCACTTTACTCCTTACCCTCCGCTTGGTAATCATGGAGCATCTTTACCAAAAATATACCACCAATGGTCTAACCGAAATATGTGTCATCTTCCATCCAACTCTCTGCCTTGTCGGACCTCTGTAGATCGGGCTCATCGCAGCGTTGTCTCCTCGCAACGTTGTACTTCACAGCTCTTCCGACGCTGCACTGCACTCAACTTCCCAGCTTCCCAAAACTAACCTGTACAAAATTCTTCAACTGAACTGCGCTTAACTCCGCAATTCCAAAACTTGACTTGAAAAAACCTGCCCCACTTGGGTCAGGCCCAATAGGCCCCTAACACTTACATGTGGCTCGTCCCCGAGCCACTTTCTACTTTCGGTTCCCCTTGTCCTCCTGCGGAGCCAACTTTGCAGCGAACTCTTGGTATGTTGCAATCAACTTTGCAACCGCTTCCTTAGTATCTTGCTCAACTTGTTTGATGGTTTCCAACATCTCAGGTGTTATATCATTGTCGGCTTGGTCTTCTACCTATTCTTGACCTTCGCACAGCTCCGTTAACTTCTCCTCAATCTCCTGCGAGATTGTGTGGGCTTCCTCCTGCAAGGGCTACGATTTGTCCCCCATTTCACTCTCTCTTTATCTTAACACTTGAACTTCCTTTTTCAACTTCCTGACTTCTGGGTACCTCTAAAGTCTCTCTCTTGGCTGTAGGGATTTGACCTCGGCGTCCAGCAGTTCTAATTCTACCTGCCTATCCTTCTAAGTATTCTTGAGTTACAGCAACTCTGGGTCTTCTTCAAGCCCCGTAAACGTGTTCATCACCTCATCTAACAAATTTTGGCACTTAGCCACCTCAATGGCTATACTTTTTGTTGAAGCCATCATTTCCTTTGTTATGAGTTGTTGCTAATTAGGTGGAGTCTTTGGCTGATTCTGCGCTTCCAACGCAGCAATCTTCGCTTGATAACTAATATCCATATCTTTCATCTCTGCTTTAAGATCGCTGACCACCTCGCCGATCTTAATGACAATTTCCACATGCTCTAGCTACTCATCGCATTCCGATATCTCCATGGCTACCGCGGTGACCGTAGACTCTAGTCTCATTCGGCGATCATGCTCATCTTGAAGTTGCATGGACCTCTTTAAGCTTGACTCCTGCAGCTTCTTATAGTTTGTAACTAACTCATGGTGCTGGTTCTGAGCAACTACATCTCTCTCGTAGATATCCTCCACAACCTGCACATGCAGATTATGTAGACCCTCCATTGGGAGAATTGAAATGTCTACATCCACATACTGGATGTCCTGCTCACCCGAAGTTAACTGCTCACGCGGTGGCAATATTACACTCAGTGGATCCAGTTTGACTATGCGCGGCTTCGATGGTAAAGTCAGGGCTAGTTGTGTTGTCTTCGGTTGCGAAGTGCCCCCTGACTTCCCTTTCGATTCTGAGTCTCACGGCAGGGTAATCTGCAATGTACTTCCTCGATATTTTCTGTAATGCCTTGCAGCGTGATCAGATTCTTTTGCAGACTCTTTTGAATTGCCTCATTCTTTTCATCTTTTTCAGTCATCAGGTCTTCCATCTACGATGTTATGGTATATGCGATCATCTCATAATATTCATCATGGAGCTTTGCTTCTGATGGGCCCTTAACTGCTTTCTGCTTCTTCTTCTGTACTTTTTGTTGTACAGGACTCTCAGATTCCTTCCTTTTTCCTGTCCACGGCTCTTTGAAAATGGGTGTAGGAATGGGATTGCTATCTGCGGAGTCACTTTCAATTTCCACAACTTCGACTCTAAATTTAGTAGGTCATTCCTTCATAGTTGTATCAATGTCTTCTTCATTCATGTGGTAGTGTCCTTGGAACCATTCAGGGTTCTTCTTCTGTGCCTTAGCTGAAATGTGAATAAAACGCATTTCAGCATAAAAATTGACAGTGCGAATATACTTACCTGTTACCTCTTTTGTTATATGTGGCATGGTGATAATGGCTTCATGCAGTTGCTCAGAGTAAGTGTAGAAGACTTCAGTTGTCGCATGCTGTCTTTCTGAATTCAGATTCGCCTAAAGGTTTGCATAACGGGATCCTCTGCAATCACTGCTGTCGGTTCTTACGCCAACGTAATCCTTCGGGTCCTTCCATCCTACGAATGCAATCAGCACTATCAACCATGTATAATGGAAATTACTGCCATGTGTCTGTGTATCATTCAGTTCCTCTAGGAACTCATTCAACAGGTACTGACACCAATTGAATCTTCCTCCCTCCACGGCTTTTGCACCAACTAGCACTACGCCCGCGGGTACTTCCAAAGGTCTTTCTTTTCTCATAATTTTGTCGACCAACAGTTGTGTGACAAACCCCGTAGCCCCATCATCTATGTGATCCGTGACAAAGCCTCTCTTCCCTTTGACAACGGTTTGCGTTTTCTTCATCTTCGCAGCGACCTCCTTGTCCCTGCTTTTTCCTTGAAAGAACTACTTCGGCTCTTCTCCTCTCTTGCTTAATCTAGTGATCCAGTGGATCAAGTCAATGTTCAGGTCGATATTGCAATCAAGCCAAAGATATACCTGGTGAATGCGTGACATAAGAGTTTGCACCACCGCATTCATATCTGGCGTTCTGTCGAAGTGGGGGAGTCTCAACAGGTTGAGCAGTCCTGATTCGACTACTCCGGATAACCAACTTTCTGCGACCAAGGCAGGATTTCCTTTCGCGTCTTTCTTCCATCACATGTACTGGTTGGGATAGAACTGTGGATACTTAGGTTCATTGGCGTCCTTCTACATCTGAAGCAAATCGTAGTCTTCCCACTTACACTCCAAGATATTACCCAACAGATTTCCTCCCACTTTGACATGCTTCGACATAGGCGAGAGTGGAATCTCATACTTGGAATTCTTTAGTAGCTTAATGTTCAGTGCGTCCTGTGCACACGATGAGATATACTCAGGGGTTAGCTTCAATGGTATTTCCTTGTCTCCTAGCGGAACTTGTGGCACTGTGTAACTCATCATTTTTGGCATCATTTTCGGCACTACTGGTTCTTTGCCTTTATCTTGCATTGTTGTAGCGTGTCTTGGTGATATTCAGGAACCCTAACCTTGCTCTGTTTTAATTTTCTTGACGGGGATTCTCATCAACCCTTTGATTCCTCCATATCTAAATAGATTCACAGTCTCCTAGACTGTGAACTCTTGCTCAATAGAGGACCTCTCAGACATTCACTAGATAGTTCTTCTCAGAACGACGGGATTTCTGATAACTTGCTGTAAACAACCAGAAAGTATTGCTCGCAAGAAAATTCAAGGGTTTTGGTAATGTCTCCGAGTCCAAATACAACGGTATTTATAGGCACAACTAACCTCCTTCGCACCCCTCAATGACTAGATAAGCATTAAATGTGGTCGTCGTTGGCCAAATCCGGTGAAGATTTTGGTCCTTTCCTCCTTTAACTCGTTCAGAACGGCTACTCTACGTTAAATGCTCAAGAGGTCGCTAGAAAAAATACTGTATAACGGATAAATTGTGACCGACATTCTAACGGCTACTTTTTTGGAGTTTTGCGTCGAACTACACTTTGGTTCGTCACTACTCCAGTGCAGTCACTTCGCGGTGCCTGATTTCTTGCTTCTGAACTTAGCCTCTTTTGTCGTTCCATTGGATTTGCACAGCTACCTTTTGATCTTCGAGCTGCACGGTTCTCCTTTTCTCTTCTTTTTCTCTTTTCGTTTTTTTCTTTTTTTTGGCACAGCTTCACTTCTTAACAAGTGCTGCGCAGTATATACATTTTCTTCATTACAGTTTGCGTACAGACTCTTCCCCATTTCTAGTACCCAATTTCAACTGTACTCAGACACTTAGAAACTTCATTTCTTTCCTGATCATTAAAGGTTCTACGAAGCAGGACTATCCCAATAGGTTTTAGTCTGCTTCCATTGACTAGGACGACCAAGCTATCTCCTACTAATGTGGCTAACTAGACTGCGCTAGTGTTAGTTACATGTAAAACAGTATATGGACCAAGCCCATGCATTTTAAACTTTCCAGGAAACTTCATAAATTTGCTATCATACAGGAGGACTAGATCACCTACCTGAAAGGTCTTTTTTTGATATGGCGATCATGCCATGCTTTTTCTCTTTCTTTCTGCACTTGTTGGTGAAAGCCTGTAATGAAGCGATCTTCCTCCATACCAACCAAGTGTAGAAGCCTTTCTTCGAGCGTGTCGCGATCTTCCATGCCTGTGAATGAAGCTATTCTTAAGCTGGGAATGATGTACTCCATTTCCATTATTGCTTCCTGTCCATAGGCCAGCCTAAAAGGTGTGTGGCCAGTTAACTTTTTTTAAGTAGTCTTGTATGCCCATAAAACAACTGTAATGCGTAGATCCCAATCATCTTGATTAACATTGCATATTTTTGTCAGAGCGTTGTCCAGTACCTTATTGAACGCTTCAACAGTTGCATTTTCTTGCGGATGATATGGCGTACTTCGCTGATGATGAATGTGGAACTCTTCCATCAAGGCTTCAATGGTTCTATTCAGAGAGTGAGTGCCTTGATCACTCATCAAAATCTTTGAGCATCCAAACCTTGTAAGGATGTTCTCAAAAATGAACTGCGCGATAGTAATTGCGCTATAGTCCTTCACTAGCTTCGCTTCTGCCCATCTAGTGAGGTATTCAGTTGCAGTAATGATGTACCGGTGGGTTTATAGGTCCCAAAAAATCAATGGCCCATTTCTCGAATGCCTGTAATGTCAACTGTGTATTTAATGGCATTTCGTCTCTTCACAGCGGCCTTGCTGTCCTCTGACAGACATCGTAGCTCTGGAAATGTTCTTTCAAGTCTTTATGAATCGCAGGCCACAATGGCCCTGCTCGCAATGTCTTCTACGCAGTGGCTCGTCCTCCGTAGTGACCTCCTGTTGCTCCTGAATGTGCATCAACTAGTACAAATGGCTTCTCGTGCTCTAACACACAACTGCGCAACACTTCATCTGGCCCTAATTTGTATAGTTGTATGGCAATTATGGTGAAGTCTGTTGCTCTTACTACCAGCTACTTCTTCTGTTGTGTAGTAAACTCTATGGGTGCCAACCCAGTAGTCAATAAGTCTATGATATCTTTATAGTAGTCATTGGCAATCTGAATAACAAACAACTGTGCATCAGGCAAATTGTCTTCAAGGTTCATATGTTCTTCTCCTGAATCGATCCTTGAAAGAGGATCAGGTCCTAAGTTCAATCTTCCAGTATTAACCACTATTTCAAAGTCATACTCCTGAAAGAGTAACAACCATCTACAGATTCACCCCCCTGACATTGGCTTGTTGACCAGGTATTTCAAAGAAGAATGGTCAATGAACATAGAGAAGTGCGCACCAAGCAAATAGTGCCTAAATTTCTGCAATGCATAAACCATATCTAGGCCTTCTCTCTCAATGGTTGTATAATTCTTCTCAACATATGAGAACTTCCTGCTCAAAAATGAAATGGGATGGTCAATACCTCCCTCTCCTGGTTGAGCTAGTACAATGCCCAATGCTATACATGAAGCATCAACATGTACATGGAATGGCTTCTCCTAGTCTGGAAAAACTAAGATCGGCACAATTACCATTTTCTCTTTTAATGTGTCAAATCCTTGCTCACATTTTGCGTTCCAGATGCCCTGCACGTCTTTCTTTAACAACTTCTCCATTGGTGCAGTTATCTGTGCATAACCTTTTATAAACTTCCTATAGTAACCAGTATGCCCCAATGTGGTGCGCAGTTGCTTGACTGAATTTGGTGTTGGCAGGTTAACTATAATTGCGATCTTCGCAGGATCAACCATCAAGCCTTGTCTGCACACAATATGTCCTCAAAGAATACCATAAGGCACACAAAAAAGACACTTCTTCAGGATCAATGAGATTTGATGTTGTCTGCATTTTTCTAGCATCATTCGGAGGTTTGCGCAATGGTTCTTCAACAACTTGAATACTGTCCAATCATCAAAATATGCTTCTAAAAAATTATGCATGAAATCTTTAAATGTTGCGACTACAACTCTTGAAAATGTGGCAGGTGCGTTCTTCAGACCAAAAGGCATTACTATATACTGGAATGACCCCCATTTAGTGGAAAAAGTGGTCGTATGCCTATCCACTGGATCAATTCTTATCTGATGATATCTCGAAAATCCATCAGTAAAGGAATATGCCTCATTTCCTCCAACATTGTCTAGTACTTCATCTATGAAAGGGGTAGGAAATGGGTCATGCAGCGAAGCATCGTTTAATTTTCTAAGATCCACACAGATCCTGATCTCACCTTTAGTTTTCTTGTCTTCGATAACCAGCGGGCTTATCCACTCTGACTCTTCAACCGGCTCAATGATCCCCACGTCGAGCATCTTATCGAGTTCTTCCTTGACTCATTCTTTGTACCGTGGATTCAGTCTATAGGGCCTTTGCTTAATAGGCTTCGCACCTAGCTTAAGAGGTATCTTCATAACCCCTAAGTCTCCCAGAATACCTTTCATTTCTGTAAACTTCGTCGGGAATAAATCCTTATACTCATGTAACAAGTCTGTGATCTCAGCGACCGTCTGATCATATCAATAGTCTTTGATAGATGCGGACTTCAGCTCTTCGCTGGTTCCAATGTTCACTTTCCTCATTTTCGCAGGTCCACTTATGTCTGGAATTTCCAGTGGAGGTCCCTCTACGTCGCATGCTCCCTCTGACTCAGGTATGTTTATGTTTCGTGGCTCCTCCTCATCACTTTATTCTTTATCTTCAAACTCTTCAGCTAAGTTATAACATTCCATGGCATGCTCTATGTGTTTCGTGCACTCTAGTTGTAGGTTTTTAGGTACTTCTATATCTCCAAAGAATTCCTCTACTGTCATGTTTCTATGTGGACATTCTGGTCTAAATATTCTTTCCTTAATAATCTGCAAAGCATCGTTTATGCTAGGACTCTCATCTTCAAAGATGAAGGTCTTTTGGAAGTTCGCACTTAAGGTAGACCAGTTTGTAGTTCCCCTGCGCAACTCCATATCCAAGTACCATTTCTTTGGAGTCTGCTCCTCCAATGTATGTACAAATAGATGAACCCATTATGTCTGTGATCTCTCCCCCCATTCTTGTGAACATATTTCAATATGATCCCTTGGATCCATTTGTCCATTGTATTTTTCAAAGGATAGTGCAACCTTCTCAGCAAACCTGATCTGCATCTTGATTCTACACTGATCCCATGTTGTCAATTTTTCCTTATGCGTAGCCCACCATCTGGCAGGTGTCTCACGTAGTGATATGTCTAATGCTGGTAATCGATGCTCATCTGCAACTGAGACAGTATATTCTTTGATAAAGGAATAAACATTAGATGAACCATCATAGGTAGGAATTGGACTTACCTCTTTTCCAATCCAGCGCAGTGACTTTGTTATCTGCACGCATCTTCTAGGAGATACTGCATGCATGCAGTTCTGCCAATTATCCAGTATTGCATCGGAATTTGAGATGCAAGAGCTATCACAGTGCCAACTAAGTGTTCCATCCGCAGTAGGATTAATGTAATCAGCATCATTCATAGTCATTTTGTAAATGCGGTCCAAGTCTTGAGATCGGGCTTTGTCTTGAATCGGTTCAATGTATCTCTCACCTTGCGAAGGGTCCAATGGTGTGATGACCCTTATGTCCTGGCCTTCAAATACCATCTTCTTTGTTTTCAAGTTTATGATGGTGAGGTTATCCATATCCCAGTCAATTCCCAATAGTGTGGGATAAGGATGACTATCATCCACAGTCTCGATAACCTCGAAGTCTGCATAGCTTTGCACTCCATCGATATCAATGATAACATTGGCCAGTCTCCCAAAAGGTATAACTGTCAGCTAGTTTGCTAATTTCAACTATATGGGTGACCACAGCAAATTTGATCTCCCCATCTGCTGCCATGTCTGCTTAGTCAAGACATTTACTTATGATCCTAGGTACAGAATGATTTCATCGATTTCAGTCTCCTATCTGCACACTGAGCTGCATTTCTCAGCCTGATCTTTTGTCTTTCTTGATCTGGTGAACTGCTCTCTAGGCAGTCTCTGTCTCACTGCGTGGCTCATACTGGTTCAATAAATTTTCTAATTCCTCCACAACATCTACACTCTTCAATAATTTCATGCAACTCCTTAGGAACTACGCAATAGAGGTGCCTGTCTCTCCTGCGTTGCGCGTTTTGTCATATGCTGCTGGCATATCTTGTGTCTGTAATACTTCACTGCGCAACGGTATTCTTGGTGAAGTAGGTGGCGGTTCTTTGAAAATATCCCGCACTTCTTGGAATACTCCTTTATTTTTCTCTAGATCGAGGGAAGGTTCCTTCCCAATAGCTTTTCTGATCCAAATTGTTTCAGTAGGAGTCTTCTTAGTATCAAAGTCTCCTGAAGTCGAAGCTTCTTCTCCTTTATCTCTTTCTGTCATAGTGCCACTTCGCATCACTACATTGATGCTTGGGTCAGTAGCCCTTCTCTCCGCTCCGATCAACTGAATGTTCGAGTTCGGCGCATCCTACTTCTGTTTCTGCATTTATGCTGCTAAGACTGGACATGCCTCAATGACATGATCAAAGGATTTACAATAGTTAGAAGTAGTGCATTCATTGGTACAGTCTCTAGACACATGTCCAAGCTGACCACAGTTATAACAGATTACTTGACCTCGGCCTCTTGATTGCGTTGGTTCGGCATTCCTTCCTCTCCCGCAGTATCCTACACCACGGCCTCTATATGTGCCTTGATCATACTGTGCATTTTCTTGTTTTAGCTGATTTTCTTCCTGGACTCTGTATACTCCACCACCTCGCATATGCTCCATGTCGCGCTTTCTTTTGTTCATGAGCTTGTATGCGCGGCAATTGGATTCATCATGTCCCATTGACTTACAGAAGTTACAATACAAGTTCTTAGGGGTTATGACATACTTTTGTATCAGATAATAGTCTTTAGGATGGTGTCCTCTAGTTATACATATTTCACACCACGGCGCGTGGTTCTGATTTAGTGGATTTGGTGCTCCACTATTAAGGTACTCTTGAAATAAAGGATAGTGTTCTCTGGTGTGGCCTGTCATTAATATCGGCGAGGTGGTCAGCAATCTTAAAGAAGAGATGAAAGATATGGAGATCATTTATCAAGCGAAGATTGTTGCGTTGGAAGCGCAGAATCAGCCAAAGACTCCACCTAATCAGCAACAGCTCAGAACAAAGGAAGTGAAGGCCACAGCATAAAGTATAGCCATTGAGGTGGCTAACTGCCAAAATTTGTTAGATGAGGTGACGAAAATGTTTACGGCGCTTGAAGAAGACCCGTATTTGCTGGAACTCAATAACACTTTGAAGGATAGGCAGGCAATATTAGAACTGTTGGATTCAGAGGTCAAAGCCCTACAGCCAAGAGAGAGACTCTAGAGGTACCCGGAAGTCAAGAAGCTAAAAAAAAAATTTCAAGTGTTAAGAGAAAGAGAGAGTGAAATGGGGGACAAATCGCAGCCCTTGCAGGAGGAAGCCAACACAAACTCACAGGAGATTGAGGAGAAGTTAAAGGAGTTGTGCAAAGATCAAGAACAGGTAGAAGACCAAGCCGAAGATGATATAACACCTGATATGTTTGAAACCATCAAACAAGTTGAGCAAGATACTAAGGAAGTGATTGCAAAGTTGACTGCAACATACCAAGAGTTCGCTGCAAAGTTAGCTCCGCAGGAAGACGAGCAGATCGGGGAACTGGAAGTATAAAGTAGCTCAGGGACGAGCCACATGTAAGTGTTAGGGGCCTGTGGGCCTGGCCCAAGTGGGGCAGTTTTGTGCTAGTCAAGTTTTGGAACTGCGGAATTAAGCACAGTTCAGTCAGTTTTGGGAAGTTGTGAAGTTGAGCGCAGTGCAGCATCGGAAGAGCTGCAAAGTATAACGTTGCGAGGAGGCAGCATTGTGATGAGCCTGATCTACGGAGATCTGCCAAGGAAACGTGTGGGATGGAAGATGGCACATATTCCGATTAGACCATCGGTGGTCTATTTTAGGTAAAGATGCTCCATGATTACCAAGTAGCGGGTAAGGAGTAAAGCGGAGGAAAGCGACCGGTCGCACAAGCAAGGAACCACTACATGAACCGGACGCATGAATACGTTAGAGAAGGAACGGCTAGGTGAAAGAGACCTGTTGGCATGCACATGACAGGGTGGATTATAGCGACGTGACCATGCGTAAAGGACGGCCATGATGGAAGATTCGCTACTAGAAACCAGCAAGTCTGGTTAGCCGAAAACCGCGACAGTTTTGGAAAACCTTAGGGTTTCACCCAGCTATTGTAAATACATGACCTACGGGAATGATCTATAAAAGGGGCATATTTTGTAAGGGAAAGGGTTGATTAGTATTGAGAAATCTTCTAATCGTAAAGACTAAATAGATCTCTGTTGAGAGACATTTTTGTAAAGGCTCTGCAGCTGTGTGCGCAGAGGCCTATTGAGAGAGAAGAGAGTCTGCAGTTGAGTGCACAGACTAGAACTGTTGTACCCTTCCCAAGTACTAATACAATAACAGTTCTTGTTGACGTAGCTCCCATCTTGGGGGTGAACCAGGTTAAATCTTGTGCAGTGTGATTGTTTATGTGTTTGCACTTGTCTGTTTGCTTACAATGAATGCTTGTACTCTCATTTATCAGTTGATATGTTCATGCTTTTATATGTATTTTCCATAAGAATAAGATGGGAATAATATGTTAAGTATCACATGTATGGATGAATATTGAATGCACATTATTTATGATTTAACGAATGCATAAGTCATTTAGATAAACACCTAAGTAGGAGAGATCGCGTCGTGCGACTCCCTTGAAACGTAGCCCCGGAAGTGTGCAGAGAAATGTATTTCATCTTGTTGCATAAGTCATAAGGTTAAATAGTCTAAGGCAGTTGATGAATGAATAAGTCACTAAGTAAAATCATCAAGATTGGCTAAGTCTGAGAGAAAGCATATCCATCAATGGCGTTGTCCTGTTGTTGAAATCTTTCTGAACCATGCATTCCTTGGATGCGTTGGTTGTGCAAGCATCTTGGCTTATAGAAACATTAGTCGCGAAGAAAGAGGCTTCGCGCAATTGTCAGTCCGCAGCGCGATCCCCACAGCGCGCTGCTCGCCAGTTTGCCGACACTCACATCATCAGGTTGTGGAAACCTGATTCTGCAGCCACTCCCTCAGCTTTGCCTCTGGTGAGACCTCAGTCTGTTCGCAGATTGTTTCCGAAAGGGCCAGTGAAAAGGGGTTTGGTTGGTTCCTTGAACCGCAAAGAACCTAGGTCTACATTGGAAACCTCTAGATCAGAATAGTAATCCAACACTAGTATTATCTAATGCAAGAATCAAAGCATCTTGTAACACATCACCTGCTACATTTTCTTCTTGAGTAGTCTCCTGCTGTCCATTTCCTTTCTTCTTTAGAGATATGCATAATTTCTTCAAATTTCCTTTCTTTCCACACTTCCAACACTCTATCTTTCCCAATATGGACTTGGATCTTCCCTTCATGGACTTGCTGCGATTACCTAGGCTCTTTCCTCTCTCCCTTTGTCTTCCCCTGCTTTCTATGCTCAATTCATTACGTGATGTCTCACCTGTACTTTTCCTTTGCATTTCCTCACTAATAATAACACCAATAACATCATCAAATTTCAAAGTATTTGAACCAGAGACAAATTTACTTACAACCATGACCAAGTTGTTCTATCTTTCTGGCAATGAACACAAGATTAGAAGATCCCTAGCCTCATCATCAATGTTCATTTTTACAGAACTTAGCTGATTTGTAATCGTATTAAATTCATTTAAATGATCAACAACATATCCACCTTCTGACATCTTCATATTAAATAAACTCTTTATTAGAAATACCTTGTTGGAGGCCAAGGGTTTTTCATATAGCTTACCCATTAGACCCTTTGTTTTCTTTTCTTTTGAAATATTGAAAGCCACCGACGAAGCCATGCACAACTGTATTGTTCCCAGTTCCTTTCTGTCAAGAACCTCCCATTCTTCATCCTTCATAGTCGCCGAATATTTTTCTTTTCCTCCCAATGGTAGGAATAGATCCTTCTGGTACAGATAGTCCTTCATTTGCATCTTCCATAACCAGTAGTTTTTTCCATTAAATTTCTCGACCTTAAACTTTCCTTCTTCCGACATTGCCCCCACTCGAACCAGGAACCATTCTTTCCTGCAATTTTAATTGCCAAATAGACCTTTGGCTATGATACCAATTGTTAGAAAAATAGGATCGCAGAGCCATAACAATAAACAAGATGCAAATATAAATTACATAAAACAGATTACAAGAGAGACTCCAATATGACATGGTTCACCCAATATGGGCTACGTTCACGGCATAAATTTCCAGTCCTTATTACTATACCATCCAACAAATGAAGGGATACAACCTGCAACACACCTACTGCAACTTCCTCTTCACTTTCTCACAGTCTCTCTCAAACAATCAGATATCTTTACAATGCTACAATACACTACCGTATTACAATTCCTTCCTTTTAAAGAGTGATTACCATGGGAAAATACTATCGAACATCGAATACCATGGGCCCATAATCACCCATTATTGACTAAGTCATGACTATGAAATTACAACATTTTACAAGGAATTTTCTCCAAAATTTTCTCTATGGGGGCACTGCCCTCAAAACCCCTCCAGTGAGGGGCTCCCAAACTAGTCGTCGCCCCCTGGACCCCCCATGGCGAATATTTTTTGGGGTTAAGACACCCAAACCCCCCCATCATGGGTTGGGATCCACACACGGCTAAAACACGACCTCTGAATAAGGAAGATCGGGATCCACAACCAACAAACACTTCACTTTAACTGATGTCACACTTGATGTGTTGTGTGTTGCTTCAACTGATTCTGTAGTTTGCGCCGAAGGTTCAATATTCAGTTATGATATTTCACTTCTGCAACTTCAACTGATATTGCTCATCAACTGATAACTTGCTATTTTGATATTGTGCATCAGTATCAGATAGATTTGCACCTTCTGTGATATGCTCGTTCTGATTAGGTGCCATTGTCTTTCAAATTAGTGTAACAAATCATGTTTTAGCACTAATTTCGGATCAATTTGGTATCATAGAAGTTATATCACATATTTATTCATATGTCGATTGGAATTTGCACTAGTGTTGAATGCTAACCATGTCTAAGCTTAAGAGTGGAGAAGGATCACTTGAAGAGTATAATCCTGAGATTGGTTCAAGACATGCATTCCAAATACAAGTAATGGAACTTGGAAGGGAAGAAAATATCACTAAATCTGAAAGAATGTTTTGACAAGCCTTCTTGGAAATGAAGGTCATGGTGGAAGAACTATACAGAGAACAAAAGAACTCAAAAGTCCCAAGTCAAGGAAAATAGACAAAGGAAGACAATCCTTTTCTAAAATATGATAAAGGTAAAGGTGAAGGAGGTGGTGGACATGACCCTACTAAAACTCCTCCATCTCCATCCTCTTCTTCAAGTTCAATTTCTTCTTCAATTCCACATAAGAAACAATCAAATCAAATAACTGACTCTAATTTGCCCATGTTGAAATTAGACGTGAGATTGGATTTTCCAATGTCTAATGGAGACCTTAATGTAGAGAAGTTGGATATTTGGATCAAGTATATTGAAGTATATTGCAGTGTTCGAATAATTGTGGAAGAAGAAGCAAAATTATAGCTAGCTACTCTTCGATTGGGCGGCACAACATTGATCTAGTGGGAGAGTAAGACTCTGGAAGATATCCTTAAGAAAGTTAAAATGATATCTTCCTAGTATGAATTTACAGCTTCATTAAAGAAGCAATTTTATCCTTTAGGGTATATGCAATAGGAAATAATGGGTTGGTATAATCTAAGGCAAAGTAGAAGACATAATGTGCAAGACTATACTCAAGAGTTTAGAAAAAAGGATTTGAAATTGGGTTTTCCTATTTATATGCAAGAACCTCTTTTGAAGAATATTGTCGAGATATAGAGTTTTTTGAGGCATACAATTCTTATGTTTAATCCAAATAATCTTGATTAAGTTTGTTTCCAATCTACTCATATTGATTCAAGGGGAAAGAATGTCCAGGACAACTTCTCAAAGGAATTGGTTCAACCAGTTGCAGTAATGAACAAAGGAAAGGATAAGAAAAAGAAAAAAAAACACAATGAAGAAAGAAGATGAGAAGCCTTTATGTTCACATTGTAAGAAGAAAGGGCATGGTGTTTCTAAATGTTGGAAACTCCATCTAGAACTGAAGCCAAAGAGGTTTTGGAACAATAAGGGTGAGAAGAAGACCACTGCTACAATCCAACATGATTTCACATCATATTTGGAATCTATTTAATGCTGATAGGGGGTTGAGTTAGTATTAGAACAGTTATGAACAATTTTTACTTCTCTAACATATTAATCTGAACTTAATCTTGATATTCAATTATGCATCCATCATAAAAAAAAAAATCATCCACATATGCGCAATAACACAGATCACATAACACATAGAATTTTTATGTGGAAACCAAAACAGGAGAAAACCACATAATTCTCTTTTATAATGAAAAGATTACATTCAAGGAAGCACCGAATTTCTAAGATTTACTATCACCAACCGGAAGAAGGCACAGACCCCCTGGTTTTACATGCACTGACCTGAAGGAAGCACCAACTCCCTGAGTTCTACAACACCAACTGGAAGGAGGATACAACCCCTTGATCCTTTCTCTGTCATGTTTCCCTGATACACAAAACAAGATATTGCCTTGTTTTACTTCTGATACGCGCACACTTCATATCTTTTGATTTTCGTTCTACTGTGCGCACCTTCTGTATGTTGTAAAACTTCTATTACTTTGATGAATACACCACTTAAATTCTCATTCCACTCAACACTGTTAGAAAAACAAGATCGCAGAGCAATAACAATAAACAAAATGCAAATATAAATCACATAAAACACATTACAAGAGAGACACCAATATAACGTGGTTCACCCAAGATGGGCTACGTCCACACAGAAATTGCCATTCCTTATTATTATACCATCCAAAAAATGAAGGGATACAACTTGTAGCACATCTGTTGCAACTTCCTCTTCACTCTCTCACAGTCTCTCTTACACAATCATAGATCTTTAATGCTACAATACATATCTGTATTACAATTCCTTCCTTCTAAAGAGCAATTACCATGGAAAAATACTATGGAACACCTAATACCATGGGCCCATAAATCACTCATTATTGACCAAGTCATGACTATGAAATTACAACATTTTACAAGAATTTTTTTTCGAAATTTTCACTATAGGGGCCCTGCCCAGGAACCCCCACTAGTGGGGGGATCCCAGACTAGTCGGCACCCCCACTAGACCCCCCATGGAGACTATTTTTTTTGGGGGGGGAATCCAACCCAAACCCCCCCATCATGGGCTGGGATACAGACATGGCTGAAACACGACCTCTGAATAAGGAATATCAGGCTCCATAAATAACAATATCCCACTTGGAGACTGATCACATCAACTCCACCACTGATGCACTTGTTGGACTATGATCTAAACCTTGGACCTAGAAAATTTATCTTATTCACCTTCATGCTTGAAGTCCAACTGAAACCAAGCAGGAACTCAGTTTCTCTCTGGTTACTACCTTTGTCAACATGTCTGCAGGATTCTGGCTAGTGTGTATCTTTTCCAGCTTCAACAGTTCATCTTCAAGAACAGACCATATGAAATGGTACTTGAGCTATATATGTTTCGTCGTAGAATGGAATGCTGAGTTATTTGCAATATGAATGGAACTCTGTCTATCACTATACAACCTAATATTCTCCTGCTTATTACCCAATTCCTCCATGAACCTCTGTAAGCAAATCATCTCTTTACTAGCCTCTGTAGTAGCAAAATACTTAGCTTCTGTTGTTGAAAGTGCAACAACCTTTTCTAGTTTCGAAATCCAACTTACTGTTGTTCCACCTACAGTAAAGACATACCCCGTGGTGCTGCTCTTGTTATCTTGATCACCTTCCAGATCTGCATAAACATATCCCTGTAGAACAATGTATGAACCTCCAAAACATAATGCATGAGCGGTATTACCTCTCAAATACTTGAGAATCCATTGTACTGCCTTCCAATGTTATTTACCTGGATTATTCATATACCTGCTCACAACTCCCACTGCATGTACAATATCTGGTCTTGTGCACACCTTAGCATACATCAAGCTACCAACTGCTAATGAATAGGGAACCCTGGACATGTAGTCTATCTCTTGCTGTTTCTTGGGACACATCTCCTTAATTAGTTTGAAATGGACAGACAAAGGTTTACTAATTGGTTTTGCATTCTGCATTATAAACCTCTCCAACACCTTTTGTGTGTACTCACCTTGATACAATGTCAATTTGCAATTTTTCTTGTCTCTTTTTATTCTCATACCAAGGATTTGCTTTGCAACACCCAAATCCTTCATCGCAAATGAAGTAGCTAACTTCATTTTGACCACATTTATATCCTTCCTGTTAGACCCTACAATAAGCATGTCATCCACATACAATAAAAAGATAATATATATTCCATTATCTAGCCTCTTGAAATAAACACAGTGGTCACAATGACATCTACTAGAACCTTATTATGTCATAAACCTGTCAAATTTCAAATACCACTACCTTTGAGCTTGCTTCAGGCCATACAAGCTCTTCTTCAACCTGCATACCAAATTCTCCTTCCCTTTGACCTCATACCCCTGTGGCTGCTACATATAAAACACTTCCTCCCAATCCCCATGGAGAAATCTTGTTTTTACTTATAATTGTTCAAGATGAAAATATTCTACCGCCACTAGACTTAAAATAGTTATAATTGAAGTCATTTTAACAACAAGAAAAAATATTTCATCAAAATATATACCTCTCTTTCTTGCAAACCCCTTTACAACAAGTGTGTCCTTGTACCACTTCTTTCCTCCATATTCTTCCTTCAACCTGTAAACCCATTTATTCTGCAATGCTCTTTTACATGGAGGAAACTGAACCAAATCCCAAGTCCGGTTTCTTACCAATGAGTCCATCTCTTCATTCATGCCTTGCTCCCACTTCTTTCTAGTTTCCACCTGCACTGTTTCTTCCTAACATTTTGGTTCACCAGAATTAGTCATCAATAAATAATACAGTGAAGGAGAGAATCGTTCAGGGGGTCTACTTAACCTAATAGATATTCTAACACTTGCAGGAGTTTTAGGTACCTACTACTGTTCTTGATTTTCTGGCACCTTTGGAACTTCATTTTCTTTGATTTCATCAAGCACTGTGTACTTTGTGTTTTCCTTTTCCTATTTCTTTCCATGCAACTAATATTTATACATAAATTTTTCATTTAATACCACATCTATACTCCTAATGATTTTGTTATTTTCATAATCCCATAAGCGATAACCAAAATCATCAACCCCGTATCTAATAAAGGTACATTTCTTGGATTTAGCCTCAAGATTTGTTCTATTTTATGGAACATAATCATGAAAGAATTTCCTGTGGGGTGTAGCATGACATGAATCCCCTGAATCTACTACCCAGTAATCACTAGTATTATCTAATGCAAGAATCAAAGCATCTTGTAACACATCACCTACTACATTTGCTTCCTAAGTAGTCCCTGCTGTCCATCTCCTTTCTTCTTTAGAGATATGCAGTATTTCTTCAGATGTCCTTTCTTTCCACAGTTCCAACACTCTATCTTTCCCATTATGGACTTGGATCTTCCCTTCCCGGACTTGTTGCGATTACCTGGGCTCTTTCCTCTCTCCCTTTATCTTCCCCTGCTCTCTATGGTCAATGTGTTACCTGATGTCTCACCTGTGCTTTTCCTTTGTGTTTCCTTGCTAAGAATAACACTAATAACATCATCAAATTTCAAAGTATTTGAACCAGAGACAAAGTTACTTACAACCATGACCAATCCATTCTAGCTTTCTAGCAATGAACACAAGATTATAAGAGCCCTAACCTCATCATCAAATTTCACTCTTACAGAACTTAGTTGTTTTGTAATCGTAGTAAATTCATTGAAATGATCAATAACGGATCCACCTTATGACATCTTCATATTACATAAATGATTCATTAGAAATACCTTGTTGGAGGCCGAGGGTTTTTCATACAGCTTACCCAATGCGCTCATCAAACCCTCTGTTTTCCTTTCTTTTGAAATATTGAAAGCCACCAACGAATCCATGCACAACCTTATTGTTCCCATTTCCTTTCTGTCAAGAACCTCCCATTCTTCATCCTTCATAGTCGCCAAATATTTTTCTTTTCCTCCCAATGGTAGGAATAGATCCTTATGGTACAAATAGTCCTTCATTTGCATCTTCCATAACTGGTAGTTTTGGCCATTAAATTTATCGACCTTAAACTTTCCTTCTTTAGCCATTGCTCCCACTCGAACCAAGAACCCTTCTTTCCTGTGAGTTTATTTTCCAAATAGACCTTTGGCTCTGATACCAATTGTTAGAAAAATAGGATCGCAAAGCAATAACAATAAACAAGATGAAAATATAAATCACATAAAACAGATTACAAGAGAGACACCAATATAACGTGGTTCACCCAATATGGGATACATCGACAAAAAAAATTCCAATCCTTATTACTATACCATCCAACAAATGAAGGGATACAACCTGGAACACATCTGCTGCAACTTCCTCTTCGTTTTCTCACGGTCTCTCTCACACAATCAGATATCTTTACTATGCTACAATACACAGCCGTATTACAATGTCTTCCTTTTAAAGAGCGATTACCATGGGAAAATACTATGGAACACCCAATACCATGGGACCATAAATCACCCATTATTGACCAAGTCATGACTATGAAATTACAACATTTTACAAGGACTTTTTTTCCAAAATTTTTGATATTGGGGCGCTTCCCCTAAACCCTCACTAGGGAGGGGATCCCAAATTATTCGTCGCTCCCCCCTACACCCCCCATGGCGACTATTTTTGGGGGGAAATCCCCCCCAAACCCCCCCATCATGGGATGGGATCCAAGCATGGTTGAAACACGACCTATGAATAAGGAAGATCAGGCTCCAAAACCAACAAACACTTCACTTTAATTGATGTCGCACTTGATGTGTTGTGTGTTGCTTCAACTGATTCTGTAGTTTCTGCCTAAGTTTCAATATTCAAGTATGTTATTGCTCTTCTGCAACTTCAACTTATATTGCGCATCAACTGATAACTTGATATTTTGATATTGCAAATCAGTATCAGATAGAACTATGCACCTTCTGTGATATGCCCATTCTGATTAGGTGCCATAGTATTTCAAATAATCTACGACCAAATGTCTATTATATGATTCATCATTTCTATTTAACGCAATTGTATCAAATCATCCTCATCATGACATGCACCTGTGATTCTACTGGAAATTTGTCTTTGTGCTTCTAATGAACTTCCTTATTTCACACACATGAACTCAATCTTTGTGCATCGGTTACACTTCTTCACTTCACGCATATTATGATATACTTTGAATCTATCTTTGTGATTTTGTCTTAGATCATCTGTGACTATATGCAATACTGTCATTCGGTCCTCACGCACTCGCATATCTTCTGCAATTATGCCCTTATGTCTTCGCGCAACTGTCACAGATTCACAACATCATTTCGCGCACTATTATCTATTTCATTCCTCTACTTTTTTGCACTCAGATCTTCGTCTAGCTAATGCTATTATGATTCCATGACCCCTTGATTCCCCAAAAACTATAAATATGTATCTTCCAGCTTTCCTACAAGCTCTTCATCCTTGCTATTAAGATTACTTCAAATATCCAACTTGCTTCTTATTTATAATTGCCATGCATGGATTGTATGTCCATAATTTGGTTGTGGCATTCATTCTTCTTTGCTTCACACTTTATGGTTATGCCACTTGTCTTCTTATGCTCTATTGAGGTGTCATCTCTTGTCGGTCTTGTGCATACATGGTCCTTGACTTAGTGGGACTTTAACCCTTGCGGTGTGGTCTTGCGTCCTTGATGTATCATTTCCTGTGGAATTTGCACATATCATATCTTCAACAGCTACACCCTTTTTGGTACCTGTGCATGCTTCAACAACTAAAATCCTCTTCTGATTGGTGATTCTTGCACGCTTTCAAGACTCGTATAACTATTTGACCATTTCTTGGTGCAAGCTTCTTGCACACTCCTGAACCTTTTAGAAACAAATATTTGACATGCTTGCACACTTTAATCTTTGTCCAATGAACTCTTTGGATTTCTTGCATATTCTTCAATATTTTTTCCAACCAATTCTTTGACTTGCTTACGCACTCCCAAACCTTTGTCCAGCCAACACTTTAGCTTGTACCTTGAAGGAATATGACTGGATGGATTTGATACCTTCTCATCTACCACTTGTACTGGATGTATTCCTTATTTACTTCTTCAAACTAGATATGCATGATGTACCTCTGGATATACTTCTTCATACTGGCATCCATACATTTCTTCATCTTGCTTGCATATATACCTCTTCAAAGTGGCTTCCATATACTTTTCAGACTGACACATGAATACTGATTCTTCTTTGACATTGGTTGACTTCCTCTTTGAAATTAGTTGACTTCAACGACAACCAAAGTTCAACAATCTCCCCCTTTGGAATTGATGTCAACACCTTATGAAGTTGTGTGCAATTATCTCTTGAATATTGTATGCTTCATTTGTGCTTGTCGTAGTACTCTCCTGTGTGTACGCTCCCCTGTGTCCTTTTCAATTTTGAGACTTTGACGTCCATGCATTCTGTTGTCGATGATTTTTCTACTTTTCGTTAATTCTGTGCAGACCGCATGCTTCATGATCATTACAACTGCATTGTTGCATGCTTTATGGTCATCTTATCATCTTCATCCTCTTTCTCCCCAAATTTTCCTCCCCCTTTGAAATAAATGGCAAAGAGGTTCCATCACTGCACTATTGCAGGTTCTCCTTTCTTCTATTTTTCACTATCCTTCAATCATATGCTTACAGGGATAAATCCCCCTGTCTTCATGCTTCATTCTTTCACTGGGATTTCTGCACCAATGTCCTACGATCTGTACTTTGTTTTCGTATTCATTTATGATGCGCCCCCTATACAATTTCTATCTTCCTTCTTTATCTTTATCTTATGTTACTGTCACAATAATTCATCATTCATTTTGTTGATCTACATGCAATCTTCCTATTGTGCCAACTGTGCAGTACCAAAACCTATCTGCGTTCATGCCTTCTTGTCTAGGTTCTCATTATGTTGCGGATTGAAAACCACGCCCAATTTTTCCATGATATATTCAAACGTACTTCGTGGGAGAGGTTTTGTAAATATATCTGCAATATGTTCTTTAGTATCAACATATTCTAGCTTGACAATATTTTCAATAACTTGCTCTCTCGAAAAGTGATACTTGATGGAAATGTGTTTAGTTTTGTAGTGCATAACAAGATTCTTGGAGACACTGACTGTGCTTGTATTGTCGCATAAAATTTGTATTGGATGATAAATGTTCATTTGTAGATCCTTCATAGTTTGTTTCATCCATAGTACCTATTCGCAGCAGGAAGCTACTGCAATATATTCTACTTTTGCGGTTGATAGTGCAACTGATGGTTGTTTTTTGTTGATCAAAGATACAAAGCAACTTCCTAAGAAAAATGTAGCTCCACTAGTTTTTATTCTATCATCAACACTACCTTCCCTGTCTGATCAGTGTATGCCACTAGGTGTATATCTTTCCTTTGTGGATACCACAGACCAAAGTTCATGGTTCCTTCAAATACATGAAAATACTCTTAATAGCTTAGACATGCGTTTCTTTGGGTGCTTCCTAAAATATTGCAACAAGCCCAACAACTTGCAAGACATATAGTCTTGAAGCAGTTACATATAGCAGGCTACCAATCATTGACATGTATAGTCTCTTATCTACTTCCTCAACTTCATCCTCTTTACTCAACATGCACCCAATGACCATAGGTGTATGAACTGATTTGGAATACATGAACTAATTTGCATTATTCCATGTTAAATTTATTCAGCATCTCTTTCACATACTTAGATTGAGAGATGAAAATTCCATTATCCAATTGAGACATCTGCAATCCAAGGAAAAAGGATAATTCCCCAAGCATAGAAATTTCAAATTCCTTCTGCACATCCTTAGCAAATTACTGACTCATTTTATCATCATTGCTTCCAAAAATAATGTCATCAACATATACTTCAACAACTATCATTTTTTCATTCTCAATCTTTATATAAAGATTGCTATCTACACTACCCCTTCTGAATGTTATTGCTCTGTGATCTGGTTTTTCTAACAGTGTTGAGTGGAATGAGAAGTCAAGTGGTGTATGCATAAAAGTAATAGCAGTATTACAGCATACAAAAGGTGCGCACAGTAGAACGAACATCAAAAAATATGAAGTTTGCGCTTATCAGAAGTACACCAAGTCAATATATTTTTTTGTATATTAGGGAGACATGATAGAGAAAGGAGCAAGGGGTTGTATCCTCCTTCCAGTTGGTGCTGTAGAACTCAAGGATTTGGTGCTTCCTTCAGGTCGGTGCCTATAAAACCAAGGGGTCGGTGCCTCCTTCCAGTTAGTGCTGGTAAAAATTAGAAATTCAATGCTTCCTTGAATGTAATCTTTTCATTATAAAAGAGAATTATGTGGTTTTCTCTTGTTTGGGTTTCCAAGTAAAAATTCTATGTGTTTTTTGTTATGTGTTATTGCGCATATGTGGATGATTTTTTTTTATGATGGATGCATAATTGAATATCAATATTAAGTTCAAATTAATATGTTAGAGAAGTAAAAATTGTTCAGAACTGTTCTAATACTAACTCAATCCCCTATCATCATTAAATAGATTCCAAATATGATGTGAGATCATGTTGGATTGTAGCAGTGGTCTTCTTCTCACCCTTATTGTTCCAAAACCTTTTTGGCTTCAGTTCTAGATGGAGTTTCCAACATCTAGAATCATCATGTCCTTCCTTCTTACAATGTGAACATAAAGGTTTCTCGTCTTCTTTATTCATTGTGCTTGTTTTCTTTGTCTTACCCTTTCCTTTGTTCATTACTGCAATTAGTTGAACCAATTCCTTTGAGAATTTGTCATGGACATTCTTTCCCCTTGACTCAATATGAGTAGCTTGGAAACAAACTTAATCAAGATTATTTGGATTAAACATAAGAATTGTATGCATCAAATAACTATGTATCTCGTAAATATACTTCAAAAGAATTTCTTGCGTATAAATAGGAATACCCAATGTCAAATCCTTTTTTCTAAACTCTTGAGTATAGTCTTGCACATTATGTCCTCTACTTTTGCTTAGATTCTACCAATCCATTATTTCCTATTGCATATACCCTAAAGGATAAAATTCCTTCTTTAATGAAGCTGTAAATTCATACTAGGAAGATATCATTTTAACTTTCTTAAGGATATCTTCCAGAGTCTTACTCTCCCACTAGATCAATGTTGTGCCTCCCAGTCAAAGAGTAGCTAGCTATAATTTTGCTTCTTCTTCCACAATTCTTCGAACACTGCAATATACTTCAATATACTTGATCCAAATATCCAACTTCTCTACATTAAGGTCTCCATTACACATTGGCAAATCCAATCTCATGTCTAATTTCAACATGGGAAAATTAGAGTCAGTTATCTGATTTGATTGTTTCTTATGTGGAATTGAAGAAGAAATTGAACTTGAAGAAGAGGATGGAGATGGAGGAGTTTTAGGAGGGTCATGTCCACCACCTCATTCACCTTTACCTTTATCATCTTTTAGAAAAGGATTGTCTTCCTTTGTCTATTTTCCTTGACTTGGGCCTTTTGAGTTCTTTTGTTCTATGTACAGTTCTTCCACCATGACCTTTATTTCCAAGAAGGCTTGTCAAAACATTCTTTCAAATTCAGTGAGATTTTATTCCCTTTCAAGTTCCATTACTTTATTTGGAATGCATGTATTGAACCAATCTCAGGATTATACTCTTCAAGCGATCCTTCTCCACTCTTAAGATTAGACATGGTTAGCATTCAACACTAGTGAAAATTCCAATCGACATATGAATAAATCTGTGATCTAACTTCTATGATACCAACTTGATCCGAAATTAGTGCTAAAACATGATTCGTTACACTAATTTGAATTTCAAAATAATGCTTCTCAATTTTCCCATAATTTCGTTAAAATTTGTCTTAATAAATTAAAAATAGGCATATTAAAGAACTAAAATTAATAATATACCATCAATAAGCATATACAATACTCAGCAAATTGATAATGGAGTTCACCCTCATGGACTACGTCTCTGAGTCTGCTTCAAGTGAGGAAGCAATCCGTTAAAATGATGCAAAATGCAAAAATATGTCTTCCTTACATTAAGGAATGGCATTCAATCTGCAATATTGGTTGTTGGTATTCTTCTAGGAAGAAAATAGCTCTACCTCACAACCTGCAATAGCCTCTTCCTACAACAAATGAAGAAGTTTTCTGATTTTCTCAATACACAAAATATTGACTTCGTTCAAAAGAAATGATGTGTGTTTATATAACACATCTGAGTGCATGATGTGGTGGAAAAGGCACTTGAAGTGTGGAGGAGAGGATGGGGTATGAATCCCATACGATCCACCTCTTTACATGATTTTAGAGATAAAATATCAACTATGAAAAAATTATGCTCTGAGTGTTGAAAATGTCAAAATGATTGGCACAATGGTAGAGCACTCTGCCTATAGAAGAAAGATCGCGGGATCAAATCCCTCGGAATCATGCCTTTGTTTTGTTAATTCAGTAACAATATATTTAAATAAAATTTGATCCAAAAATTAACATATCCTAACCTATTGGAGTAATGGTTAGGGCGTTATTCTTTTGGAGCATAGGTCACAGGTCACGGGATAAAATCCCCTCAGATCTGCCATCTTTAGGAGCACATGTTGCAGGATCAAATCCCCTTGAATCTATTGAGTATGTATTATATTATTTGCAGGTGTGTGGGGAGGTGCGTCTTTGACCAGTTAAGGGATTGGAGCCTATTTTCTAATCTGGGTTAACGGATTAGGGTTTGGGATGTTGTGGAATACCTATATTTTTATTGTCAGTGGTTAATAATCAATATGAGAAAATAAGAGGTGTGGCTCTAACTTTTGTTGGTTTTCTTGGTTAAGTGTTTCTAGGGTAAATATCTATATATTATGTGTGAATGTTGTGGTGTAATCTATGTTTTGCTTAAATCTGTATGCTTTGCTTCGCTATAGATTTAAAACTTACATGTGGTATCTGAGCTCGATTATTGGCTTCAGGGGGATGCCTTTGCTACTAAGGGTTCAGCGCGGTTGATAGATCTTGGGTCTGTGATAAACATGGGTTCAGTGGGAGATTTGCAACATTGATTTGTGTATTGAAAGAGAATGGAAAGCAGTTCAAGAATCAAGATCAAGAAATTTAATGGCTAGAACTCTGAGCTATGGAATCTCAAAATGGAGGATCTTCTTATAGATCGAGAACAATGGATTATTGTCGATCTGGGTACACAACCCACTGGAATGTCGAAAGGATATTGGTAAAAATTAGAAATAATGGAAAGGCATACAATCTAACTGTGCTTATAAGACTCTGTGTTGTTGAACGTGTCTAGAGAAGATAGTGCATTAAAGTTGTGGACGAAGCTAGGAATTTTGTATCAACCAAAATCCCTAGTAAACAAGTTGTTTATGCAAAAGAAATTGTATCACCTCAGAATGGATGAAAACAACACAATGATAGAGCACCTAAATGTCTATAATATTTTGGTAATCCAAATGACCTATGTTGGCATTAAAATGGTTGAAGAAGATAAATGTAATACATTATTTGTTCTTTTCCAAATTCCTATGAGATTTTCAATTACTAGGAACTAGATTCATAAGACAATTTCACCATGGAATATTTTAGACAATGAGAGAAGAAGAATAGAGAGAATAAATTATGGAAAACACTTTGTATATTATTCATTGATATTGTAACAATATATAATACATCCTCCATGGAGAAAATCGAATTGCTTTGAGGCAATATGGAAAGAGAAAAAAGAAAAGGCTTAGAAAAGACAAAAAAAACCCTAGGCAAGAGCAGTTTCCAAAACTGTCCTAGAGGCTCACGAATTTGGAAAGTATGGTATGGCATCTCATGAGTGAGGTAAATGGAATGTACTGGTGGCTTTAGAAGGTTATATATGATGTGGAGGTCGAATTGGTCAAGTG
This sequence comes from Larix kaempferi, assembly GCA_027924585.1. Classification (NCBI taxonomy): domain Eukaryota; kingdom Viridiplantae; phylum Streptophyta; class Pinopsida; order Pinales; family Pinaceae; genus Larix; species Larix kaempferi. Next base: position 3,495,761 of record BSBM01000058.1, on the reverse strand, counting down.
GAAAAAGATTCCAAGTCAACTAGCTTTATCTTTTCCACTAGAAAGTAGAAAAAGCAGGACAAAGCTAACTAAATCTGGATAGTGTCTTTCTAATTTAGGAATGGAATAAAATCAGACAGAATCCAAGGAAATATTATCCAGAATCTATCCAAATTTGTTTTTGTGAATGAGGATAGCATGTGGTCCATTAAAAGACAAAACTGGCCTATTCTACCTAGTCAAAACTTATGAAATTAATCATAAATGATTAATTAATTTTATCCTAAGTCTAGAATGGCATAATGGTTTTTTTAAATGTTCCAACACCCCCCCTTAAGCCTAACATTATGTTATGGGAATCAAAAAAAAATATCAGAAATATAGGGCCCAAGCAACAAGGCTTATGGTCACCCCAATACAAAAATAACTAGTCCATGTAAACCGAGGAAACAGGGAAAACCTCATGGGAACAAAACCCTCCCTCAAAAATGGACATGCTTGATGTATTCATACTGTCATGTTGCTCATTTGAATGAGATGAATGAGCTGAATGGACTGCTTCTAAGTAATTGACATGATGAAGAGATTGTGGATGTCATGATCATGCATCAGTGCATCAATGTTGTGTAGGCAAGAACCATGTGTTGAAGCTCTATGAAGTTCATCTTCTGATGATGGAGGAGCGTCAAATGAATTTTTCTTGCTGCTATAACATACATAATCAGATCTGAAAACATAATCAATGATGGAAATAAGATCTATGCATACTCATTCCCAAGGAGAAACAATGAACTCAACAGGATCAATTTCTTCTGTAGCTGCAATGTGGTGTACTAGTTCTTGTACTTTCTTCTCAAACTGATGTAGAACCTTTCTGATATTTAAAATGAGATCATGCAGCTCTGAAATATCAGAATGTAGGTCATATGGAGCAGCAACCAGTAAATATGTGGAGTCTCCATGATCGAACATAATTTCAGTATAAAAAGTTTGAGAAACTAGATCACCCGGACAGCTGAGCGAGCCTAGAGAGTGTGAGGACTTGACTTTTGAACCATTAGTGATGGGGTCAGGTATAGATGTGTGGAATAACAATCCAAATAATTCCAAAACAATTGATGTCCAACCAATGAAAGATATGCAAGACAAAAGTGCAACAAAAGCAAGTGACAAAGTGTAGGAAAACATAGAATTGTGTAGTTTCTTAACTAGAGAACTTGGGGTTTGTAGGGTCTTTTGTGCATCCAAAGGTTGGGAATATGATGTGGGATATGTAATGACCTGCATATAAGACTATAAATCATATTCTAAATCAGAATCTAAAATATTTGAATGATGGTGGAAAGACCTTTCAGAAGACAAGTCAGAAGCTAGTAAAAAATGACTAGTTTTGAGAGTAGACTTGGATGAACTGGCTGAAGATTGTTCCAAGGAAGAGGTGGAGGTTTCTGATTCTGATATATCAGAATGTGAATAAATATTAGAGACATCAGAATTATATTTCACTCTATCACTCAAATCATAAACATTATTACCTTTGGGAGAGGCTTGAAGATAGAGTTCTTGTTCTACAGCAAGCTTGCCTTGTTCTTTCTTTGCAAATTCAGGAACATCTATGTTATGCTCTTCAAGCATCTTGGCCATGATGTCCAATTTATTCTTGAATCAAGATTTCTCAGGATGAGTGCCTTTGATGCAATAAGAACACTTAGGCTTCTCCTTCTTCATATTCTTGGATTTGGAATCTCCATCAAAATCCTCTTCATCTGACAATATCTTCTGTTTGGATTTGTCATTCTTGAAACTCTTTGCTCCATGAGAAACAAGTACAAAGTCTTTGGAGGGTGATTGATCCCTCATTTGGACCAACTTGTCCTTTTCTTGAGTGATCGAATCAATGAATGCATCTAAGGTTGGCATCTTCCACTTGGGAACTGTAAGTCTTGTAGAATAAAAAGTAGACACAAATACTGAGTATTCAGAGCTCAGTTTTGACAGAATGGTAAGGATTAATTGCTCATCCTTATTCTCTATACCACATTGCTTGAGTTGAAGCACTAGGTTCTTGAATTTTGAGATGAACTCCTCCATAGAATCGAAATTACTTGGAATAAGAGAGATCATCTCAATCTCCAACAAATGACCTCTGAGCTCATCCTGTTTTCCAAAGAGAGACTCTCGCTTTGTCCACACTTAATTTGGAGTTGATAGAGAATCGATAGGGAATAGAAGATTTGGAGATATAGAGAGACAAAGTAACCCATAAGCTTCATCAAGCCTATTCAACCATTTGGATTTTAATGCAACATCTCCTTGCTCAGTTTCAAGCCCCATAGTGACTCTATACAATCCTTTGCTCTGAAGCTGGATGATCAGATGCGCCTTCCATTCAAAGAAATTAAAGGGAGTGAGAGTCACAGCTTTGGATTGATTTTTCTCCATACTGATGCGCTCCTGGTGATGGTAATACCTGCAAAAAACACTCTCGGAAATTTTTTTGAATCAAGCTAGCTCTGATACCATGTGAGATTTTCAATTACTAGGAACTAGATTCATAAGACAATTTCACCATGGAATATTTTAGACAATGAGAGAAGAAGAATAGAGAGAATAAATTATGGAAAACACTTTGTATATTATTCATTGATATTGTAACAATATATAATGCATCCTCCATGTAGAAAATCGAATTGCTTTGAGGCAATATGGAAAGAGCAAAAAGAAAAGGCTTAGAAAAGACAAAAAAAACCCTAGGTGGCAAAAGCAGTTTCCAAAATTGTCCTAGAGGCTCACGAATTTGGCAAGTATGGTATGGAACCTCATGAGTGAGGTAAATGGAATGTATTGATGGATTTAGAAGGTTATATATGATGTGGAGGTCGAATTGGTCAAGTGGCAAAAGATTCCAAGTCAACTAGCTTTCTCTTTTCCACTAGAAAGTAGAAAAAGCAAGACAAAGCTAACTAAATCTGGATAGTGTCTTTCTAATTCAGGAATGGAATAAAATCGAACATAATCCAAGGAAATCTTATCCAGAATCTATCCAATTTTTTTTTTTGAATGAGGATAGCATGTGGTCCACTAAAAGACAAAACTGGCCTATTCTACCTAGTCAAAACTCAGGAAATTAATCATAAATGATTAATTAATTTTATCCTAAGTCTAGAATGACATAGTGGGTTTTTTAAATGTTCCAACAATTCCTAGGATAACCTAATTATATAAATTGGTAGTGTTATTCAAGCAACCTTGAAATTTGATGAAATAGTAGCATCCCTGTTGTCATAAGAGATGAGGTAAAAAGACATGGATAATCATAGCATGGATGCCTTATCTCCCCAAGAGAGAAACAAAAATAAGGGATATAGGGGATATCTAAATCTAAGGGTAGATCTAAATCCCCAGGAAAATTTATAGGGAAACATTGGAAATGTGGTAAAGTTGGGCACTATAAAAAGGATTGTAGATCTAAAAATGTGGAGAAAGCGAAGGTATTTGAGGGTACCCCTTCCACAGAGGCGAAGACCTCCTGAAAAGAAAGAGGGGATGTGTACCTAGCTTCCATAGGTAATCATTCAGAACATGATATATGGTTGATTGACTCAGGTGCTTCGAGTCATATGACCCCTCATAGGGAGTGGTTTTGTGAATATGAAAAGTACAATGGAGGATATGTGTTCTTGGTAGATGATTCACCAGCCAATATCATCGGATGTGGAAGATTCAAGCTGAAACTCAAGGATGGAAGGATCAAAACTCTCCCTGGAGTACTACACATTCCAAATCTAGCAAGAAACTTGATATCTATCGTAAATATGGATGCTACAGGTGTATAGACTGTTTGTGGAAATGGAAAATGCAAATTGGTTTGAGGATCAATGGTATTGATGAGGGAAGTTAGGTTTGGAAATATTTACAAACTATTGGGAAGCACCATCATCGATGAATGTAACAGTTATGTTGTGCCTGAGGGAGGAGATAAAGAAGATATAACCCTAACTACATCAGGAGGAAAGATAATTCTATGGAGTCAAATATTGGAGCACATCGCAGAAAAGGGCCTTCAAGCGTTACAAGGTAAAGGTATAGTTGAAGGTATGTCTGATTGCATGCTCGATTTTGATTCCTATGAACATTTCATATATGGAAAACATAATCAAGTAAGATTTGCATCTAGTGCTACAAAAGCAAAGGGAATTTTAGAGTTAATACATAGTGATGTGTTTGGACCTATTCCTGTTCCATCATTAGGTAGATATGTGTATTATGTTTCATTCGTAGATTATTTCTCAAGGAAAACATGGATTTATTTCCTTCGAAATAAATCTAAAATATTTGCTAAGTTTAAAGAATTTAAGGCTCTTGTAGAGAATCAAACATAAAAGAAAATAAAGGTGTTGAGGACAGATAACGGTAGTGAGTTCTACGGGAATGAATTTGAGAAATTATGTAAGAAATGTGGTATAGCAAGGCATAAGACTAATCCATACACACCTCAACATAATGGAGTTGCAACAAGGATGAATAGGACGTTGATGGAAAAGGAAAGGAGCATGCTTAGCAGTGATGGGATAGGACAATAATTATGGGCAGAGGCAGTGGATATTGCATATTACTTGGTAAATCGATCACCCACATCAGCATTGGTTGACAAAAATCTACGTGAGGTATGGACTGGAAAGAAACCTTCTATTAAACATCTGGAATTTTTTGGTTGTGATGCTTGTGTACATGTTCCAAAGGAGAAAAGGAGTAAATTGAATAATAAATCTGAAAAAATGTATCTTTATCGGTTATAAAGATGGTCTGAAATTGAATAAGCTTTGGAATCCTTTAACTAAGAATATTGTTTATAGTCTAGATGTTGTATTTAGAGAGATCAAAGAAGTTCCCAGATAGGAAGTGACTCCAATGGAAAAGGAACCAAAGAAAATAAAGGTTGAGTTAGAATATGAAGAATCTTACTCAACAGAAGAAGTTCAATCAGAAGAAGAAGAACCTGATACTCCATTTTTTAGGAGATCATCTTGTGAAAGAATGAAACTAGAAAGGTATTCCCCTCCTAAGTTTTGGTCTAATTTTTCTTTATCTATTATTGATGATGATCCTAGAAATGTGAAGGAAGCTATTGATTCAGAGGATAGTGATCTCTAGAAGAAGGCCATGGTTGAATAAATGGATGGCTTGGACAAAATTAATCTTGGGCTCTAGTTCAGTTACCAGCTGGAAGAAAATTCATTGGCAGCAAATGGTTGTTTAAAAAGAAGTTGAATGTAGAAGGTAAAGTGGAGAAGTACAAATCCTACTTGGTAGCAAAGAGATATTCTCAGGTAGAGGGAATTGATTTTGGTGAAATACTTTATCATGTTGCAAAATTAAATTCTATTAGATTCCTTCTTGCTATTGCTACTAGTTTTGATATTGAAGTAGAGCATATGGATGTGAAGACAGCATTCCTACATGGGTACCTGGAAGAATAAATCTACATGAAGCAACCTGAAGGATTTACAGTAAAGGGTAAGAAGGAGTTGGTTTGCAAGTTCAAGAAGTCCCTTTATGGTCTAAAACAGTCTCCAAGGATGTGGTACCAGAAGTTCGATACATACATATTGGGATTGGGATTTGTGAGAAGCAAATCTAATCACTATGTCTATTGCAAGCAGGTTGGAGAACATTTTTTATGTAATGTTGTATGTCGATGACATGTTGTTGGTTGGAAACAACATGAAGGTTATCAAGGATGTGAAAACGCAACTATCCTCCAAGTTCAACATGAAGGATCTCGATGCTGCTAATTTCATCTTGGGGATGGAGATCAAGAGAAACGTGTAGAAAGGAAACTCTGGTTGAACCAAAGAAAATATGTGGAAACAATACTGCACATGCTTAATATGTAGGAATGTAAACCAGTAAAAGTTCATATTCTTGTATGTGTGAGATTATCTACAAAACAGTGTCTCAAGACTGAAGAAGAAAAAGAAGACATGTCCCATGTTCCTTATGTTAGTGCAGTTGGAAGTTTGATGTATGCCATGGTATGCACTAGACCATACATTTCCCATGTAGTGGGATTTTTGAGTAGGTATATATCAAAATCAGGGAAGGATCACTTGACAGTTGTGAAGAGGGTGTTCACATATTTGCGTGGAAAAACAAATAGTGCAATTTGTTATCAAGGACGAACTGGACAGCACAGAGTATTGAATGTACATGTATTTTTTGATGTTGACTGGGCTAGAGATATGGATAGTAGAATATCTACAAGTGGTTATGTATTTAACCTATTTGGAGGTGCTATCAATTGGTTGAGTAAGAGATAGGTTGTAGTGGCACTATCAACTACAGAAGCTTAATATATGGCATCCACTCGTGCAAGTAAAGAGGTTGTACGGTTGCATAGATTGTGTTCAGAAATTGGGTTTGAACAACAAGCTATAAGGTTAGATTGTGACAGTCATAGTGCAATATTTCTAGCAAATAACCCTACTTATCACTCAAGAATGAAGCATATTGATGTGCAATCTCACTTTGTAAGAGACATGGTTGAAAGCAAGGTGTTACTGGAGAAAGTAGACACTTTGAAGAATGTTGCAGATTCAGTGATAAAATATATGAGCATTAAGAAGTTCTCTTGGTGTAAAGAAGCAATGGGAATTCGTTCCCTAGATTGTTGATAGAATAAAATATTGTACCCCTTGTATGCAAAGAAAATAACAAGTGGGAGAATGTTGAGTATGTGTTATATTATTTGCATGTGTGGGGGGGGGGGGGCTCTTTGACCACACACCTGATGATCCCCTCCATCTAGTGCTCTACCATATGCACCAGGATTTGTGTGAAGTGCTGGCTCAAAGGGGGTTATGGTGGGGGGGGGGGGGGGGGCTCCAACGCCCTCCCCCTTCCACGAAGTGGACATCGGAAATGGGAGCTATCCCATTTTTTATACAAGTGGAGTGAGTTCAAAATTTTGTGGGATACTTTTGGCCTATTTTTGGGTTCTTTCTAAAAATATGTAATTTAATCATGGTTAATGGATTGGAGTCTATTTTCTAATCTGGTTTAACATATTAGGGTTTTGGATGTTGCGGAATACCTATATTTGTATTATGAGTGGTTAATAATCAATATGAGAAAATAAGAGGTGCGACTCTAAGTTTTGTTGGTTTTCCTTGTTAAGGGTTTCCAGGATAAATCTCTGTGTATTATGTGTGAATGTTGTGGTGTAATATATGTTTTGCATAAAATAATTTGTGTGCGTTGCTTCTCTGCACAGGTTTAAAACTTAAAGGATCTACCCTTGCCACCTTTGCATCTTGCCAAACGTACACCTTACCGCATGTCAACAATCAATTGGTACACATGTCAACTTCGGATTGGTCCACATGGCATCTTTAGACTGGTCCTCATGGCACATTTAGAATAGTCCACATCAACTACTAGGTGTTCCATGTGTCAATTTCTTACTCATCCACGTCAGCAAGATGACATCATCACTGTACCTTGTCTGCAATTTTTTACATGTTTGTCATTAACTTCAATAGGCCATAACTTTCACATACGATGTATGTTTAACCCCGTTCAAATTGCATTGGAAATCCATCATTGAGATCTTCAACTTAAAGAAATTTTAGTAGAATTTAAAAACATCTAAATGGATCGGTTGTGGATATCCTCCTGGATCATCCAATATCGATAGATGTTGGTTCATCTTTTCTATTTATAAGTAAAACTATTAAATAAGATTGTAGATGCATTACGTGTTAAATGGTTATCTATTCACTATATATGAATCTAGAACATGAAAATTTTCATCAATAGAACAACAGACTAGAAAGTCTGTATTGATACAATAATAATGTTCAAAACCCTAAATGTATGGATATGTTAAATAAATAAAGTATGATCATAGAAGCACGGTAATAATATTAGATTTCAACATTCACATAGGAATGAATTATATGCACGACTTGTATTCAAACTCGGTAGATTAGTAAAAAAACATTATTAGATGCATATATATATATATATATATACACACACACACACACACACACAAAGGTTCATGTGCAGGGTATCTTGCATGTATGAAGAAATATTGTAGAATAATAGAGAAACCCTAAACAAACAGTGTTGTGTGGCTTAGTGGTCAAGAAATTGTTAAAATAAAATGAGCACCATAATGAACAATAAAAGGTGGATAATTCTAACCAAAAAAATATTAAATAATATCATTTTTATATTCATATGAGCTACGATAATATTAACGAGGAAAACGATGGTATGAAACTCTTATCATATGAATTAACTAAAGGAAAGAGTCCTATGCATGCATACATTACATAAACAATCCTCAATACTGAAATAATAAATGAGTAGTAAAGGAGATTCTGCCCTTAAGGATGAAAAGTACAAATAAAACCCAAATAGGGATAAAAACCTCTCTAACAATAACACTTCCAACTAGTATGAAAGTATATATAATTATCATAGGAACCATATGTTAAATTCTACAAATCCTTACAAAAAGAATACGTGTGTCCAACCAGACGAACTTCGGTGACTTGCAACAGTCAAATAATAAGAAAGAAAACCTCGAAGGATTCAGAAGTTAACTACTTCTTGAGTTTCCTTTCAAACCTAAGAAAAACCCAAGTTAATTGATGGTTTCCCTTGGAGCATACCTGTGTACACCCTTTGTTGTGACCCAAAGTATTAACACTGGAGGAGGGTTTCCTCATTTGAACATGCACATAAATGAAACCAAAAATCATAAGGAATGATGGATAATACATGGTTGATAATAACAAAGAAGAAAACGGAATTAATCACTTGCCTTACCTACGAGGTATAGTAACCTCAAGTCGACGATACCCATGAATGAAATTGGAGGGGACAAAGAGTCTCGGATCCTAAAATCGAGTTAATGGGTAATCCAACATGCTAGAGACTTATAAAAGTGAACACACACTTTGTAAAACTCAAGGAGAGCAAAAATGCAGAAATATAGATTATAGTGACTTACAGCATATCTGGCACAAAACATACCAACCATATTTCATACTCCATTTTCGTTTCCATCAAACTAGTCATATCGAACAGCTAACGTCCACATATTCTATAGCAAATGGAATGGGTCCCATTCAAACCCAAAACAATTCAGCAAACGTTTGGACATAAATTTAAACATGGGAGACATAGTTTATATGCACAGATTCTAAAGCTAACTCAAACAAGTGCTTCCGAATCAAACCCAAAACCAATAACCATAAGCTTGAGATATTCACCATATAAGTCCAATCGCAATAAAAATAAAAATAAATTGCGTTCAATAATATTTGCTAGCGTGTCTAACTCCCTCCAAGGAGTGAATGCAATGAACAATGTTTCAATTAGAATTTTTTCATTAAAACGTTGTGGTATTGTTTCTATTTCATTAAAAATGTTTAAGGCTTCTTTTTGGTTTCAATCGTGTTATTGTATATATTAGTGTACAACTAACACGATTACAAGCACAAACATGTAATTAAAAAGACTAAAAGCCACAAACATGTAATGGTATTGTTGTAAAAGCATTTCTCACCATTTTTTAAGAACGCCACCCATAAGAGATAAAAGTGAAAGGGGATAATGCCAAAGACATCAAACAAGACCAAAGTTACAAAAGTATAAGGAAGTGTGTAAGTTATTGAAATTCAGCTTCAAGATATTGGAAATGCATTTCAAAAATGTTCTCATATACGAAACACTTCTTAAACATAATTGAAATATTTCAATGGCGTTTTAGATTTTTTGTGAAGTCGTAAATTTGTATGTATCTAATTGGCTTTACAATTAACATCTTAAGATACAACATCGACATCTATACTAGAATCCAGAAATAAAGACTGAATCTAGATAACAAGATAGCTACATGTACCCAAAATAAAAGGGAGATGGAAAAGTTACCTAGAACTAGATTCTAAAAGGTTTGATTTACCAAAAACATACAATAATTGACATTCTCTGGCTCCAACCAAATAGCAATCAGATACTACAACTGATATGAGAAACCATAATTTGGGGGACAACTCTCCTCCCAACCAAAACTCTCAGTCTAAAATTGATAACCCCTGACCCCTCAAACAATAAACTATGCTAGCCTTACCTTCCCATATTATCAACATGGAGCCCAAGCCCATCATGAAAAATAAGATTATTTTCATTGTATCAATTTCCCTCCGCAACTTTGCTTGTCATTATTTTATTTTATTTTAATTCCTCTTTGTCAATTAATATAAAAAAAAATCTTTGTAACTAGGGGAATTGGCAACTGGGGTCGGACTCGTATTTACATGACACAGGGTCGATTCTAGTCCGTTATTGCTATACCCCTAGGGGTACCAACATTGTCGGCCCATACCTAACACACGGGGCTAATTGAGGTTTTGAACCTGCGACATCATAAGGAGTGCCTTAAAAGTGCACCATATCGCCAACTATTCTACACCCTCAAGGAAGTTAATATAATATTTATCATTACTTGTCCTTGATTTATTATTTTATTTTATCATATCACTATTGTTATTATTTCATACTTATCTCCTTATCATTTTTATTATTTCATTTTTTCATTTTATTTCTTTATTATTATTATTCCATATAATGTGGGCCATTACATATTTTTCTCCTCCAGGGATCTTCATCTAAAAGTTAACTTCAATGATGTTGTTGTTATTATTATTATTATTTACCATTCTCTTGCACACAATCACCCTATGTTGTAACTAGTATAAGAGCCACTCAAGTGACCACATCAAGCATCAAAAGTCCACATTACAACTCCAGAGAAGTGCAAGCCTAGAACTCTAGCCTTCTTCCTAACTTTCAGCATCAGGCTTAAAGCATATTAGCCTATCCATGGCTCTAAGGTACAAGGCCTCATTTTCTCAAGTAGGCATTTGGTCGAGTACACTAGCATATGTACCCTAGGCATCTCAAAAGGTTGACATAAACTCCCCTCACAACCCCACAGATATTCGGCCCCAAGCATCAAAAGTCCAACTATCACAACTCCACAATTGAGTATAACTTTGGAACCATTTTCTTGAACATTTGATATCAAGCATGGTAAAGAACTGCTAGCATAGGTTTATTGTTTGATTTTGTCTCCAACCCATAGGTGTTATTTATATATATTTTCCTTCATGGTTATCGGCTCCCATGAGACCCTTGAATGAATCAACCCCAAGGCCCATGGGTGGATTTCTTGTCGTGTTATACCTCACATTATGACACCAAGGAATTAGTTATAATCATAACATCATCATTTTTATTACTCGTATAAAAGCATCACATGTTATCTACCACAAGCCATCATGGAAGCACAACATCATCATATGATCATTATCATCATAAAATTTACAATAATAAAGAATCACATGCAATCATAAGATATCACCATAAGAAAAACACACATAATCATATCATTGGGATATTATAAAAAAATATTATTAATGAAACCATATGTAATTACCACATGCCAATATCATATTATGAAATATCATCAAATAATTGAATGCAATTCAAACTCACCATTGTATGCCTCACTTCAATGTAAGTGTAATGGAACCACAGGCCAAATTCCACATGTGTTCATAAAACAACATAACATCATAAATTTTTTTATTAAGATAATCATACCAACATATAGCATATGCAATACCAATAAGACATATGAAATTCATATCATGATTAATCAACCATAACCAAATTCACTAGTATGCATGAATTGTCAACAATAAGTACTAGATTTCACATCTAATGCCGTATAAAGATCATCAAACACCCATCTAGTACATGAATGTGATCTTGTTAAGTTTAATGTTAATCTAGGTTGACTCTACAAAAGGGCAATGATGAAATACTTTCATGAATGCTAAGTCATATCTTACAACAACAAGAATAGTAATGTATAGGGTCGGTATAGTCAACACATCAAAAATATGTAGAGGTTTTCACACACACACACACATACTAGGAATCTTATCTAGACATTGAAATTCCAGAATAAGATATTAATGATATTAATAGTATGTCTCAATCATTAATCAAATATCAATTTTCCATTTTTAAGTGCATCTATTATTACCTCTATAATAAAGGTTGGTGAAGTTACCCCATTTACCATCCATGGATCACAAAAAAGTACTCAGGGGATCTTCTCAAATGTGTATTCCATCGAAGAAAAAAAATGCATTTAGTATTATCTCAACATCGTGTTGCTTTGTGGTTCACTAAATTCAATTTGAGAAAGAAATAGATTTCTAAGAGCAAGATATTCAAAGAACATTCTTATGAGTAGGCCAATACACCCAAATTTGGACCCCAATAAAGCTATTATGGTAACTTCAAACATATGAATCTATCTTATGCTTAAATTCATGCTCACCATCCATATCTATTCTCTACATGGTCATCAAAATGTCTTCATATTCTTGCAATTTGTATTAATACTTAGAAAATGCCCTTGAACTTTCTTTAAAAATTAACACTTAAAACCTTTTGAATTTGATCTTTATTTATTTATTTTTCTAGCTTTAATATTTTGGAAGTAGATAATCCTTTTTATTGACACAATATCTATGTAATACTAACCCTTGAAATGAAATTGAACTTTTATTTTGGACTAGAAAATTTAGCTTAGCTTTTTTTGCTCAATGCCTTTGAATTCTTACTATTACTTATATTCTTCAAATCAGATAGTATTTGAACTCTTACCATTGCTTATATTCTTTACATCAATTAATATAAACACAAGTATCAATGCAATCGAACCTCTTTTGTTATCTTACAACATTAACCTTGTCTCTACATTTATCCACTCCATCCTCTTTATGTTTTCTTAATCACCATGCCATCCATAGAACCAAGAGGAACACCATGCCATCGTATTTATGGTATTATGCCATTTATAATTGTTATTTTTAAGCCACCAAAAGGAACACCAACTTCTGTGTTGATTAATTTGAAAATTTATGGCTCCAATAACTTACTACACTTGTCATTAGTTTCTTTTTCATAAATCCCTTTGTGATTGTATGAAATACGGAACATAAAAATGCATCGACCCAAAGATCTCTTCATATTGATCATTATGGTGTTCCTTACCTACAATTGTTACCAACAACATAATTTCACTCCTGCCAATTGAATTTTCCTCCATGAGCATCTAAAGTATAAATCTTGTATGAAATACGAAACATAAAAATGCATTGACCCAAACATATCTTCATATTGATAATTATGGTATTCCTTACCTACAATTGTTACCAACGACATAATTTCACTCCTGCCAATTGAATTTTCCTCCATGAACATCGAAAGTATAAATCTTATGCTTAATAAATTAATTAAGCCAAGATATATTACAAAATTCTTTCTAGTTGATCAAGTTCATGGTATTATTTTTCTTCCCTTCTCCGAGAAATAATTTCGTCATCTCAAAGTTGACTAAATAATCATTTCTTTATGTCGTAACTATTAATAGTTCAAATAATCACCATATATATTTTTCATCGTTCATCTATCTCCAAGAAGATAAGACTAAAAATTGAGCAAGCCATACAAAATAATAATAAAAATTATTACAAAGTTAAAAATTCAAAAGTGTAAAAAACCTTAAGCTATCAAGAAAAAAACCCAGACATTTTACAAAATTACAAAATTGAATTAAAAAACAATTAAAGATGGACAGATATCCACTTAATTTTGTGCCATGCATCCAAGTAATATAAACTATCATGAGACATGCATCAAAATAGTTCCAATCATTATGGTATCATTGCTTAAGGTTTATAAATCGATTGAACATTGATCTTGTTAAAATAATTATTATCTTTTGTATATTATTTTTTTTAAATTATTTTACAATGATTTTCTTTTTATCTCTCTATATATATACTCTTTCACACCAGAGACAAAAATAATAATGTTTACTTGTTTTGAGTTATATACGAATTTTTGAAGTAACAATTTTATTTTTATTATGTATGTGAGGTATGTAAAGATGCTAAATCTATTTATACATTCAAAACAATAATCTCATTCATCCAAAATTAGAATTTTATAATTACAAACTAAAAATAATCAAAATTATTTAAAAATAAACTTTACTTATTATATAAATCATCCAAAATTAGAATTTTATAATTACACACTAAAAATAATCAAAATTATTTAAAAATAAACTTTACTTATTATATAAATCATCTGAGAAAAGATTCATTTCTTTAACATATCTCATGTATATATTGTACTTTACCTGTTTTGTGTTTTTTTAATAAATACCACATCTCTCAAGACACTCATCCTTGAATAATATTTGTATCGGATTCCTCATTGTCTAGAGTGCAATTTGCTTATGTTTCTTAATTAGAAATTCCTTTATTTACCTAGGACATAACACTAACAAAGTCATGGGTGTGTACTTCTTATATTTTTATGGCGATTTGAGTAGCATGTAATTCAAAATGTAATATCAAATTAGTTAGTAACTAAAGGTAAAGGTAATTTTTTTTGAAATGGGAAGCAATGCTCGTGTTTCTTAAAAGCCTTGATGTCATAACCTCTATGTGACTATTCATAAAATTTATTTCAATGATAATATATTATAAAACATCAATTACCTACCACAATTAAACATCAATTATTCACACAATTAAATAGTATGTATATGCATTCACATATTTAAATAGCATGGATAGCAAATTAAACATCAATTATTCACACACTTAAATAGTATGTATATGCATTCACATATTTAAATAGCATGGATGTTGTAACAGGAATTCATTTACTTAAAACATATACTACTTAATAAACACACTTTTTATTTATTTATATATATATGAAAAGTATAAAATCATTCATATCTTAGAAATATAGATATAAAAAACATCAAAGGCAATAAGGATTCTTTCTTATTAATGTTCTATTCATTTGCAATCAATAGATAAACATACATAGTCCGCACTTACGAATTCATTTGCAACCAAGAGATAAACACACATGGTCACAACT
This sequence comes from Larix kaempferi, assembly GCA_027924585.1. NCBI lineage: Eukaryota > Viridiplantae > Streptophyta > Pinopsida > Pinales > Pinaceae > Larix > Larix kaempferi. The sequence continues at coordinate 3,480,725 of BSBM01000058.1, read as the reverse complement.
TTTAAATATTTTTAAAAAAATAAAATCAATTTAAATAATTTAAATTTTTAGTTATATATTTAAATTAAGTTATATGGATAAATTATTTATTTATTTTGTATAATAAAATTAAATTTGATATGAATAGTAATGAAGATGTCATTGTTACTATACATCACATAACTTATATTTAAGTAACATGAAGCAGTGTTGATTAGATGAAAAATCTAATCTTATTCCATTTTCTATCCAAATTAAAAAACAATAATTTTCTTTGTCAATTTTATTATGTGTTTCTTCCTTTAAGAACCGTTATTTTAATAAAAACTACATAATTTATATTATAAGTAACATGAAATAGTGTTGATTATATGAGAAATCTAATCTTACTCCATTTTCTATCCAAATTAATAAACGGTAATCTTCTTTGTCAATTTTATTATGTGTTTTTTCTTTTAAGGACCCTTACTTTAATAAGAACTGTTGAAAATGTTTATTGTACATATGCAAATGCAAGGATGTTGATATTTTGAGAGTATATAAATTTTGAAATAAATAACAATTTGTTAATAAAATATCCCCACGATGGGTGCCATCTAGAAGACACCCCGCGAAGAGGGAATGCAGTGGGGTGTTAATCAACATGCATGGGGAGGCAGGTGGCCACTCCCACCATCGTAACATTCATAACCTTAAAAGATTTTTTATTTCCCTCGCATAGTTTGTCAATTGATTTAGTGTACGACCTCCTGGGGAGCTCATCATGACGACTTTATGGCCACCCGTGCCAACGAGTTTTATGATGGGAAGGATGACGGCATAAGGGGAAACTTTCCAAGGAAGGAAATCCATCGAAGGCCTTTCCTCGACGACTATCTGAATTGGTGGTGTCTCTGCATTACAGCCTTTGCACCGACTTTTGTCGCTTTGCTCTTCCTCTTTCGTCGTAGTGATAGACCTCCCTCCCGCAGAGGCGCTTCACGCACAGACATTGCAATGGTGCACACAAAGGACACTGAGCATAGAACCACCAACAGCCCAAGGCGAACCCACATGCCGAGGGCCACTAGGGATATGGAGAGATCCAGACGCTTCTATGAGCATAGGATCAACCAACATGTTAAAGCTCTATGCACATGGAAATAAGGCGCAGGGGCCGGCATCCTAGGCCTTCGAACCATAAACTAATTCGGGATTGGGGGGAATTGGTGGAGGACACTGGCTCCTCCAAAACCAAGGAGACCCGCCACACCAGGACCCTGCAACTGTTTTGGACTATGACTTAAGTCCCTTTTCTGCATGGCTTTCGATGGATGCATGGTTGGGGTCACGAAGGGAGAACATTTGGGATCCTCTGTCAAAGCTCGGCTAGCAACTGTGGAACATGGTATTCGGCACTTGGAAAAAAATCAAGTTATGGCGGATGGGAACATCAATCGTAAGTACAACGCTATGGTTAAGAAACTTCATGGGAAGGAAAGATGTGACACCAGGTCTGTGTCTTTCTCCTCGTTACAGAACAATGAACCCAGGACTGGTCTGGTGGCTACTCCTCACAAGGTAAAACATGAAACCCCAAGCTCTAGCATGTCGGTGGTAATTCTCTCGGATGATGAAACAAATTACTCTACTCTGGTTTTCTCTGTCAAAAGTATTCTTCATCTTGTTATTTGAACTCTTCGTTGGCCTCATTTTTTACTATGAAGGCCATAACCCCGTGCCTGTGGGGGGGTTGTTTCCACTGGATATGCACCTCGGGGGAAAGGGGGTTAATGGTTAACGTGGAAAAAATATCCAAGCCACTGGGTGTGTCCTTGGGGGAAAGCAAAGAGTTGAGATACTGTCACTCAACACTCAACTCCTCCATCTAGGCCAAATCCTAGCGAAGCCAAGGGGGGTGGTCCCTATGAAAAAAAAACTAAGGCTTTTAAGCAAAGTTGGAGAAAGAAATTAATATAGGAGTTTGAAGGTAAATTAATATTGAACCAAAGAAATGCAATTATGAATTAAAACAATAGCATGAATAAAGATACATCCATCTAAAACATTGATTCACTTAATGTTTGATTGTTTGCAGATTAGACCAGTGCCAAATGGAGTCACATAAGTTGGAGTGATGTTGTGTCATAAAAGTGATGCAAGTCTTGTTGGTCAGTTTTAAATGATTTTATTGGATGTGTGAAATAAGGAATAGGTTAGTTCTTGGTTTGGCCCAATTCCAACTTAATCCTTCGAACCGAGCGTAGTGACAACTAAACCAAGGGTCCAACTGGGTGAGGCATAACCTGCTTAAAGTATCCCACTGACTCCGTGTTAGTTTCATGCGACATCCCGAGTTCTAATGATAAATTTTTCGTTGGATTTCTCTATTAAACAAGTCACTCAAGTCCCTTTCTGATTGACCAACTTATCAGACTAAGCTGCAGAGGTCAAGAGCATACTTAGGAAATTTAAGCCTTGGTCAATTTTATTAAGCAAAAATAAAGTTTTATTATGTAGTTGAGAATCTCTTTTCACCTACCGGGGATAAACCCTTTCAGTTTACTTCAGGAATACAAAGCCTTAGATTTATTTGTTAATAATGTACAAAATTGTAAAAGAAAGATTGTATCAATAAAGGTAAAACTAACTATATAGCCCTATTAGGGTGGATTGTGTGCATGTGAAGATAAAATAAAATAAATAAAAATTAGAAAAAATGCAAACCACAAAATTAGGCCTGCGAAATCCCCCCAAGGGGGATTGGGTGTGGGTGTTGAAGTAGCCCACTTGCCTTTATTACTCATTTTACAATTTCAAGGTGGATTCCTTTGGTCCTTATAGATCTGGATCCAAAGGGTTACAAGTTTTCACAAAAATTTAACTTCAAGTCACGAAAAGTGCTCATGGGGTCTCGGATGTCTCGGGTCTTCAAATTTTCCGCAGCACTTCCTCCTACATGTTCATAAAAAGTGAAAAATCAGCCACCAAATTTTCACCTAACATGTTGATTAAGACGTTTAAAGCACAACAAATTTCAAGTACTTAAAAGATGAAAAATTTGCAGTAAACTAAGTACTTGAAAAGGGACTATATCTACAAACTTACAACTTGAATAACCAGATCTAGCTTATGAAAACATACTTATAATAAATCAACTTATGATCTTCTTGAAATAAACTAATTTATTTTAAGCATGTAAAGAACCGTAACCAGAAAATAAATTTAATTTAAAGAAGGGAGAAAAAGTAGAAATCCAAACACCTTTTGAACTTGGGAAACAGAGTTGTTCCAGTGGTATTGAGAGAGACTATGTCCTCTTCATAAAGAATTTGGAGAATGAAGTAGTCAAACTAGTTCCTCCATCAATCAAAATCGAAGCACCTATAGAAGAAACCCTTGCACTTTCCAAACAACTTGTCAAATCCATTAGTAAAACTTAAATTGAAGATGAGAAGAGCATACATAAAAATTGTTAAGCATGCAAATTCCCTATCTTAAACATAAGTATTTTAAATGAGAAAGAAACTTCTTTACTCACCCCTATTGATCAATACTAATCATTCCAAGGCTAATAACTGACAAGTAAAGCAAATGCAAAAGGAACTCTATAGTTACCTCAGAAAATACATATGACAATGATCATCAAACTTGAGTCAAAGACACCGTAATAGACCTCCAAAGCCTTTTATTCATCAAAAGATGTAACACTGAAATTGTACATGAGAGAAGAGGTTCCACCATTCCACCCTTAACAATGAGAATGGGCCTTGCTTTTATATCCAAAGAAGAAGAGAAGGGTGCATCAAGGAGGGAGGGCGAAATTCCAAGTGACAACCCATTCATGAGAGAGGGCGAGTTACATCCTTGATACATGGGATCTTGATTGGTTTGTTCAATGGAGGAGGGCGCCACTTATCATGGAGAGATGCACCTCCTCTCTTGGAATTGTCACCCTTCAATGTGAGTGCTCCACATGACAAAGAATTCCCACGTGAAAGTGATGGCGCATCCCTTTAAATATGCAATCGCTATCTCATAGAATTTCTCTTAAAACACATGCCTTATCCTACAAAACGAGTAGTTTTTTCATTTAGTTAAGGTCGCCCCTCATGTTGAACGAAATTCCAACTCATTTGGCAATGGCAAATGCTTTATTTGAGTATATTTGTTTGATATTGGGTGTCATTTTGTCGAATTATTAGCATTTCTTTGTTATTTTGTCGCCCCAATAAGAAAAAATGCTCTAAGTGATGATTTAATCACTCGGAACATAGGAAAAGTGGGCTCCATGGTAACGAGGACACTCTGAGTGTGAAAATGAGCCTCCCCACGCCAAATTCCACCTCCATACCATACTTTTATTACAATTTGAAATTTCCCACTTAAACCATTCAAAAATGGCCTAAGTTTACAGAAAAAAATTATTTTTGTCGAAATGAACTCAAACTCCTAGGGGACCTAGTGCGTGTCCATACAAATCATTAATGATGGCTAGAATGTAAAAATAAATAGACACTTAGGCTTTAATAACCTCCCAAGGTTTGACCACCAAGAAAAAATACTCTAGCTTTGGAGGTGTGAGTGAAAAACTCAGGAATTATACGTCACTAAAGTGCAACGCATAATTCCTAAGGAAAAAACACTCTAAAGTATCCCCTTGATATATAAACCTAAGGTAAGACAAGCCTGTTACAAAAATACCATGCTTAGACCAACCTATTACAATTCCCCATGGGGGTATGGAAATGCATTTTTTTGAAAAAAGGGGCCAGAATCTGGCCCAATGGATCTCGAAACATTGATGATGAACAATTTGATTGTTCAAGTCTTCGACGGTTCACTCGGAATACACTAAGTGCAATTTGATGGATAACATCTGGCTCCAATTGCGGGACATGTGCTCAATCTGGCCTTCAGGCAAGGAGAGGATGCGAGAACACCAGAATCTTTGGTTTATACATCCTGTAAAAACATCTCAACTTGACAAGAAAAACCTTCAGCAGCATAAGTTTTATAAAGAAACCAATGAATCACAAATTGCATTTATTCATAAAAACTAAAACTTAACTAAAGAAAAATGTTATTATTCCTAAGTACTAGAAAAAAATGCATAAAGTAAATGTTCACTTTGAGATTCATAAAAACTAAAACTTAACTAAAGAAAAATGTTATTATTCCTAAGTACTGGAAAGAAATGCATAAAGTAAATCTCACTTTGAGGAGCTTATTTTCCTATTCTAAGCATGATATAAAGGAAAATTCTAGGTGTAATCAGAAATCCAATGTAACCATCTAAGCATTTCATTAAGAGAATAAATTTTTACCTTCTCTTTGGTTACCAGCCAAAGTAAGGACATGCTTATTAGAAAGTGCAAACCTGCATGGATATTCTGGATGGGAGATTATAAGCATCTACTAAATCTTTGAAGTGCTTCCCCAAATGGTAAGTCCTCCTGCAGGCTTCTTCTATCCATGACTGGATAGGGATGAGAAAAAATTTTGAATGATAAGGCAAACCAACCACCCCATCATATTGATCTGAAGGGCTCTTCTGATAGTAACTTTATGTGAAAGCATAAGCCCCAAGCTGCTCCAAATCATAAGGAAACTCTGTATGCGGAGACAATGGCTGAGACTACTCTTCAATTAGGTGTATCTGATCCAGCTCTTTACCGCATTGCTTCTTCAAGTATTCCTTGTTGATGTTTATGCATGCCTCATACTAATCATATAAAAAGATTTCATGGTCATTTTCCATGCAAAGATATCCCAAGGTCTTATTATCCATGCTTTCTGTGAAAACCTCATAAATGGGTTTTTCAATAAACCACCAAGAGACTCAGGCTCAAGCTTCCTTTCCTCGGATATGTCATATATGGGATTTTCAATTATGCTCTTGAAATATTCAAGCGCATCATTCTCTTCTTCAGGAATGGCATAGATGGGGTTCTCTATAAATGTCCAGTTATCATCATCAACATCTATGTCAGTCATGAGGGACTCATCATCACTCATATCATGATCCAAGCTATATTTGTCTTCTTCATGCTCATAATCCTCCTTTTCAAAAAAAAGGGTCATATGGAAGGAAACCTTCCAAACCATCATCATTATACACATTGCAAACTTCTTCATGAATTTCAATATGGGATTCTACAATGGTTTCTTCTAGAGGTGGATCGGGAGTACAAATGTGCTCATCATCACTGAAATAGTCTTGAAAAAATTTCCACTCTTCAGCATTTTCTGATGAGGTATCATGAGGAGGGTATTCAATAAAATATTCAATGAATGGTTCCTCATGTTGTTCTTCAATGGGATCAACATGAATTTCTAAAAAATGGTGTGTCATACATCATGTTTACATTGGATAACTCAGGCTCTTCCATATGAAATTATTTTGAAGGAAGGAAGTGAGCAAGAGTGCTTCTAATGAATGATTCAATATGATCTTCACCATGATGCCATTGTCTTAAAAATATTCTAGAGAAGCCAATGAGGGAAGTGATAGATTTATCAAGAAGGCCCTCATAAAACCATCTTGAGGCATCCCCTTGGAAATAAAAGGAAACCATATGCAACATATGATCTTCATGGTGTATGTTATTCACTCATTTGTGAAAGGAACATCACAATATGGAATCTTGTTGAGTGTTCCCCATCGTGACCATAATAAATAGGAAGGGAATAAGATGTATTTTCACCCTCAAACTGATTAGGAAAGCCAGGAATTCTAAAGTAATCAATGGGTGGACATGCAAGGGAGATCCGAGTAGCAGTTTCTCTTCTCTTAATATCCATATCGAAACAAATCAATGACATCGGTTCAACCATGAGATTTTAAAATTTTATGTACTTGTATGGGCTCATCTATACACAAGAAGTCTCAACAATATATATGAGATACAAGGGTTTTATCCCTTCAATGGAGTCGCCACGTGAGAATAAAAAATGTACCTTTTAAAATACTCACATAAATTTCTATTTTTTGTTTTTTTTTGAAAAATTTATAAAAAAAAGGAAAAAGTTAGTGGAGTCGCCAGATGAAAATTATAGATATGCTCTAAACATTCATCAAACAAAGAAAAAACAAAAAGGTGAAAAAATCAAAAGTCAAATTCCAGGAATAAAAATATTTATCTCTGGCAACGGCGCCAAAAAATGTTTCCACTGGATACGCAACTCGTGGGAAAGGGGGTTAACCGTTAGAGTGGAAAAAATATTCAAGCCACTGGGTGCGTACTTGGGGGAAAGAAAAGAGTTGAGATATTGTCACTCAACACTCAACTCCTCCATCCAGGCCAACTCTTAGCGAAGCCAAGTGGGGTGGTCCCTATGAAAAACAAACTAAGGCTTTTAATCTAAGTTAGAGAAAGAAATTAATCTAGGAGTTTGAAGGTGAATTAATAGTGAACCAAATAAATTCAATTATGAATTACAACAACAGCATGAATAAATATACATCCATCTAACACATTGATTCACTTAATGTTTGATTGTTTGCATATTAGACCAATGCCAAATGGAGTCACAGAAGTTGGAGTGATGTGGTGTCATGAAAGTGATGCAAGTCTTGTTGGTCAGTTTTAAATGATTTTATTGGATGTGTGAAATAAGGAATGGGTTAGTTCTTGGTTTGGCCCAATTCCAACTTAATCCTTCAAACTGAGCATAGTGACAACTAAACCAAGGGTCCAATTAGGCGAGGCATAACCTACTTAAAGTAGCCCATTGACTCTGTAGTTAGTTTCACGCGATCTCCTGAATTCTAATGATAAATTTTTCGTTGGATTTCCCTATCAAACTAGTCACTCAAGTCCCTTTCTGATTGACCAAATGATCAAACTAAGCTGCAGAGGTCAAGAGCATACTCGGGAACTTTAAGACTTAATCAATTTTATTATGCAAAAATAAAGTTTTATTATGTAGCTGAGAATCTCTTTTCACCTACCAGGGATAAACTCTTTCAATTTATTTCGGGAATACACAGCGTTAGATTTATTTGTTAATAATGTACAAAATTGTAAAAGAAAGATTGTAGCAATAAAGATAAAACTAACTATACAACCCTATTGGGGCGGATTGTGTGCATGTGAAGATAAAATAAAATAAAGAAAAATTAGAAAAAAAATGCAAACCACAAAATTGAGCCTGCGAAATCCCCTCGGGGGGGGATTGGGTGTGGGCGTTGAAGTAGCCCACTTGCCTTTATTACTTATTTTACAATTTCAAGGTGGATTTCTTTGGTCCTTATAGATCTGGATCTAAAGGGTTACAATTTTTCACAAACATTTAACTTCAAGCCATAGAAAGTGCTCCCGGAGTCTCGGATGTCTCGGATCTTCAAATTTTCTGCAGCACTTCCTTCTACTTGTGCATAAAAAGTGAAAAAATAGCCACCAACTTTGCACCTAATATGTTGATTAATTTGTTAGAAGCACAAAAAATTTCAAGTACTTGAAAGATAAAAAAAATTGCAATAAACTAAGTACTTGAAAAGGGACTAGATCTACATAATTACAGTTTGAATAACCAGATCTAGCTTATGAAAACATACTTAAAAGAAATCAACTTATGATCTTCTTGAAATAAACTAATTTATTTTAAGCATGTAAAGAACCGTAACCAGAAAATAAATTTAATTTAAAGAAGGGAGAGAAAGTAGAAAGCCAAAGCCCTTTTGAACTTGGGCGACAGAGTTGTTCTGGTGGCATTGAGAGAGACTATGTCCTCTTCACAAAGAATTTGGAGAATGAAGCAATCAAAGTACTTCCTCCATCAATCCAAATCGAAGCACATGTAGAAGAACCCCTTACACATTCCAAACAACTTGTCAAATCCATTAGTAAAACTTAAATCGAAGATGAGAAGAGCATACATAAAATTTATTAAGCATGCAAATTCTCTATCTTAAATATAAGTATTTTAATGAGAAATAAACTTATTTAATCACCCCTATTGATCAATACTAATCATTCCAATGACAAGTAAAGAAAATGCAAAAGGAACTCTATAGTTACCTCAGAAAACACATAAGACAATGATCATCAAACTTGAGCCAAATACATCGTAATAGACCTCCAAAACCTTTTATTCATCAAAAGATTCAACACTGAAATTGTACATGAGAGAAGAGGTTCCACCATTCCACCCTTAACAATGAGAATGGACCTCACTTTTATAGCCAAAGAAGAAGAGAAGTGAAGGACGCATGAAGGAGGGAGGGAGAAATTCCAAGTGGCATCCCATTTGTGAGAGAGGGCGAGTTACATCCTTGATACATGGGATCTTGATTGGTTTTTTCGATGGAGGAGGACGCCACCTCTCATGGAGAGATGCGCCTCCTCTCTTGGAATTGTCACCCTTCAAAGTGAGTGCTCCACATCACAAAGAATGACCACGTGAAAGTGATGGTGCATCCCTTCAAATATGCAATAGCTATCTCATTGAATCTCTCTTAAAACACATGCCTTATCCTCCAAAAAAAAGTCGTTTTGTGTCATTTAGTTAAGGTCGCCCCTCATGTTGGATGAAATGCCAACTCATTTGGCACATGCCAAATGCTTTATTTAATTTTTATTTTTTTTATTTGGTGTCATTTTGTCAAATCATTAGAATTTTTCTGTCATTTTGTCGCTTCAATAAGAAAAAATGCTCTAAGTGATGATTTAATCACTCGAAACATAGGAAAAGTGGGCTCTGAGGTAAACAGGACGCTTTGAGTGTGAAAATGAGCTTCCCCATGCCAAATTCCGCCTCCAGACCATACTTTATTACAATTTGAAATTTCTCATTTAAACCATTAAAAAATGGCCTAAGTTTACGAAAAAAAATATTTTTGCCAGAATTGGCCGAAAAACCTAGGGGACCTAGTGCATGTCCATACGAGTCACTATTTATGGCTAGCATGTAAAAATACATAGACACCTAGACTTTAATAATCGCCCAAGGTTTGACCGCTAAGAAAAATACTCCAGCTTTGGAGGTGTGAGTGAAAAACCCGGGAATTATACGTCACTAAAGCGCAATGCATAATTCCTAAGGAAAAACACTCTAGAGTATCACCTCGATAGATAAACCTAAGGTAAGCCAAGTCTGTTACAAAAAGACCATGTTTATACCAACTTATTACAATTCCCCATGGGGGTATGGACATGCAATTTTTTGAACAAATGGGATAGAATATGGCCCGATGAACCTCGGAACGCTAATGATAAACAATTTGATTGTTCAAGTCTTCGACAATTCACTCAGAATCCACTAAGTGCAATTTAGTGGATAACAGGAACCACTATGACAATTTAGGACCTCATACTGCCATGATAATGCTTTTAGCTATCTCTAGTTATTTATGTGTATTGCATCCCTACCTGTGCTTGAACTGCAAAACTTACAAGTCATAGGTTATTTTGCTTCTGATATTTACAATTTCATTTTTCTCTTATAATATAATATAATATCAAACTTCACAAAAAGACAATTTGTTAATAAAATAAATAAAATATGTTTCTTTTAAATCATCATTCATAAATAATCACATAGTAAATTGAAAAGTTATATAAATGTTTGCACATAATTTAAAAAGAACAAAACATTGAATAAATTTTATTATATTGTATTAAGAAAATTAAAGTATATAGTTCTTAAATAGAATTATTTTGAAATTTTATTATATTTTATTAAGAAAATTAAAGTATATAGTTTTTAAATAAAATTATTTTGGGTTTGGTTATCCTGGATGTCTGAGATATAATGTAATTGGCATGAAAATATTGATATTTTGGCATATTTTGTTATGTTCTAAGTTCAAATAATTATTTAAAATAAATTTGTATACTATTATTTATTGGAAATATTTTTGTTTTACTTTTTATTGGTCAAATTTTATTGAGACTTACATTTAGATGTTGTATTTTTTATTCTATAATATTTTTTAGATCAAAATCCACTTTGTATTAGATCTATAGTATATGTAGTTATAGATGTTGCATAGATCTATATGCTATATATATATGAATCAATATATCTATATATTAATAGAATTATAATAAATATATATATATGGATTTTTCAAGTGATTTTCAACTTGAAAAGATCTATAGATCGTATAGATCTTTAAAGTTAGAGCCAAGTTTTTATATCATATGTAAAGCCTTTTATATCCAATTGGTCTTAACTTATTTGATATATTAAGATACAACACCAATATCTATATTAGAATCCATAAATGAGCACTCGATATAATAATGATATAGCTACATGTACCAAAAATAAAATGAGGATAAGGAATTTACCTAGAACTAGATGATGAAAGGTTTAGCTTAGCAAAGGTTCACAATAATCAACATTCTTTATCTTCAACCAAGCAACAATCAACAATTGCAACTTATACGGGCAACCACAATTTGAGGGACGACTCCTTTCCCAACGAAACTTTTGAATCTAAGACTAGAGGCCTCTGAGACCTCACACAATAAACTATACTAGCCTTACCTTCCCATATCATCTACATGAAGCCCAAACCCCATCAAGAAAAAGAGTATCTCACTACTTCCTCAAATTTTCTTTAAATAAAGTTATTTTCATTGTATCAATTTTCTTCCACAACTTTGTAATTATTTTATTTTATATTATTTTAATTTATCTTTATTAATTAATATAATGTTTCTTAATTATTATAATTTCTTTATTATTACTTTATCATTATTATTATTTTTATATTATTATTTCAAATTCATCTTCTTATAAATACTATTATTTATTTTTATTCTTATTTATATATTTATTATATTTCAATAAGAATATCAATTGTTTTAACAAATACCTCACTCACTTAAGAAAACATTAATTGTTTTTAAATGAATGTAGCACTAATTTCTTACAATCACATTATCATTATCAATGAATAGAGCACTTGGTTTTCTCTTAATAATAATGATGTGTTTACTTTATTTCCAAATTTGGAAATCATTGATATTATATTATAACATTAATTGTTTTTAAATGGATGTAGCACTAATTTCTTACAATCACATTATCATTATCAATGAATAGAGCACTTAGTTTTCTCTTAATAATAATTATGTGTTTACTTTATTTCCAAATTTGGAAATCATTGATGTTATATTATAAAAATGTTGCTTCTCTTTTAATAAATAAGTTTTTTTTGTTTATTTCCAAATTTAAAGTTCATAAATTGTATTCTAATTTTTTGTTTATGTTCTTAGGTTTCTTTTTCATATATGTGTGAAAGTTAGAAAGACATATCTTACTTATATTATTTCCTAGATTTCTAAAAAATAGTCATTTTTATTCAAATACCATATGTTTATCAATTATTGTATTTATATTTGTGCAACACTATTCTAAGATGGTTAAAAGTAATGGCACAATGTAAACTCGAGATAATGAGTTATTGAAGGACAAGTTGGGGTAAGGAAGTAAAAGAAGTCAAAGTTGATTGACACAAGATGAACACAATTATCATATGAGATCGAGAAGGCATATGCATAGCAAGGGTGGATGTGAATATTATGAGCAAGAGTGTAGTGAGACAAAGGTGTCAAGTAGAGGACATATGGTGCAAAACAGTTAGAGGGTAGAGGGTAAGGTTTCTAGTGGTCATTCAAGAGAAGTGAATTCCCACTCATTGTTAAATTGTAATAATTAATTGCTTAAAGGATGGGGAGAAGTCAAGTACTTGATACCCTATCCTACAAACATAAGGTTGGTTGTCAATGCACAATTGACTACCCCTTGATCAACCTCTCTCCATCCTCCATGTGTGGCTCATGTGCAACATGAGTGTGTTTCTATAAATAATAATACAAGTATGTTGGATTAATCCATGTAGTCCCTTGGCATCATTGCTACAACTCTAAAATATCCATCCCCCCATCCACATTAGGGTCGCGAACAAGGCTTGTTGGAGCACGATTTTTGTTAGACCAAAAATCGTAGGCATTAATCTCCACTACAATTGCCAAAGTTAAGATCCATGAGAGGGGGTTAACCCATGTCTCGAAACTCACGGGGAGCATTGGACACAAATGCCAACAATCTCCCCCCCAATGTTACCTGGGTGAGCTTTGAACTCAAGACCTGACGCTCTGATACCATTTGTTGAAGCATGATTTTCGTTAGACCAAAACCTGCAGCCGTTAATCTCCGCTATAATATTCAAAGTTAAGATCCACGAGAGGGGGTTAACCCATTTCACGAAACTCACGGGGAGCACTGGACACAAATGCCAACAAGGCCTTGAGGATGTATAAGATGTAATTTGCCACAAAACTTACATCAATGGGTGCAACTCTTGAGCCCACTTGGTGGAGAACTTGTCTCCCAATACCCTACTAACATAAGGTTGGTTGTCAAGGTGCATTGGACTACTCCTTACTCAGTATCTCCTCATCCTCCCTATGCAACCCACGTGTGTGTGTGTTGTTGTAAATAACAATGCAAGTTGGTTGGAGCAATCTAAGTGGTCACTTGGAATTATTGCTATGAATCTAAAATATCCATCACACATTAAAGTTGCAAACAAGTTTGCAAGGGTGAATAAGGTGCAAGTTGGCGTGAAATTTATGTCAACGGGTATCTCTTAAGCCACTTGGTGAGGAGCTTGTCTCCTAACAACCTAATAACATAAGCTTGGTTGGCAATCAACCTTAGACTACACCTTGTTCAACCTCTCCCATCCTCCCTATTTTCCTCGTGTGTATGTATCGTTGTAAATAATAATACAAGATGGTTGGATCAATCTGAGTGGTCCCTTAGCATTATTGTTACATTTCTAAAATATCCATCCATCTTATGAACGAGAGGAGGCATTGTTATCCACTAAATTGCACTTAGTGGATTCCAAGTGAACCATCGAAGACTTGAACAATCTAATTGTTCATCATCATTGTTCTGAGATCCATCAGGGAAAGTTTTGGACCCTTATGTCTGTACCACATGTTCATACCCCCTCGGGGAATTTTGTAATAATGTGCTAGCATGGTACCTTTTTTGTAAAAGACTCGACTTCTAGGACTTAAACGTTAATTCGACCAACCCAGAGTGTTTTTTTTCCTTGGAAATTATTGGTTGTTGAATAAACGACTAATAATTTTTGAGTTTTTCACTCAAATCCTCCAAAGTTGGGGTGGTCGGCATAATTTTTAAGCCTTGGGAGGTTATTAGACTCTATGTGTCGATGTATTAAACCATGCTAGGAATAGTTTTTGAGTCGTATGAACATGTCTTAGGTCCCCCTAGGTTTTTTTTTTCCATAAAAACAAGCCACTTTTTAATAGTTTGGTTTAAAAAATTAAAAAAGTGATAAAATCATGGTCTAGGGGTTGTTTTGGCCATGGGGATGCTCGTTTTCTAACCCGGAGCACCCACATTACCTCTAAACCCACTTTCCATAGTCATTAGACACTTTATTTTTCATCTTTTCACAAAAATCCCCAAAAAGTAAAAAAAGTGCAAAAAAAAAACAAAAATGAGAAAATTAAAAATTTCCAAAATTGACGGGATTTTGGACTAGCTATATTTTTGGGATGTGTAAGAGGCATTTAGAAACATTTTTGGGCAGCTAATAAAGTGGGATTGACTCCTATAAAAGTGGGCGCATTCCCCCATGTGTTGGGTGCATTTCCCAAGGAGGAATGTCCCACGTGTTAACGAAATGACAGTTTGATTCTAGGGTTGTCATGTGGCTGATTTATAGCTAATTTATGACTGTTTTGGGCAGCCAAATAGGTGGGAGTTGGCAGCCCCATTTGCTCCACCCATTTCTCCATCACTCACTCCACTCCCTCCTTGCCAATTCTATATATTTGAGGCACCTCTCTCATTCCAAACTAGTTAGAGTTGAAATGAGAGTAGGCTTGCAATTGTAATCTATTATATCTTGCATTGATAATAAAGAAAGCTTTGGAGGCTTAAGTGTGTAGTGTCTTCATGTGTGGAGTAACATTGTCATGCTTTTCATGAGGTAACTGTGGTTTGGTTTCAATTATTTGCTTCTTCCAATTGTAGATTTGGATTTGAAAGTGTTATTTCTGAATCAATAGGAGTGGAGATTTGTAAGTAAGGTTACTTATTCATTTCCATTTTTATATACATGTTTAAAGATCTAAGATTTACATGTTAAATAAGTTTATTTGCATGTTATTTTTTGTCTTTTGCATACATATATCCAGATCTCACCGATTGTTTGCAAGATTGTCATCTAGCTTTCAGGTTGCCAAGCTTGGAGGAGACTTGGATCTAGTGTGACTCCACTTCATCTCCAAAAAACATTGAAAGACATTGTCCTTCAACACTCTACGAAGAAGCCTTTTTTAGTTGATCTTTAGGGCATCAAGCACTACTCTTCTTACTCTTTCTCTCCATAAAATTATCATCTTCTTGGTTACTGGTTTGTGGTATTTTCAGATCTGTTTGTTTAGTAGGATTATAAAAAAAAAATCAGATCTGAAAATTATATGCATAGATCTAACATGCCTTAAATTTTCATTTCATAAGTTTGGGTCTTGCTTAAAAGAGGTCATTAGATAATTTTTACAAATCAAAACTCTCAGATTTGTTTAATGATTTCTTATATCAAAGTTTAAAAGTTCATATCAAGCATTTTAGTGCTTCATTGGCTGTCTTTTAAAGGCTGTCCAAGACCCTAAGTGGGTGGCTTTTTAGCCATTCCATCTTAGTTCATTTTCTTGTATTTAGCTAGTTTTTTTTAACTTAGTTTTTTCTAGAATTTTGTTGTTGCCCAAAAACACTTTTAAAGTGATTTTGGGCACTTTTTGGACTAATAAATGTTTGCTGGTTTTTGTACTATGACAGCAGGTAAAGGGATCTGAAGCACGTCTTTCGACCATTTGGGATGATCCAAAACTTCCTTCGAACTGCACCTTTCTTCCGCTGCTTTGCTTCTATCTTTGTAACCTCTTCTCTCAAGATCTGTAAGGAGAAAGAGGAGTTTTTTACTTTCGGCATTAAGCATTGTAACTGGTAATAAAATTATTTTTGAAGTAAGCTCACAGAGCTTGCTTTCATCTCCCAGGGGGGATTGGTGTCGGTTCGGAATTTTTGTCTTTGTTGTCAATTTTTTGCAAACTTAAGCGAATTTTAACATTAGATTAGATTAACTTAAAATTAACCAAGTAGATTAAAATCTAACGTCTTGGTCCAATCCAAATATTGGGCCATTGACACACTCAAGACGTAGGAACATTTTGTTTTATTTTTGCAGACCGTATACTTTTTTCGCTACAATATTGTTCTTCTTTTGCAAAGAAGTAATTCGGATACTAACCCACTACCTTGGTAGTGTAGGTAATTAGAAAACATTTAATATTTACTTTTCAATCATTTACAATTAAAAACACC
Organism: Larix kaempferi; assembly: GCA_027924585.1. Classification (NCBI taxonomy): domain Eukaryota; kingdom Viridiplantae; phylum Streptophyta; class Pinopsida; order Pinales; family Pinaceae; genus Larix; species Larix kaempferi. Next base: position 3,464,381 of record BSBM01000058.1, on the reverse strand, counting down.
CCCTTGCTTTCCCAAAGTAAGGTTTCAAGATAAGGGCTTTCCCGAGTACTGACCCGAAAAGAGACTCTTGGGGCATTAAAAAGTAAAATTTTGTGTTAAAAAATCTTTTAAAATAAACAAGGTCTTCTCTCGTATGCTCTGTGGTCAACTTGCAGCTTAGTCCAAACATGTTGGTACACATCAGAAAGGGGAAGATGACTAGTAATAGGTTTTAACACGCCCAAATAAACAAACCTACTTGTGAAAATCCAGCACAAAGCGAACATTCTTCTGTCGTGGGCAAATTTTTCAAAGGGCTTGGGATAACACTGGGTAGTGACCTCTTGGAAACCGTTAGGCTTGCCCTCGTTGGTATAGCATCTGAACACCTCCTTGAGACTTCGATCCAGCCCAAGTCTGAGTGAGAAACCACAAAGCTGAATTCCGGACATATTCCCTGTACCTTTGTGTATATCGGGAATCCCTCAGCCATAATAAAAAACTCATTATCACATTAATTTTAAAATTGACCAAGAACATTTGCACAATATTTTCTTTTCGGCATTACAATTTCGACTCCATTCTTCAGCACTGGTCTCTTTTATTTTTCATTGCAGATTATTTTTAATTATTATCATGTGTTGAATGATTTGTTAATCATGTTCAATTTATATGTTGTTTAAATCTTTATGCTGCTATACTTTAAGTTATATTGCAAATCTCTTATGTCAGTTTTATCATTATTGAAAAACTCCTAAAAAACTAATTCATCCACTTAACTAGCTTAGCTTAACCAGCCTTAGCAACTTTAGGGTCCACCCCCCTTGGCTTCGTTAGGAGTTTGCCTAAACAGAGGAGTCAAAAATCAAGTGACAGTACTTGACTCGAGGCTTGCCCCCAAGGACACGCTTAGTGGCTTGAAGATTTCAACACAGTATCTTATTGGCTTGAAGTTGGAACATGGGCCAACAAGATACGACAAATACAAATGAATTGTGAGATATGAAGTCAAAATATGGACCTTCAAAGCATTTCAAGGTAGTGACATGCAATGGTTGAACATTGTTGTCCAAAATAGCCACCAAGTGCAACATTGCAATGGAGAGGATAGCATTGTGAATGCAGCTAAATCATAGAATTATGGAAACATGGTATTGTTGCTAGAAAAGAAAAGAGAATCAGGAAGAGTGTTAATCCAAGGGGGAGGGGAATGTAATATCTTAGTTTTAATCCTAAATTATAATATAATAAACCATGTATTGTATGATGTGGTTTAGGAGACAAGATTCAACCCAAGTAGGTTGAGTTGTAATGACCATGTTAGTGCATTACAAACGTTCTCAATATGAAGTTAAAGGCCAAGGCCCAACCAGTGAATGTCTATGAGTCCCAGTGGTGGGCCAGGATAACTGTGGGGTGGTTATATTTTCCATAGCGTGCTTATGGTTGTGTAAAAGCATGTATTAAACTGAAAATACATAATAATATAATATCCACTAAAAAGGTTTCATGAGGGAGCAACAAGGGAACTATGATACCGCAAGAGAGGAAGAGGAAAGGGGTCGGTTGGGTGATTTAACCTTGTCATTGAGCTTTAGAAGTACTACTCTTTCTTGCCCATGCTTCCTTACAAGTTGTTTCATCAATCTTTGACTTGTGTACATGTACAAAGTACAAATGTCACATCCTTGGGAAGAGAGTAGATCTCATGAAGAAAAGGTTCACCATTCTCTTTTCCATGCATTTTATGCCATTAACATTGTGTAATGTAGCTAGGGAGGATAATATGGGAGTACCTAGGGATCTACGTAAGGGGATAATATACGCAATATGGTCATAATCATGGAATAGGCCCACTTGGTAGTTGGTGGGGAATAAATAGGCCCACTAGGTGGATTGAGGAAATATTATAATAATAAAGTGTAATTGGCATAGACCCCTAGAAATACTCATGTGAAAGTATAAATATACATGAGTATCATTGTATTAGATATGTTCGATACATTGTCTTATAGCAAGTATGGCTTGCAGAGTGATTCCTTCCATAAGGAGTACGGATAGTGTTATTTTACCTTAAAGGTTATTTCTATATCTTGGTGTTATTCTTGTGTGTATGAATCTTGTTTGTTTCTGATGTTTAAGGGTTCTATATCATTTGTGATTCAATTTTTGGGTTAAGGATCACAACAAGTGGTATCAAAGCTCTTTTTTGGGCAAAAAAATGGGAGATTTCTTTTTTTCTTTTTACAGATTTTTCAAGCATAAAAAAGGGACAACACTATTCAAATCTATTTCTCAAATTTTATGTGCAAAATATGAAGAAACTAATTGTAAATTTGAATTCCTATAAAAAAATACCCAAGTTCAAAAAAAACCATCCAAATCATAGTCCGAGAAGTGGAGTTATCACAAATTTAAAATCAATTATTCGTGTTTTTGCAGTGACGATCATGCAAATTATAGATCATATATATTTTGATAGAGTATTAAGATTTCAATCAAACCAATGCAATAGATGCAAATTGACCATGGCATTTCTTAATTGTGGTCTTAATAGAGATGTTGAGCAATATGGAGGGATTTGTCATCAGTATAAATTGTTGCCTCAAAACCCTAGCCACATTAAGAATCCCCATTGAAATGTATGCTATTTTCTTCGAAACCCTATTTTAGGTTGCAGGTTTTATTCCAAGAAAGATGGTGTTTATAGAAAAAGGTGATGGTCCTAATATTGAAGAATGCATAGAAGATTGTGAGTCAAAAGAGGGAATCTTTTGGAAAAGTGTTGCATTGGTACATGTAAGAGATGATGCTCTCATATGGTGGAATTTATTAACTCTGACAAGATGATGACACCTTTTGATGAAAAATATGAAAAAATATTTTTAGATAGGTGGTTTCATGTTGTGAAGATAATGAGATCCACAAGGGTTTTTTTTTCATATGACGACTTTCTATTATATATTCACGGATATTTTTTGCAAGAAAATGTCATTGTTTCTATAAACCCTAGTAGCAAACATAATTTCATAAATATCAACTTGGCTAAAAGATTGTAAGTCCCCACAAAACATATCCCAAGCACACAGTTTGAGGGTCAGAATGTTCAAATTTTCAAAGATTTGAAGCTTGCTATGGATAAATAAGTTTTGCATTCAGATTTTCATGCTATAGATATGGATGGTGTTGATATTATTCTTAGATATCCCTGGATGGATTAATTGGTATGGTTAGTATTAATGCACAAAAGAAGTTTTTGAAACTTTGGTACAATAAATAGAAAATTAGATTGCAAGATATTTCTCTTACTAAACAAGAAGGGCCCAAGGGGGCACATGAAGAAGTCCTTGTAGATAAAATAGTTGCTAGCACCTACAAACACATCAAATGAAGAGTTTGAGGTTGAATCAGAAGACGATGCTACAAAATAATATTACTAAAAGCTCCAGGAAAGGCATACAAAGGAAGAAGAATCTAAGGGGCTAAGGAACCATCGGTTGAAAAGTCAAAGACCAAAGAACCAATAGATAAGGTTGATGTATATTACCACCCACACCACTCATAGAAACAACAATGATATGGCAAGGTTGTGAGCATCAACAAACTTACTATGGACAAACATGGAACCAAAAAGGAAACCAATATGGAGGGCACATGGAGAACTAAAAGCAATGCATGAAACTATCAGAGTGGCACAATGACAACATTGAACCAAAAAGAAACCAATATCAAGATCACGGTGACAAAGAAGCAATTGGACTCCATGTCCACATTTCACTAGGATGGATGGATGCTCATGCTTGGTACTAGATGTCTGCATTGCTTAGTAGATCATATTATATGGCTTCCTCCCATGTTTCAAGGATGAAACCTACAAAGGACGATGGAATCTAATGTATCTAGGAAGGATAATGTGGGGTACCTAAGGAGGTACCCAAGGTAATAATGTATGCAATGTGGTCATAGTCATGGAATTAATCCACTTGGTAGTTGGTGGGAAATAAATAGGCCCACTAGGTAGTTAGAATAAATAATATAATAAAAAGGGGTAGTTGACATAGACCCTTAGAAATATTCATAAGAAAATATAGATATACATGGGTATCATTGTATTGGATATATATATGGGACGTATTATTTTCTAGAAGTTCATATTACCTTGTTGTTATGTAAGATGACTGTGATTTCAAAATGGAAGTCCATAAAACACATGAGATGAGTGGATGATGCCTCTCTATAAATGAAACACCGTGTGTTCTCTACACATGTGAATCTAAATGTGAAATGAGAGCACAATTTCTTTCCAATGATATGCTCTAACATTGATATTTGGGAGTTGAGAGGTCTATATAATGAGTGTATTGGAAAGGCATGGGTATGGGATGTGGGTCTTGAGAATTTTTTGAAGGAGACTAACCATGCTTGTGTATAGCAAGATGTTATATGTGTTATTAGAAGTTACATGTGAATAGTAGAGGTTCTACACAAAAGGGAAATAGTGGTCAGTTGTGCCCAACATCTATAAAGTAAACTTGTGGGTTGTATAGACTACATTGGACACTTTCACAACCCAACAAACCACCATTGACAAAGGCTGTAAAATATTTAAGTTAATCCCAAATTTCACAAATCCAAATATATCGAAATATATTGAACCTTGTACTTAAAAGTGCCATCTATTATTCCAAAAGGAAATATCATAATATATAGAAAAAGTTGTCATGTATCACATTTGCCACATCATCAAGATGGCAGTTAAAGCAAAGATAAATTCCAAGCCCAATCTATAGATTATGATGTCTTTGAAGGTTCTGAAATTTTGTATAACAGATATATTTTTTTAAGCATGGGAATTGGTAACTAGTCGAAATTCCATAGTCGAGGACCAAATTGAAATCTAGTAAGCTACCAACATAACAATACAACAAATATAGTAAAGAGTCATCCTAAACCAAAGGTCTCTTCAACATATTAACTAAAATAAGTTAAGAAAGCTTAAACCAACATGATCATGTTACAAAACTCGGGAAGGGGGGGAATTCATGTTATATGGGATCCCACAAGATAACATCAACCAAGAGTTGTAAGTATGGCATGCAATATAGGGTTTTCTATCCTTTCTTATATCTCTTTGACAAGGCAAAGGCTTTTACCCTCAAGCTTTGATAAGCTATACCATTTGTCAACAACCATAACGATTGTATATAGTGAAGAATTTCAAATGTTCATGCTCTAACAATACTGAGCACATAATTCTCATGACTTTCGAAGAGATTCCAAGCTTCTAATATGAAGCGTTGGAATCTATCATTTCATGCAATAATAGATGTGCCCTTTCAATGACCCCGTTTCGATCCATATTTCCCCATAATGAGCTTATCATCACTTTCACATTCCCAAGGAAAACAATTTGATAAGATTGGACGCCCTCCGATTACAATTTATTACATTAGGCATCCTCCATGGTGAAGACTCGTGTGCCACTTTAGATCAGTGTTCCATGGGGACGCGTCCCCCAGGGTCGGGGACGCGCTTCCTTCATTTCCCATGCCCCGAGGGCTTGGGGACTCCTTGGGAAACGTTTCCCCACGCCCCCTTTTCTCATAAACTCAAGGAAATGAACAAGGAACATCCCAGAGAGGTGGGGGGCTTCTAGGCGTCCCCTCACGAAAAGGGGGACGTCCAGATGCCCCCATGTGATTTTCAAAAAAAAAAATCATATCTTAAAAACCAAAAAAACCATGGTATGGTTGGCATGCCATTGGTCACTCATGAGAGTGACTCTAACTCAGATAGTGACACACCCATTGATGGTCCTGATAGCTTCACGCAGTGGATGCATGGGGAGGACCAGTCCATGGAACTATCTCCTTGATGCTCTTTTGATGCTTTCAACTTTCTTTTCGCTATTTTTTTTTCAGTGCTCATTGTCCATTGTTAGTTTTGAGTATAACTTTTGACTCTAGAAGTAGATACTGTCATTGATGACCTCAAACCGAGTCTTTGACTCATCACTCTTTTGACTCTTTAAATTTGAAGGTGTTTAGGACTTTAGATATGACATGTCTATGATTCAGTTTTTAATTGTAATATTTTAAATTTTCATCTACCTTTTATGTTTATAATTCAAATTTATAATGGAAGATGTGCATGTATCATAAATTTAGAATTTATCAATGTGAAATTCAAATATTCAAATGATAAATGATTCATGAATCAATGATGAATTGATAACCGTGTTTACTATGATGAACTCACTATTTACTTTTAAGTTTTAGTATGTAAATGGTGATGGGATGAGGAATTTATATGTTAATATGTTGGGATTTATATAAATTATATTTTTTAATAATTTTAAAGACGTTGATGTCCCCCCGTCCCCTAAATTTTCCTAAAATTTGGGGTGGTCTCCACATGTCCCCAATGTGTGTTTCCCTGCTCCAGCGTTCCCGCGTCCCGGAAACTTGGTGGAAAACTGCTTTAAATGTCATTACCAAGTTGCAAGATTGGCTTTAAAATGCTAACACTCTAAATGCCATTACCAAAATGCCAAGGTTGGCTTTGCTTAAAACGTAGCATCGCCCTCTTTATGAGGAGGGAAATCTTTCTATAATCCTTTTGTATTCTTGAAAGACTCGTCCAACTTATTCTATGCATTATTTAGAAATTTGGTTCATATAATGGTAATATAATCAGAGGCTCACAAACAATAAGAGCTTCCATTTTGTAGAGTATATGAGATTTGTTTTTCTCATCCTGAGGCGAAACTACCCAAACAAAAGGATTGGCAGTTACCGAAATCCTTTCTATAATGATTACAAGGCTTGTTTTCATAATTGAGGCAAAATGAATATTTCCATCTCCCCTAACTTCTTCCAAATCAGTGGAATGTATTTTCTTCGAAATTGAAGCAACCAAAAAAAATGCCCCAGTTTTACTCACGTACACCCAAAACAACATATGGGTTACACAATCCAACCTAATATTTGTGGTTGGTCGTTTGAAATGCTCTTAAGATTGATGTGACTGACTAGCTGAACTCTTCATAGATGGCTGGCTACTGAGTATCACTTGTAGATGGTTTTCATAGAGGAACTTAATCCTGCAATTCTTACCTAAAGGAGAATTGCTAAATATTAGGCTCGAATTGAAAAAAATAAAAATGAGAATAGTAACATTGAAAAATGAAATAAGTGAGGCATCACATGACCCTAGGCTAACTTGGAGAATCTTTAAACCCTTGATCTGTAATATGTATAAATTGTATTAGTATCTAGATTATTATATTACAGCATAACAAATTTCCACATCACACTCATGCTACAACTGTAAGATAGATAACGAAGGATATATAATTACAGTTCAAGGCTTCAGGGTTATCAATACATAGATCTTCTGCAATAATATTGGGATCTTAACAAAATTGAAGAGATGTTAGAAGCATGACTACTGATGTACAGTTTGGAGAGAGGTCAGGCGTAATATGCTTAGATTTCAGGATCTTTGGATGGGGACAAAAAAACCTCATCCTTGAGAGCATTTGGAGAAACATGGCTAGAAGTCTGGATCAGGGGAGGAGCACCAAATTTCTTAATTAAGAACCGGAATAGAGGAAGAAAGACAAAATACAGACCTCCAAGAAGAGGAGGGGCAATGATGGCCCATCCTACGAGCTGCAAAACAAATGACAGATTATATTAATATAGAAAACACAAGTCATAAAAAAGCACACGTTGGTTACAATAGCATTTTGAATTGAAGAAAAATCCTGCACATAAAGAAGAAAAAATTTGATGCCTACAGCATGGAGAAGTCCAAAAAGGATAGCACGAGAAGCTCGCCCAGTTATAGCTAGCCACAAAGCATTAGGTGTAAGCACAACATGTTCCCCAGGAACCACGCACTCCCCAAGGCGTATAAATGGAACAACTAATCTGGCACAAGGTAGAAAGAAAACATACATTCAACGTCACAATCGTGGGATGCCAACAAAGAAAACTAATGATCTTTATGATTCTGAAATCTCAATCAGTAGATAAGCTTAAGGCCACTTGCATACCCGAGCTGCAATGGAGTAGCAACAAGATTGGCAAGCATGAGGGTAGGTACATGACAATTAGATCTAAGAACTGCGACCACTATGGCACAGAGTAGGACAGTCACCCCTGCACAAAAGATTAGTCCGGCATTAGTCAAAACTGAAAATAAGATTCAATTAAAGCCAACTTAATGAACTTATTTGAAAATTGTAAACTAATTGCAACTATAAAAACTAAAATTAATTGCACATTGATTACAAATTTAAATCATTATCTAGTTCAGTTTCACAGTAGATTAGACAGAGAGGCATATATGGGGTTAAATATATATGATATGACCCTAAAGGGAGCATAATATGGGGTTCAATGTATATATAATGAAGTAAATGTATATGTAATAGTGGTCATCCTAGCCCAGTGGGTTAGCTCAAGTGGTTGAATGTTGTGAGCTGCAAATAGGAGATCATGGGGTCAAGTACCAGGGCTAGCCATCTATGTGAATGTTGAGAACCTCACTCGATGTCCCCACTAGGTTAGGTTTCCAAAACTACAACCGAATAGTTTACCCCGGGTACCATCCCTGAAATGAGGGGAAGTGCTCAGAAGGTTTCCCGTAATGTGTATTTCATCGGAAAAAAAAAGTATTAGTGGCCATCCTAATAAAGGGCCCACATGTGCAATGAGTGAATAGATATATAGAGGTCATGTAGTCATTATTGAGGAGAATGTCATTTGGATGTATGAATGTAATTGGGTATTTGAATAAGGTTCTCCTATTATTTGAGTTATTGTGTAACTTATCTCTCTTGTCTACTTTGAAGTTGTGCTTCAAGTTTACATTTGTTGCAAAAGGTGTGTACTTTGGGTTATAATGCTATCTTGAGGATTTTTTGCATAACATTGTTACTTCTGGTTCACATTCTTCTTGCCATTCTTCATCCATTGGTGCACATGGAACTCACTCCTTAGTTTCTCCAGTTAGTTCTGCCAAAGCCATGGTTTCCCTCCCACCACCATGCCAGCAAAAGCTTCCTATTGACCCAGCTGGAAGACCTTCCATCCCTACCACAGCAGAGCCCTCCTCTGGTTCAAAAGGGAACACAACTTGGTTGGCCATCAATAGATCTACGGTTCTACCCCCCAGACTCTGCTGGAGGCTTTTAGGTGAGTTACTCCAATTTCTCTTGAAAGACTTTTGAAACCTTTTGGATGCCCACTTTAAGTTTCTTAGAGTAGAAGTTAGAATCTTTTGGTAACCTTCTCTATAGTCCCCCAAGCTTCCGCTATTTCTTTGGGGATTTGTTGATATATTTTCAACTCAGAAGTAGACTGTACTACAGCCCTCAAATATGGACCCTGGTTTTGGGAAGATTCTGTCATATGCATTAAATCCAGAATCCAGGTTTCAATGTAACCACAAAGGAATTCAACTCCTCGCCTCTCTGATAAAGTTTCCTAACCTTCGTCTATTCTTGTGGGATAAAGAGACTCCAAAATATTGGGAACCACCTCTGCAACTTTATCTCAACGGATCTCATCTATGAAAATGGGAAGTACTGTTATGCAGGACTATGCAATGAAAATTTAAAACATATATAAGTAATGAGCTTCCAGATGAGTAAACAGTCCAGTTGGAAATCTAGCTTAGAAACAAATCCCAGGTTATGAAAATATAGCATTCCACTGCCAATAGTGCAAAGCATATGGCCACTTGGCTACTTTTATTCAAGCACCAGCAACTTCAGATACAAAAGAGGAAGTGAATGTGGCATGTTGAGGAAAACAGTAGAGAATTAAAAAATGTCCATGGAAGAAGTTGATGATCAAACAAGAAAGAGTTCTTAAATTGAAGAGAATGTGGACATTCCCCTAAATAAAAAAACTTGATGTTCAAAGTTCAAACACACGAGGATTCTAAATATGAAGAAAATTCAATCAAAGAAGGAAAATTTCAGCCCATCTGAAATCCTAAAAGAATCTTTACAGCAATCGCATTCAACTTCTGAAGATTCAGAACTGGATGATAATTCCACCATTTCAGAACCAGATGATAATGGACACATTGAAAAAGATCAAATGAAGGAGAAAAAAGAAGAGAGAGAGAGTCCAGAAATGATTTTGTATCTTTTTGATAGTCTGAACAGTTTACATATGGCATAATTTACCTTGCCATTTTGAATGAACTAGGATCTCTCTTCTGAGAATTTTATACTAATAAAAAAATATTTTCTTATCCAAAAAAATAATAGGCTAGAAAGTAAATGATGACTAGCAGGTTCAACCGAATGAACTAGCATTTAGGTTTTATTATAGTAGCAACATTTATGTAGCTTGATTGCTTAATGGACTCAGGACTAGTACTCAATGCAAGTCATCCATGCAGCGAATACATTCTTCTGAAACATAGGAAGTATGCCTTGAGTCATAAATAGAGGAATGGAAGGTGTCCAGTGTCACTACCAGAATCTTTTGGAAATCTGAAATAAAATTAATATAAGGAAATTCTACAGGCAATATTATACATAAATCTTTGGGAAATCTAGAAAAAAATGAATATAAGGATTCTACAGGCAATATTATACATAAATTTATGGAGCATAAACCGTTGAATCAATGATGCTCCTGCCTTGGGCTAAAAAGGCTGGTTACAAGCAAAGCAAAACCCAATACAGAAAAGAGCAACATTTAGCACTGCCATTATAATAATGTGAGCATGAAATTAAAGTCAGTAGATAATGCATTCTGTGGAGTGTTTAAAGGAAGGGTTTACTCTTAAAAGTTAAAACATGCTTGACTGAAACTGAGACTTGTCAATCAATCAGTTCCTATAACGGGTGATCAATGTTCAGAAGGCACCAGACCTTTTGTCTAATTTGTTTAGAAAGGAATATCAGACACACTATGATGTTCTGGACTCCATAGTGATTCACTGTTACAGAAGTTGTGATTATTATTGGTGAATGACAAGGGGCCAAAAATATTGCAGTTGAGTTTGTCAACAAAGCATTAAGGCTTAAAGTTAAATATCATTTTAATATCAGCATGACACACAGGATGGTTGAAAAAAATTATTAGCCAAGAGGAAGTGAAGGTATAATTCATAATTGATAAAAAAAATGTCTGTTGGGTTTAGCAACACTATAGAAAGCTTTAGGTCTAAGCAATTAACTGGGACAACTTATAGTCTTATACTGATATTTCGTGTCCACAAATTTGGAACTCATACGTTTTGAAGTCTAGAAATGATATTTCATTAGACTTATTATTCATGTTCAACTTTAAAAGGCCACTAAGTCGAAAATAACTTTCCCCATCTGAAGAGGAACTTATGTTAAAACAACATTATGCAATAATTGGAGCTTATATATCCACAAACCTACCATAGACTGGAAAGACCCCAAAAGTAATCCCTAAAGCGGCTGAAGTGGCCAATTGCTTTGGTCCTAAACCCCTGCCATTCAAATGAATTGAAATGAAAAGTCAGAACATAATTAACTCAAGGCTCAAAATTCAAATCAATATATAAGTTCTTCTAAATGGTTTTCTTATAGTTGACTGAATTCCCACCAGCTTTATTCATATTGTGCTCAAGTATATCTAGAGCTATAACTTATTTTGAGAGCTAGCAAACATGCATTTCTGTTACTTATAAGTTATAGGTCAGTGAAGGATACTTGCAGAATAGAGGAAACTCGAGTTCCCCCCAGGATGAGAAACAATAAACTTCACATTTGCAGTAGGTTACACAGTACACTAAAATTCTTAAAACACTTCTCAAAATAAGGAGCTCAGCAAGAAATAAAGTTTCTCAATCCAGGAATGGGAAATTTTTAGCAACAACAAGTCAAAGGGCAGGATATATTCCATGTCAAGATAACCTATATTTTCAGTTGTAAAAGTGAATTGAGAAGATGAAGACAATAGAAAAGTTGTTTCAAGTCCTTCTTTCCTCATTTCTATAGAGGGTTCACAATAAGCGCAATTGCAGGAGCCACCCATACTTGAAACCAATATGATTCTCATTAGAGATCCCTCAATCAAAGGTATGAAGAAGAAAACAGATAAAGTTCAAATAAATTGCATAATCTTCAACCCACTGAAAACACCATAACTGCACCTTTGAAAGCCTAGGCAGAATTGCATAGCAAAATCTCTGCCATCAGCCAGAAGCAACCAGTACCATCACAAAGGAAACAACGCAACCATTCAGAGACTGAACCACAACTATCCAGGGATCGCGAAGGAAACAAGAAAAGCATTAACAGGTTCAACATCCTTTTGGTTACACCAATAGCTGAAATGCAAACTCTTGCCTTATTGGGATCCCAAGTTCCTTGACTGGGCTCGGGGATGCATACTGATAGTGGATATATCAATGACAAGGAAATTCTTCAAATCAAGAAAAACCACCTGACCTGGTTAAAAGAAAAGGCCATTAGCATGGCTGCTACATGCCTTGGTAAAAGTATAGCCACCTTTCAACAGTCAATGGATTAGAGATAGTTTTTCATTTAGAGCTGGCAAAGCTAAGGGCTCAAACGTAATTCGATGCTTATTAGGTACCTACATTCTCACTGTTGCTTGGGAGGTCCAAGCGGTCCAAACAAACCACTTATGAATTTTCCATCATCAGAGTCAATCCATTTACGATTTCCTCACAGCAGTCAGTACTGGGGCAGGGATCAGATGTCAAGGTCCATACTAAAAGATCAATCTACATGATTTTCCCAAATTTGAGCTGGTGAAACTCAGAACTCAAACCTAATCCGCACTTATCAGGTGCACATTACGACAAGTTCCACAAAACTCTAAAAGTTCAATTCAGAGATATCTGAAGCGCATTGCACATCCATTCATTGTAAGCAACAGATATGAATGACTATTTCACAATAACAATACTTAAAGGGCATATATTTCTGAAAAGTTGCCATGTTGATTATGCGGTTATTTATCTAATAGGTAAGCATATAATCGACAGAAACCGCTAGCTCATGACAAGCAAACAAACTAATAATACCAATTTGGGTATTCCAGAAATAAGCTACAAATGCTTGTACAGTGAGCTTAAGGCATAGATTTTCCAAGAAGTCCACAAATCTAACAGTTAATGGGTATTCATCAAAACATGACAACTTACCTCCTCAATATAACAAAAAAGGGATCCACAATTTTCTTACGCCCCCACCGAATAATCAGCCAAGAAGACTGGACACCCATTTCCCTTTCTTTCTCAACATCGGAAGGAATTCGAACCTCGATCTCCTCTGCCACATCCACAGCTGCAATCTCTTCAGCTCCCTTCTTATCTTCCCTTCCTTTACCAAACCTCTCCAGCAGAGGCTGAGTTGACATGCTTGTTAACTCTGAATTCAATCAAGCTATTCAGAAGTTTTTCAGAATCTGTTATCACTAGCAAACTGCAAGTATTCAAATGGCATTCTGCCATAGCCTTGCAAGCTGCGTACGCCTAGAAGAACATGGGTGACATCTCATATTCCATATTTGCAGTCCAGCCAGTCAGGTAGAGAGCTCTTGTTCTCAATCTCTGTCTCTTGTTTGATATAGGTAATTTGGCTTCATTGGAACTTGCTTCCACCGCTGAGCAAATATTGGTTTGTTGATGTGGGGAATTTTAATTTTGACGCAACTGCTGGTCACCAGGGTTTGGATTGAACGTTGACGGTTTGTTACCTTCACCTATACACATTGGTTCTCCATCTGAAGTGTATTACACGTCCCTGACTCCCTCCCTTTGGTTTAAAGTTACCCAACTACTACCCCCTTCAAAAAGCATTGACCATTTTTTTATTTTCAAAATACAGGCTCCACATGCTACGCCTTGGGTTCTACCTGAAAGTTTGAAGGCATGCCTATGCGTTGGCCATTGTCCAACCAGCCATGTGGTTCATAATTTTAATTTTAAAAATTATATTTTATTTATTCATGAATCCAATGTGCCATGGAATCAAGGAAAAACAATTTTTTTAGATCTCAGAATGTGTATGATGCAAAACGGTCTGTCACCTGATGTCTGAGCATGACTGGGTGTGAGTATTTCAGGTAATAGAGTAAATAATGTAATTTATATATGTTTAAGTTTATTTAAATTATTATTGCATTGAAAGTAAGGAAGTGCTTTATAATTTAGTTTTCTGAGATTGTAATTTATAATTAAAAAATTTAATTAGTTTTTAGTTTTTTTTAAATTAAGATAAAACAAAATTATACTTATCCTATACATTCGAATTTAAAATAAATCTATCTTAATAAAATAAATATATTTAAAAATAAATAAATAATTTTTTATTTTTAAAATATTATTTAAAAAACTGTAGATCACATACAAAATAACAAATCCAAGATAATGCTAAATATCTTGAAACGAAAAGGACGACTCACGAGTGAAGTGAACATACAAACATATCCTCAAAATGAAAAGGACAAGGACAAGTGAAGTGAATATTTGTCAATAAAGCATCATTTCAAAAATTTAATTGTGAAAGATTCGATGTTCATGTCGAGAGTAAGATTTTCAAATGGGATTTGATTTTTATATATATAATTTAAATAATTTTTTTTTAAATTATAAATTTAAGATATTAATATCTTGAAAATTAAAAGGGAATGTTTTTTTCTAAAACTACATACAAAATAATAAATTTAAGATAATACTTATATAAATATTTGAAAATGGTCAATTTTTGTTAGCTCACTAGGTTAAGGTGTGGGTCTGGTCACCAAGGTAACTCGAGTTCAATTCCCCTTAGGGGTGACTTAACTCCCTTAGGGGTGACTTAGTTGGGAAGCGACACCCAAAAACCCAGTCAAGTTGAGGCTAGCCAGGGAATGGGCGATCCCCGGGAGCTTTTGACGACCTAGATTCGAGCAAACAAAAAAATATCTCAAAATAAAAAGGATGAAGTAAATTTTCTCATTAAATTTTTTTAAAAATATTTGATATTAATTTGGTTAGAAAATTATTAATATTAAATTATTCATTTTTATTTTTTAGATTTAGTTATATAATTTTTAATCAAATTGTAAGTTTTCATTATTCAAATTACATTTTTAAATACATAAATGAATTTAATATCTTTAAAAAAATATTCTTGTTTACTCGAATCTTTCTAACTTGCAGGACTGGCCTATGGTCTCAAAAACCACGACTGAGGGGTATTTAAGCCGTTAGACGGCACCAGCCTCAACTTACTAGATTTTTGGGTGTCACCTCCCAACTAAATCACCCCTAAGGAGAATTGAATTAGCCAGAATTGACTAATATCTTTAAATATTTTTATTACATTCAAATTATACAATATTTTTAAATATATAAATGAATTTAGTATCTTTAAATATTTTTATTACATTCAAATTATACAATATCAACAATTTATATTTATAATTTTAATTATATTTACAATTTGTAGGATATGGTGGTTTGTTGGTGGGATTTGATGGATTTCATTCCATCCACTTGGATTCAATTCTATTGAGACATCTTTTGGCTTGAATTTACAATTTCTATCATTTATTTTTCAACAATTTATATTTATAATTCTAAGTATATTTACAATTTCTATTATTTATTTTTCAATTTATAATTAAATTTCTTATAAAAATGATATGAATCTAATAAAAAAATATTATATCCAAATTTTACTAACAAACTAAACTTATTAACTATTGAAAATTTACACCACTTTTATTTTTCTAAAGCTTAAAAACGTTGAAGGCTTTGATTTTCTACATGTTAAATAAGTTGAAGGCATTAAAATATTGGAAATCGTGAGTTTTTTAAACAAAGGAATATCAAATTTAAATAGTGATTGTTTGTTTGTACTTCTTGATAATGAAAAAAATATTTGTTAAAAATAAAAAAAAAAATTAAATAATTTAATAAATATATATAAAAGTAATAAAATTTATATAATTTAAAAAATATATATATATATATAAATAAATAAAGAGGTAAGAAGTTAATAATTTTGATAAATAATTAAAGAATATATTTTTTTTAATTTAAATATGTAATTTTAAAATTTAAATTTAAAAATAGATAATTTATAATTATGTAACTTATATTTTAAGTAAAATTGTGGTAATCCACAATGTGCTAGGTGTAAATTATTTGAAACATGGTGTAAGGGCCCGACTTGAAGTGTTAGCGGCAATGGTATGGTGGATGGCATGTAGGGTAAACATAACTAAAGGTGCATGACAAGTCCATACAATTTTGGTAGCCTTGGTGATCAACTTGCTAATATAATCTACAAGACAATTGGGATGGTTTACTAACACATGCTAGGAGGATCAAGGATGTCTTTCCTAATAGGGGTAGACGACCAATGAGATGTTGCATAGTAGGCTTCAACAGAGGATTGGCAACGCGATGGATTATATATGTTATATGTGGCAAGGCAACAATGTTGATAAGTGCAATGAAGATATGTGAATGATTGATGAATTGAGGAAATGATCTTCATGGACTATCATGTGTTGGCCTAAATGGATGATAGTAAGGTCTCATGTTGAGCAATCAATTGTTCAAGTATACTTGGCTCGAGAGAGGTGATAGAAGGTTGTCTATGGTTGGGTAGTGATTATGCAACATTGCCTGCAATGAAACACGCACTCTAACATTTTGCAAGAATAAGGTGCCTAGCTTGGGCTCAATCAAGACATGTAAGTTAGGTGTAGTCAAGGTGATACAAGCAATTGATGGTCATGTCGAACTATTAAGGTCATGTTGGTGTTAAATGGAAACTAGGCTTCTTGAGTGGTATGGGACACTAAAGAGAAACGAAAAGTCTAGCCCCATGAAAAATGGTATCAAAGCCATGAGTTTGAATGTGGAAATTGTGAAAGTGTCTCTTCACCAGCAATGCCCCTTTCATTGGAGGAGTCGGTGGGGTTGTGTTGATGAGAATGCTAACAATTCAAGTGGGGGAGAATGTAAGAACCCAACATGAGGTGCCTAGCAATCAAGGTATTTTTTAAGTATTCTAATGGTATACCTAAGTATAGTACTCTAGGCGATTATTTTAGATTAAAATAATCATATATAGAGAGAGGTAGGAGGAAGTTAAATATGAAACATACAAGTTACTACTGAAAATTGTAAATTTTGGCAAATATTACTATAAAATAACATATTTTATGTAAATATAAGCGATATTAGAGAGTAAAAATGGCCAAATAACCAATTTATTGTTTTGAAAAAAAAATAGCCAATTGGTGAAATTTCGCCCCTAAAATTTACCTTGTCGACAATGGCATGATAGATGGTGTGTTGGGAAAACATGATTGAGGGTGCACATTGAGTCCATACAATTTTGGGAGCCTTGGTGAACAACTCACTTGTTTAAGTCATGAGACAATTAGGACAATGTACTTGCACATAGGTTGGGAGGATCAAATGGCTTGTTGAGCAAAGGTAGACTATCAATTATATGTTAGATAATGGGCTTCAATGGAGGATGGCATGCCTTAGCAATGTGATGGATTGTATGTGTAATCAATAGCAAGGAAGTGGTGTTGATAAGTGTATTGAATATATGTGATTACTTGACAAATCAAGGACTCAATCTTCATGGACTATCATGTGTTTTCCTAGATGGAGGACAACATCATGTCATATTCAATAGGCAAGTGTTCAAGTGTGCTTGGCTTAGAGGAGGTGACAAAAGGTTTCCTATGGTTGAGTGGCAATGATGTAGCATTGCCTACAATGAAACAAACACTCTAACACTCTTCAAGTTTACAGTGCATGGCTTGGATTCAATCAAGACATGTGGGTTAGACATAGTCTAAATGATACAAGCAATTGATGGTTCATAATAAATTATTAATCTAATTTCCAATGGATCTCATAAATTTTTCATGGAAAAAAAATTAGAATAATAAAAAAGCACCTATTTTTTATAAAAAGGAAAGTGAATTTTTTTTAATGAATTTAATTTTGAATGCCCGCACGGGTGTGGCTCATTGGCGGTTCAGTTGTTATGAAGTCACAGTTGTAAATGGAGGTCACGAGTTCAAATCACACCCGGCTTTACCCGAGTCCCATGCTTGCGGGGTGTGTGGGGCACCTGGGGGTATAGTGGTAGCGGGATTGGATCCCTGGACCCCATGTCACACAAGTACCAACCTAGTCTCCAGTTGCCGATTCCCCTAGTTACAAAAATGAATTTAATTTTGAAGGATTAAATATTTCAACAAATAATAAAAATATTGGAGGCCTATATTGTAACTTTATAACTAAGATCACCGTTTGTGTGAACAAATATCTTTTTGAAGCCTTATGTGAAAATGAAAATAGAATGATCAATTCTTTGTATGATAAAAAAATGTAAGATTACTACGAAAGCTATTAAGGAAGCCTTCAACAAGTCACTAAAAACTATTAATATAAATAAATACAAAGCACTAATTAAAATAAAAAAGCGACATTGTGTAAATAGAAAGTGAGACAAGCTTTTACACCTTTCTAAATTTGAACTATACAAAAAAAACTAGAAGCAAATTCTAATTCATAAATCTAAAGAAAATAATACTATCTCTATTGATGTTCTTACCTTGAAAAGCACTATGAATCCCAAAAAAAAGTAAGATTACTACAAAAGCTATTAAGGAAGCTTTCAACAAGTCACTAAAAACTATTAATATAAATAAATACAAAGCACTAATTAAAATAAAAAAAGCGACATTGTGTAAATAGAAAGTGAGACAAGCTTTTACACCTTTCTAAATTTGAACTTAAAAAAAAACCTAGAAGCAAATTCTAATTCAGAAATCTAAAGAAAATAATACTATCTCTATTGATATTCTTACCTTGAAAAGCACTATGAATCCCAAAACTAGAGGTAAAATCTAAAGAAAATAATACTATCTCTATTGGGATTCTTACCTTGAAAAGCACTATGAATCCCTTAGCATTTTAGGCAACTTTCAATCCCTTATTCCAAAGAAAGATGTTTTTACTTTCGATAATATGAATTTTGGATTTAAGCACCTTGCAAAAGGGAAAGATAACCACATTAATCGGTATTATGTTGAAATTATAAAAAAATGGAACCTTTATTCTTATCCCTCACATTCTTAAACTTTTCAATTTAGCAACCAAATAAGGCTTCCCTAAGCCTTGACTAAAAGTCTCATTATTCATATTTTTAAAAGTAGTGACAAAATAACCCCTCTAATTATAGGACCATCAAGATTAGCCATGTTTTAGCAATGTTATATGGAAACGTTCTTGAAAAGAAGATTAGTTTACGGTTAGAAAACCATGAAAAAAAAAACTAAAGGCCAAATTGGTTTTAGAAACTATGATTCAACTATGGACCATCTAATCACTCTTAGGATCATCGTTGAGAAATATCTAGATAATGAAATTAATCTCATTTATTGCTTCATTGACTTAAAAAAGTCTTTGGATACAATTTTTGAAAAAACATGTGTACAAGACCTCAAGGTTCATTTAGAGTCAGAGATGAAACAATTGAGAGTAAAGCTAATATCATGTACCTAATTTACAAGCATAAGTTAACTTACATGAAGAATAAAATACTTCTCGTCTTTGTGTCTAATTCTAGTAAACCTTAATTGAGGCCTAAGAGAAGATGGCGCAAAGATGTTCTTTCTTGGCAAAAACACTAGAAAATTCAAGAGGACACTCTCCAAAACATCGATAATATAAAAAAACACAGTCGCAGCCAAATCTAAAGCAAGTTTATGGTGCCACAAGGAAATAAAGAATAAAAATAAAGCTAATATATTATAAAGAGACCGCCAATCCCGAGCTAGAAGATCAAAATGTCTTTCTTTTATTGGTAGTTTGAATAAGAAAAACAATATGGTTAAAATAAGAACAAACTCTGACAAGCTGCATAACTAAGCAAGGCATTAGATAAGACCTAAAATAGCTTTGGAAGAAATAATATGTAATCTTTGTGATACTAATAAAGTGGAGGATGAAAAGCAATTTCTCTTAAAATATCTTTCCTATGCATACATTAGGGCTCACTTCTATAATATGTATAACACTAATTATTTTTAAAACTTGTTAACTCGTGAAAACAAAAAAAAATATGTGCGATATCTTCAATTAAAAAACAAAATGTTAAATCAAAATTAAGTCGTTATCAAATTTTATAAAGTTTGGTTTCAATGAACAATAACCATCATCAATAAATAGTAAATCATCAAATTATAGAAGAAAAAAATTACTAATTTAGAAACTATGACCCAAAAACATCTAAGTCGTCAAAATTACTCAATGATTAAGTATTTCCTCTACAAAACAAATTCAATCGAAACCAAATGTACAACCCACACACCACGCTCCCCAATGAACAACACTTCCCGTTACTCACTCACTTTGAAAAATATAAGAATTATTGCCCAACCTTAACGTGCTCAAGCTCTTCTTAAGGAAGCAACATGGCGCTTCTTTACTTTTCTTTTAGATTATGGTGACACAATTATGAGAATGTTTAGAAATGGAAAGGAATTTAAAATCTATATTCCAAAGAATTCTTTATCCATCCACAACGGTCAAAACAGTCAAACAATAACATCTATATGCGTACAATTATTATTCTTCCTATGAAAACTCTAAACTTTATCATTTAATTAATTAGAATAATCTTTTTAATAATGGGCTATTATCAAGTTTATTATTATTGCTCTTTGTAATAATAATGAAAACTACATGACGTAATTAATTAGAACGATCTTCTTAATAATGGGCTATAATGAATGTCCATACCTTTGAAACTTGTCAAACGATTCCTTGAAAAGAGATATAACGTTTAATTGACATATTTATCATTTTAGAAAATCTACCTTAAACATGGTTCATCTCTGAGGAGTAAATCTAAACTACAACCACAAATTAGACAAAGCTTGAGGTTGTGTTAGAAACTATCTCGATTGTATCCCACATGCTCAACATAGAATGATGTTTGTGATATTTTAAAAGTATAAATGTGTGTATTTAAGAATTAGGGGTGATACGTGTGGGGTTCATTTTTATTTTAAAATGATAAAAGAAATTATATTTGTGAGGGGAATTGGAATTTTAATTAGCAATATGTAGAAGCACTGATCGTATATAAAAGTTTTTCAATCTTAAAAGATACAGATGTTGCTAATGAGTTGGTCGGCCAATGATGAAGAGTTGTGAATTTCACTCTCCTCACCCGAGTTCAAATCCCCAATGAGACTTATTTCTTTCTACCATTGCTATTGCATATCACTTACACTTATGTTCATTCATTGCCACTCCATCACAACTACTTGTGTGTCACATGCCTCTACAACTGACGATGCCTACCACCTCTACTCATCATTATTATCAAATCTCGTGCACAATACAGAGGTAATATTTCCTCTTTAATGTTTCATAGTTTGAATTTAATGTCATAATAGTGTTTCGTACTTTTCATATCCATTTTGCATGTCGAGGAGGGCATGATGATTCAATTTAGGGGGAGAAGGACGACTATCGTTGCATCACTGTTGTTTTCCACCTTTACTCACCTTATCATCCATTACTATTGTTCTTCATCGTCTTTTCCCCAACCTCGCTGCCTCCTCCACCATAATTTCTCAATCTATCACCCTAACTATCGTAGTTTCCCTCAGTCTCCCTTGTTGACCTTCATTTCGACCCATTCTTGTTTAGCAAAACCATGGTTCAAAATCACTACACTTCTATCATTCGGTTGTTCTAGTGGCTAGACTCTATGCTACTACTCATTAGCTTGTTGCAGATCAGGTAGCTAAACTTCTATCGTGGGTGGCTCAACATTACGCCACGAGCAACATTGTAGCAACTCCATAACAACCCACACGTACTCCAAATTTTCTGTAGGGTGGATGGTATATTTGGAGAGATTGCAAGGTTTTAATCCAACTATCGCTCCAGAATTTTCCCAATGGTTTCTCCTATTCATTGCTATCATATGTGGGCTTTTAGTTACAGTTACATATTCCATCGTGGCATGGGTCACTAGACTCCCTCATACCAATGATTGATGGCTCGTGTGGAAGGTGATGCTTTCAAAAGGAAGAGAAGATTTCCTAGAACCAAAATAGGTGGTTGAAGATGGAGGAAAGTGGGTTAAGCATGCATATTTTCCACAACCCTAGTCAAAAGTGAATTATTTCGTGCAAAAATGCCTCACCTGCGAAGGTCGACATAGCCTTATATTCATATATCACTTCAAATTATTGACATGCTTACGACATTATATGTAGTTAAATATCCCCTAGTTTTTGTTGAAATATCTGCCACTAATGGCTCATAATGTGCCCATTTCCCAATGGTTTCACCTATTCATTCCCATCATATGTGAGCTTCGGGTTATGGTTATAGAGTCCATCATGGCACAGGTCACTAGACTCCCTCAAATTGGTGACCGATGGTTCGTATGGAAGGTGATGCTTCTGCAAGCAAGATCAAATTTCTTGGAACTGAGAGAGGTGGTTGAAGATCGAGGAAAGGGGGTTAAGCATGCATCTTTGACACGATCCTAGTCAGAAGTGAATTATTTCATGCAAAAAAACCTCAAATATTTGGAAGGGATTTCTCAAAATTTACAAATGGATGGGAAAATATTTGGCTTGGAAAGTGGGAAATGGAAACAATGTATTGGTTGGTATTAATCTCATTATTGGACTGGGTGAAGACTATAAGCTTTCTCCTTGTATTGTAAAATATTTGGCAAATATTGGTTACTTTACCTTAGCAGATATTAGGAAACATAGAAGGATAAATAAGGAGAACAACGATTGGTACTCTGTTAAGGGTCTTGGAATTGGTAGAATTTGGGCTACTGAATGGGATAACTTCATCAACAATTTAAATTCTACAAAATGTAGACTAAATGGAAATCTAGATACTTTAATTTTGATATCAAATACAGAGACAGGTTCCATTACTGCAAAAACTGCTTATCTGGCTATTATAAAGGAAAATGTATGCACAGTTCAGAATTGGTGGTATACAGTTCTTTGGAAATGGAGTATTCCATTAAAGATGAAATGCTTTATGTGGTTTTACCTTCAAAATTGTTTTAAGACCTAGGATAATTTCCTGAGAAAGGTTGGTATGGACCAAATATATGCCACCTTTGCAAAAAGGATTTTGAGACTGTTAATCATATATTGATTGATTGTAGTTTTTGTACAACTGTTTGGAAAAAGGCATGTTCTTCTCTCAATATTACACATGCTTGGAATGGTACTAATTTTGAACATACGTGTAAAGAATGGCAGAAAACTTGCAGAGAGTATAATACCCTACCTGCCATTATTTCATGGAAAATCTGGAAAGTCAGGAACAACTGTGTATTTGAAGATAAAATTGAAGATTTGGATATCATAGTTATGCAAATACTTAACTGGGCCAAAGAATTCAATTCAGGAAATTTAAAGTTTGCAGAACTAGAGTTTTTAAGGATTTCCAAAATTTCAATGGGGCTATTGGCTACTTTGATGGGGTAACACAAGATGGCTTTTGTGCAGCAAGTGCAATCCTCTACATCAATGAACACCACATGTTTTCTTTCAAACTTTATTGCAGTACAGTTACAAATATGAAGGCTAAATTGTTGACATTATGGTGTCTATGTAAAATGGAGCACAAACTTTGAGATAGTGTCACTTGTGATATTTGGGGACTCCGGAGTTACTATTAAATGGGCATGTGGAGATTATATTCTAAAAGTGATTAACTTACTTCCTTGGTGCACCAGAGTAAAAGTGGAACTGGAGAAATTCTCGTACTTAAAACTCTTCCATATCTATAGAGAACAGAATTTGTTGGCAGACAAACTTTCAAAAGAAGCTTTCAATGGTGCAAAAGGGACTTTACTCTGGGAGGAATTTTTGGAAGATGAGAAAATTGATACAGGGAGTACCCATTTTTTAGTTCATAGTCTTTCTCCATTATCATATCTTTGGTTCTGTTTTGTGTAATTTTGTAGATCTGATGATGTGTATTGAATCTATAGACTCTGATTGGAATGACTATTGGTCTTTTTTGACAGTCCTGAATTTTCGAGATAAGACAGTCAGTTTTTTGGACTGTATAAGTTAGAAAGTTATGTACTTTTTTATTCTAATAGAATATCAAAAGTATGATTTTTCCGCTGAATATATATATATATATATATATATATATATATATAAACAATAGTGATAATGAAGAGAAGTTATGGATTTTTTTATTCTATACATTTTTTTATCTTTATTTTTATTTATTTATTTTGGCTTAGTACCATCCCACTCTCTAAGCTAAGTAAGCATTGCTAAATGTTTGTTAACTCTTATAACGTCACTTATTGTGTGTGTTGTTGAGGATGTACAGATGACTTGGATATGTTGAAACCTGTCATTTTGAATTGAGAATAGAGCATATCATAATTTCCTTCTTAATTTGATTTCACTGCTTGCGATAAATATTACTTAGTAAGGCCTTTTGGAACCCATTAAGAATACCCAAGCAATAAATGTTTCATTTTTCTCACTACCAATTGGTTACGCTATATGTTTAGCAAAGAATGACCATGCATTTCAAGGAAAGTGTGCACTAAACATTTAGAAAAATATACATTGTTTAATTAATAACTCTAGCTTAAATCTATAGTAAAAACCACCAAAGTAATTCAAAGAACTAACCCCATAATCTTAATTCAAGGGAACACACTCAACTTGGTAGTCCATCACATGTGTGATGAATTGCATAAGCTAACTGATGATATTACACATAGTATTACCCAATATTTGAATTGCCATGCTTAAACAGATCTAATTGACTTTATCAAACCTATAAAAATACTAAAAATCAAAACCTTTTTTTTCAAAGATTTTAACCATAGTAGCATAATTCGAGTACGAATACGAATACGAATACGATTTGATACGGAAAAAATACATAATAAAAATATCTAGTACGAATAAAATACAGAAGTAGCTTGCTTATATATAATATTTTTAATCAAATATTCACAAATATACCATACATATACATAGACATTTATATAATAAAATTTAACATATATTTAAAAAACAAAAATATAAAATCTCAACAACCTCGGATATGAAAGTGTGAGAGACGACAACTACTTATTTATAGTTATTTTTATAAGTAAGCATGAATTGAATGGTATTTTTGTTTTATAGTGTTTAAATAATTAATGTTTTTTCTTTCTTTCTTTAAATTGGTTTTCAAAATTTATTTCTCCACTAATAATTTGTATCCGTATTACACCTACATCGAATATTCGACAAATTCGAATTTATTCCGAATTTCCGTACATGAAGTACCAATACGGTCGAATTATGCTACTATGATTTATATTGATATATTTATTGGTGTCATTGCTAAAGATTGTTTTAGTATTGGCTTAGGTGATGCCACACTTGGAGTGGGTTTGTGCCAATATTCATGTTGTCGATGTCCACACAAATTAACATGATATAGTCACAAGCATACTTTGGCACATTTCAACCAGATGTTGGACCTTCTGCTTCCTATATTCCATGCCATTGTTCTTGCATTGAAATCTCTTTTCTCAATGGGTAGATTGGACTTAAATAAGTAATCCATATATTCCTTTGAAAAATTAAAAGGCCATGTCTGGAAATTTAGTTTGCTCATTTCTGCATTCGAAATCCATAATAGACCTACATCTAAATCTGGAAGTTTAAAACCCGGTCAAACTTTGTAGAAAATAACAAAGGTTGAAGGCAATTTTGGTAATGGTGAAGGTTGTTTTGAACTTCATCCATGACCAATACTAACAACTTCCAGCAAGACTGGAAAATCGTAAGCAGGTTATTTTCCATGCTTTAAAGCATTTAAAGCATAGTAGCATAATTCGGCCTTATTGGTACTTCGTGTACGGAAATTTAGAATAAATTCGAATTCGTCGAATATTCGATGTAGGTGTAATACGGATACAAATTATTAGTGGAGAAATAAATTTTGAAAACCAATTTAAAGAAAGAAAGAAAAAAACATTAATTATTTAAACACTATAAAACAAAAATACCATTCAATTCATGCTTACTTATAAAAATAACTATAAATAAGTAGTTGTTGTCTCTCACACTTTCATATCCGAGGTTGTTGAGATTTTATATTTTTGTTTTTTAAATATATGTTAAATTTTATTATATAAATGTCTATGTATATGTATGGTATATTTGTGAATATTTGATTAAAAATATTATATATAAGCAAGCTACTTCCGTATTTTACTCGTACTAGATATTTTCATTACGTATTTTTTTCGTATCGAATCGTATTCATATCCGTATTCGTACTCGAATTATGCTACTGTGATTTAAAGCATTGTAAAAGTTCGCAAGCGATTTTTAATAAAGTAAGTAGTTTGCCTGAATTTAAGAGACCAGTGAGTGCAATATTTTACAATTTCAAGCAGGACTTATTATATGGATCTTCAACATTTCAGAGTTAAATTCTGGAAAGTGTGAATCGAACACTTTTTGGTTTAGTTCATCAATTATACTAAATTTATAGTTTCATGTGTATCAACAACCAATCATAAGTGGCAAATATGCACTAATGAGGCCTACCTAGCCTGGAAAAGGCTTAAACTATACTTAATGCCCATGGGGAAACCATCATCATTTAAGCGATTTTGAGTGCATGTGATCATGCCTGCAACTTTAGTTCAAATTAAGGTTCAAAGCCATTTTGCATAGAACCAATGAGGATAGGTAGAAAGCATTAAGTTGGAAGTCACAGCGGTGAGATAATGATGGAATGCCTGGACTAAATTTAATGCTAGATTGAAGGTCATGTATTATGCCATTTGTACTGGGAGGTTCCTTCCTCAACCTCGAATCAATCAAATTGACACCATAGATTACTATGATAATTCACCTCTTCCCAATGCGCCACACTGAAGGCAACCACAATTAAATTTGAACCAAATTAAGGTGTTCTTTTCGAGCCGCTCAAATACATCAAGGCAGTGTGTTAATTTATGCTTCTTTGATTTTTGTTCTACTGCCAAGGTTAATCCACAATTCTCCTCTAGCAGTGAATCAGACCCACTACACTGTGCTATCAAATATATCAACAACCCTCAGAGTATTCTTATTCTTTTTTTTTTACAATATAATAACTACTATTTGACAATATAATAGCTACTATTGTCAATTTATTGAAATATACTAGTAGCATTTATTAAAGATACATAGATTGAAAATAATACTTGAGGTTGCACACATAGTAGCATAATTCGGCCGTATTGGTACTTCGTGTACGGAAATTTGGAATAAATTCGAATTCGTCGAATATTCGATGTAGGTGTAATACAGATACAGATTATTAGTGGAGAAATAAATTTTGAAAACCAATTTAAAGAAATAAAGAAAAAACATTAATTATTTAAACACTATAAAACAAAAATACCATTCAATTCATGCTTACTTATAAAAATAACTATAAATAAGTAGTTGTCGTCTCTCACACTTTCATATTCGAGGTTGTTGAGATTTTATATTTTTGTTTTTTAAATATATGTTAAATTTTATTATATAAATGTCTATGTATATGTATGGTATATTTGTGAATATTTGATTAAAAATCTTATATATAAGCAAGCTACTTTCGTATTTTACTCGTACTAGATATTTTCATTACGTATTTTTTCCGTATCGAATCGTATTCGTATCCGTACTCGAATTATGCTACTATGGTTGCACATTGATGTATAGTTCAAAACAACTATCCACATAAATAGATTTCAAAATAACAAGAAATCATTGGAGTGTCCTATCTCCTACGATTTCCTACAACAATAAAGCTTCAACAGAGTTTCATATGGTCTTATTTGCTTCTATCAACTAAAACTCTCCACCGTATGACTCTTATAAAGAAGATTGCTCAATTAACATACATATGACATTGCCATTCTTTACAAAGATTCATGCAATACAATAGCATAAATCTATGTTATACAAGGCAACTCTTAAATAGTTTACCATGTCAATTTTTGAGAGCACCGTAAGTTATATGTGCCCTACATCATAATATTTTCATGTAGCATATTACAAAAATTGATATATGCAATTTTTATTGAAATTATGGCATTTGGAGTCATTCAACCATTCGCGCTATAAGAAGAGCGATTCTAATGTCTCTAGCGAAGTAATGTATGCACCCAACAATATATTGTGAAATTGTTAAGAATGTTTTTGTCTTTTAATATCGATTCCTACTCTGTTTCACTTTACCATAATTAAAAATCAACAATTAGATGAACATTAATAATAGAGCAAGCATGCATTTATCAGATTATATTAATATTTTATTATAATTTTTTTATACAACATTTAAATGAATTTAATACTAAAGTATGTATAATATTAATATTTTATTATAATTTTATTTCTTTATATAACATCTTATTATAATTTTATTTTCAAATTTTAAAATTTAACATGTATGTTATTATGTTTTAGTTTCCGTTGCTTGAGTGTTCTTTAACACAAATATAATTTCAACTTTTAGGCACATACAAAACATCTAAATAAATCTAGTACAAAAGCATGTATAATATTAATATCTTATTATAACTTTATTTCTTTATATAACATTTTATTATAAATTTATTTTGAAAATTTAACATGTTATTATGTTTTAATTTTGTTATTTTTTGTTCTTTAACACATAATTTTAACTTTTAAGCAAAAACAAATATAATTTCATCTCTTAGACAAATATAAAGATTATTATATATATTTATTTAAAACACTTACTTATAATAAGTTAAGTTAAAATGTTTAATTTTACATACTAGTACAAACACCAAGTGATTACTTGTAATTCATATTCATATGAATTCATAGAGTGTAGGGCTCATTTTAAGGGCATGCCATTTGGTGATTTGGGGTGCAAAACCTTTTGTAGCCTATTTGAGGTTTCAAATGGTCATTTTGGGGGTTAAGAATTTGTCAGCATAACTTCGAGCTTTCTCACAACATTTTTACACATTGAAAGCTTTCCAACAATGCATAAATCAACTCAATTAGAGTTCGTACGTGGAAGTTATGTCATATGCAAGTTGACCTATCATGTTGACCACCATGATGCCTAGTTGATGCCACGTCAACTCACATTACTCACACATGTGGAGCTAGTCATTTGTGGTCTTTTATGAAGATTCTAAAGGGTCCAAAACCCTTACACTAATTGAGGGTTAAGACATGGAAAAATATTAACCCTAACACTAGATGACTATGAGGTTATGTTAAATATTGGGACAGTAGGAAAGGAAGGGGTTCCAGTCTTTTTTATTGTTTTTTCTTTCCATAGTTGAGTAAAACATCTAGGAATGGGATATTGGAGCATAACATAGGAAATGGAAGATCTAGTATAAGCCATACCAGCTACAATGTCCATGGCAACTTCAAGGTGAGTGCCCTTTTTTTGTATTTACATTTCATAACTAAGAATAAAAGCATAGAGACTCGACCTCGCCTTCTAATTGGGTTTTTTGCGTAATGGTTTTTCCTATTATACATCTCGTGTTCGTTGTGTGGATGGTGTGTTATTTGCTTAACTTCTTTCATTTCAATTTCAATTTATTTAGTATTTCATGCATTAAGTTAGTAACAATTAAATTTAAAGATCTAAAGTAATACATTGCATAATAAGGATTCTTTAGTATATTGAAAGATATGTCATGACAAACTATTCTAGTGGAATATCCACAATAATTTACATTTCATATTGGTAATAGAACAATTTTCTTTGGGGTTTTGTGGGAAATTGCAAGATCTAGGAATCAACGTAAGAAATAACTCTCAAAACCCTATCAATGACATATGCATACAATAGTAACAATCCAAATTATTAGTCAAAGGAGAGATTTTAAATGCTTGAAGAAAAAGTCATTGATATCTATTCCAACATGGTCATTCTCATGGCGAATCTAGAGAAAAAGTTTGGATCTTTGGGGGAGTTTCGCAGCTCTAACTCATATGCTTGAACTCATATGAGAAATATGGAGACAATGGAAACCTAAAAAGGGATTGAAAAATGAACTTGAGAAAGGGAGAACAAGTTCCAATGCCATCACTACATCCTTATATTCATTTGAGGTGGAAGCAAAAGAGGAAATCAAACCCTATGAAGTTGAGATTGATGTTGTTAAGTTAAATAAATAGTTGCAATGGTTGGAATCTTATTTTAGTGTTCATAACATAGAGGAAGAGTAAAATATTCATTTTCTTGACTGAAGTTAAAGGTCCATTCCTAGTTTTGGTGGCAAATCCACACAGAGATGCTTAGGTTGAAGGTAGATCCCCTAATAACCAAGTGGGAGTTGTTTAAAACCCCGATTAAGCGTCGGTTCTACTTTATTGGGTACGGAGAGGACCAATGGATCCATTGACATTACTTCTAGTAGTATCCAAGGAAATCTGTGGAAGAGTCCAACACCAAGTTTAAGAAAAATGCCATTATGTTACGTATATGTACCAAGAAATTGGATGTACTACTCAAGTATGTAAGAGGACTACATATCATTTAAGAAAGAAAGTGTTTCTCTTCAAACCCAAGACAAATAATGAGGCTTATGTGAAAGCATAATATCTCAAGAATATGCGTAAGAATAAAGAAAAACCAAGTGGTTCCAAGCAAAAATACCGCCAAAATGATTCCAAGGAGGGTAAGAAGTGAAAAGGAAATGACAATAAGAGAACAATCATTGCGCATTAGTGTAAGGATCTAAACAAACATTGTAACCATTGTCAAATTAATGGCCACACCAAAGATAATATTTGGAAGCCACATCCTTAGGTGAATTGAAAGAACCTTTAGAAGGATGCCAATAAGAAAATGATAGCCATCAATTCAAGAAACCATGTAGAGAGAACCTCAGATGTGGATGAAAACAATACTTGCACTACAGTGCAAAAGGAGGTGAATCTACCACATGGAACTTGTGTGGAACTCGATGATGATTGTGGTGCTACTTATACTTAGCATTGTCCTTTTGTAAAATATCATGAATATGTTGTTGGATACAATGGATTTGGTCAACAAATTTGGATTCCCAATAAACCTTAGTTTGAGCATGGAAGGATGTCTTCTAGATATACAACCATAAAAGAGTTTGTGAATGATTGTAAGATATCATCCACCATTCTCATGAATGTTGTTGGAGCATTATTCAATCCAAAACGCATGACCAACCACTCAAAAAGGCCATCTTTAATCTTGAAGGTTGTCTTCCACACATCGGTTTGCTCGATTAGGACTTGGTAGTATCCCAACTTCAAATCAATATTCCTGAAGAACTTGGAACCCTTAAGATGATCAAGAATATCATCAATTTGAGGGATTGGGTATCCATTCTTGACGTTGATTTTTCTCAAGGATCTGTAATCAATGTAATGTCACCATGTCCCATCCTTCTTCTGCACAAATGACGGGCTCCCACAAGGTGAGGAGCTTGAACAAATGTGGCCCTTTTGGATGAGCTCTTGAATATGATATTTGATTTCCTAATTCTCCAAAAGAGAGCATCTGTATATTGGGCCATTAGGAAAGGGAGTACCAGGTATCAAATCAATTGAGTGTTTGACATGGTAGTGCAAAGGCACCCCAGTAGGAGAGGAAAATATGTCTTTGTATTCTTTTGTAATCCCATCCACCTACTTCTACTATGTAGAATTCCTCATGCTAAGGCTATGATGGTTGCAGTGGCATTTTGTCCTCCTTCTGATCAAACCACGAAGAGGGATTTTTTTTTTAGTTTGGAATATCACCTTTTAACACTACTTTGTCGAGATCAAGGAAACTACAGTAGTCATAACTACCTCAGGTACCTTATAAATTTGGTTGCCCAAAGTAACAATGACATACATTATTGGGACTCATAAATAGCATGATGTTTCCATAAATAGTTTAGCAAAACTAAAAAACTATTTATTCACTATGCTACAGGTCGTGGATCCACATATCAAAATGCATTAGGTCTAGTGAAACATTCTACTCCATATAATATGTAGAATCTGAGCATGTGGATCTAGATACTAAACATTTGGATTTACAATTCACATCTCTATATTTATTCATATTTTGAACCAAAAAGATTAGATTGAATTTATGTGGAATTGGTGGTCACCTCAATATGAGTCCAAATAAGAGGTCCAACTTATTCATTGGTGGAAAAAACGGTGTGGTACATACCACTGACTGAGCAATAATGGATAGGTTTAGAATGAAAACTTAGGATAAGATTTGCAATAATGGATAGGTTTATGTCACTAGGTAGGAGAATTAAGCTATGAGAGGGTTATAATGCTAGATAACATAATGTAGGTAGTCCAATTTGAGATTTTTTTACATGATATACATTATAATATTAGCCTACTTGTGATGATGACACATTATATAATGAGGAAGATCTTGAATAAAATTCATGGAATCATGAACATTTTAGGGATGGAACCATGAACACTATTTATGAACCATGAACCATTTTGTGAGTAATGCATACATGGTCATGAGGTGGTGGAATCATGATAAATGCATATGGAACCTTGAACAAAGTTAGTGGAACTGGAACTATGAATTTGGTGGTGGAATCAACTTGAAAAAATTAGATTTGATGGAACCATGAACATATTTGGTGGCAGAATCTCATACTCCAAAAGACATACTCTTTCTTACCCAACTCTCATATTACATAATGGAAAAAGAAACCTTTAACGAGACCTAGACACCCTTGAATTCTTGATATAAGAGCTTCCTTCGAAAGCAAATATATTTTTTGATTAAATTACTTGAATATATGTGTGTAAGGGATGTGACCAAACATAATTCTATCCTTCAGGACTTTGTTCATTTTAGGATCAAGTGCTAGATTGGAAATATGACATTTTTTATTGCACTATTCCATCAATAGTTTTGAGTCACCCATAATTTGTAGGTCCCTTAGACTTTGATTTGATGCAAACTTCATTATGATCCAAAGAGAAAAAAGTGCTTTGTTATCTGTTTCCTGCCCAACACCATATAATTTTATGAATAAAAAATGAATCGTATTAATAAAGAGAGTTACCTTCACTCCACGCATACCTTGGACAACTTGGCATGCAACTTCAAAAAAAACCCCAAGATTTGGTGAAGTCAATCATTGGAGCTTTAAGGGTCCTAACTGTCCTTATTTTGCAATATTTACACCCTTATATGTAGGAGAGTCTTATTTTATTAGATACCAAACCAACAATGATGTTATCCCCTTGAAAGATCATATTATTTTTGGACAACCACAATCCATCATGAGATCTATCTATTTTTGAACATCCATTTCTCCCCAAAAATCTCTAGAAGACGTTGTCATATTGGAATCCACACTAATAATGATATATCACTTGCTAAAGTTTCATGCTCAATTTATTATCAAAATGGCCTTCTTTTCCAATAAGGACCATAAATGTTCACAACTATGAAGAGTACTTTACTTAAATCCTTTGCTTATCCTTCAAGAATGATTCCTGTAGTAAAGATATGGGTAGATATTGCATTAAATCTTGGACTCCACCCTGCTAAGAAATTGAACAAGTAAGCACCTAAAAAAAACTTGCAAAAAAGGATTAAGCCATCCTCTTGCATATTCATAAAAATTATGGTATTATATAGTACACAAGAACTCATAGCCACCTCTAGATTTAGATCTCACTCACAACTCATAAAGTGATAAGAGTAACAACTCATATGATAGGTGATTGAGAACTTTGTGATTGTCTAGGGACTTATAGCCTAAATTTGTGATTGTCTAGGGACTTGCGTTTATTAATTCAGTATTTATGATTGATTTTATTTCATGACTAGTTAAGGAATCACTAATTGTTGTATATGTATTATCCACTTGCACTAGATCACTTGTATCACAAGTAACATCATCATTTTCCATTAGATCATTTGTGTCACAAGTTGTATCAACCATTCAAAAAAGGTCACTTGTGCCACAAGTTGAATTTAAAGCATTTGCATGAGGTCATTGGTGTCACAAGTTGTATCAACCTTTTGAATTAAGTCACTTGTGTTACAAGTTGTATCAATCTTTTCTTTTTTAATTAATTGTAGTTGAATAAATTCAATCACTTGCTCCTTTATTTCAATTTGGTTATGAAGATTAACAACCATATTTTCAATTTCTTCTCAAACATCTTGTAGTTTTTTAGTTTTTAAATTTTTAAATTTGCATTTTGCAACTACTTTCCTTCTTTACCCATCGTTGTTTCTTGCATTGGTCACACTCGCTCATTCTTATTGCCAACTTTAGAGTGTCGATTACTACCAATCATGCACCCAAAAGTGATTGCTTACAATGGTGTTAACTATGATTAATGAATCGTGTGACCTCCTTATCCAATTTTTGGTAGGTCCTTTTCTTGCAATATATTTTCAACTGATTTTGACATGGAAAAAGGTTTGCAACTCTACTCTTTTACAAATGAAACTCAACAATTTGATTTTGGACTTAGAATTGGAGAATGTTGTGTTTAATTGAGAATGCACTCAACAACGACAATGTTTCAACGTAATTTTGATTGGACACTTACACAAAAACTATTGCAAAGTCATTGCTTAAAAAATGATGTTGATTTCAAAATTGGACTTCAAATTTGAATACTTGATGGTGCTTTGAGTTCTCCTTTGATTAATAGCTTGATGTGTTCATTGCTTTTATGATGATGTTGAAATGAGTGCCTTTATTGCCTTTGATTTCCTTGATTAATTGTCTTTGGGTTTGGTTTCCTTTAATTGCAAAAGTTAACTTGCATCATAGATTTTTGTGTTTGTAATTTGCAATATTGGTTAAGTAAGAAAAACACTAAGTCCAATGGTACTTAAGCACACAAAATGCCCATGATTCCTCTATTCAAATTTCAAGCAAAAACATATTTATTTTATTATTTTATACATGACTTGTATATTCTTTTGAAAACAAAAAGATTTAAATCTTCACTTCCTAATACAATTTCAAAGCTTCACCTAATTTCAACCCAATTTATAGTCTTGAAGACTTTCAACTATACTTTTGACTAAAACTAAGTTATGGTACAAAAGAAATATTGAAAAAACTATCTAATGAGCTGTTTTTCTTAAGTCATGGCCCAAAAGAAATATTGAAAAGACTATCCAATGAGCTTGAACGTTTATGGATTTAAATCGTTGAATGCTCGGCTTTGTCATATCTCACAACACTATCCTCGAGATTGAAATATTGAAAAGACTATCCAATGAGCTTGAACGTTTATGGATTTAAATCGTTGAATGCTCGGCTTTGTCATATCTCACAACACTATCCTCGAGATGCGAGCCCTCTCTCACGGCGTTTCCCTTCTCCGTTTCATACCCAGCGTTGTGAGATGCGAGCAAATTATTATTCCAATCATTTGATTGTATTCATTGAGAAAGAACCCTCCGCGCTTCCGTGTATTGACACAGAGAGATCTCGGTGTGTTAAATTAGAGAGTCTCTGCAGCAATCGAGATAAGGATGGCCCTGCGGAGGGGTGCTGGACATTTATCTCTTAAAATTTATTTAACTAATATACTCTCTTACATAAAATCTATATTCTGAGATATAATCAGAAACAAGCTTTCAATTCTCATAAAGGGAGCTGGTCATTTATCTCTTAAAATTTATTTAACTGATATACTTTTCTGAGATAAAATCTATATTTTCTGAGATAAAATCTATATTCTGAGATATAATCAGAAACAAGCTCTCGATTCTCCTAAAGGGACCCATCGCTCCTTACATAGAATGGCACCCTATAACTCTGGGGACTGTGCTCCTTCACGGACCAGAATATGTAGACACGCTTATCAAAGCTAGTACAACGAGGGTACAGGCAATCCTTATCCCGATTGCAGATTCCTTTCTTAGGAGGGCGTGGCGAAATGGGCCCGCCTCTCCATCTCCTTTTAATTAACGGCGTTTTTCCTCACTGCTGGATCCGTTTTCCTGATCCCATGGATGCCCGTCAGTCGTCACCCTGGATCCCAATCGAATGGGGCGCTTCAGATGGTGGATGCTATGTATATGGGTGATGTGATCGAGGTCATGCATGGTGAACGCCCGTAAATGCTTGGAGATGCTTGCCTTGTCGGATGGGCCATGTACAATGGCTGAGGTGACAGGGGAGGAGCAGTCCCTTCTGGATGTGGTTAATTTTGTGTTTGCAATTTTCGATGTCATGATTTGTTCTATTTTGTTGAAATTTATAGAATGTGGCCCCTCACACACCACCTAAAGCCAATGAAAAATAGGTAGTGGTTGCATAGAGAACTATTGTAAAACAAAGCCACTTGTCATTCTAAAAATCACTTGTCACTTTTGTTGATATATCCAACAACAAAATGAGCACAAACATCTTGTGAGGGAGGTCAAAGTGAATCCGTAGTGATCCAAGTAGTTGAAAAAGGATGCGGTGTGTCAATAATTGATGGGGGTACCAACATTGAAGGGCCTCTGTGCATATATACCACAAATGGGGCCAACATCAACCACACATGAATTGGTAAGTGCACAATAGAGTTGTATGAAGAGGTCAAAATGGAATGCTTCTATACCAAGAAGTCATTGTTGGCTTCGTAATAAGACCCCTAATATCTCAACCAACTGCAAGGCGTATAAAATGATTTAAAATTTTGGATAGTGGCATCACATGAAATCATGATTTTGCAAAGTTTGGTTAAAATTAAAAAAATGAACACAAATTCAATATACATTAATTATGTTGTGAGATGTTTTCTTTTTGGTGGACCTTATGTTTTTTTGGTTACAAATCCAAGGATTTTAAAAACTACAAATTTGCAATTCACATTTTTTTCAATGAAAAATGTTAATTCAACAATCAAGAAATGCAATTCTAACAATTCACAAATTCAAAAATAAAAGGGTTCATGAGAAATTGCAATTTTGGCAACTGCAAATTTGAAATTTCAACTAGTTATACAATTGAGGAGAAAGCTGCAATTTTTAAAGGAAAAATGTAATTTCAAGTTTATGCAAAATTGCAATTTTAGCATCCAAAAATTGTAATTTCAACAATTGATTGATTGATGTTCCAATAATTGACTTTTGATTCAAATTACAATTTCAAGTAAAAAAATTGCAATATTGAAAATGAAATTACAGTAGTTGATTTATTGCAATTTCAGCAATAGCTACTTGTCATTTCAACACTTATAAAATTGTTAAAATTGATTTATTTTTACAAATTTGATAATTTCAAGAAGTATATGATATGATTGAGAAGAGATTCAAAAATTTTAAAACAAAATAGCAATTTCAACAATTGACTTACTACAATTCCACGAGTTCAAAAATAGAAGTTGCAATTTCTTATGAGAAATTGTGTTGAAATTGCAATTTCAATAATTAATCACAACAATAAAATTTGGATTTTTACAATACACATTAGCAATTTGAACGAGTATATGGTTAAAGAGAAATTGATGTTATTTTATTTTAACAATTGGTTGATTGCAATTTCAACTATCAAGAATTACAATTTCAACAATTGAAGATTATTAAAATTGCAATTTAACTATTGAAGAATTATTAAAATTGTAGTTTCAAAATGAAATTTGGGCATTTTGATAATTACAAGTTTTATAATTTCAACAAGCATAATTAAGGAGAATTCACATTATGTGAAAAAAAAGTGCAAAAAAATTGCAATTTCAACAATGTTCATATTTACATATTGCAATTTGGACAATTACAAATTCAACAATAAACAAATTGAAGAGAAATTACAATTTTGACATTTACAAATTCACAATTTTAACATGTACAATTGAGGGAAATTCACATTTCTAAGAGAAAAAGAAAATGCAATTTCAACAATTCTAAAATTCTAAAAATTGCCAACTAATAATTGATTGCAATTTTGATTATTACATTTGCAATTTCATGAATTTTTTTATTTAAACTTGAAATTGCAATTTTGACATTTGGATGATTACAAATTTAAGAAATTTAACAAGTACAAATTTGCATTTCATATTTTTTAATGAAAAATGATATTTCATCAATCAAGAAACTTAATTCCAACAATAGGAATTATTAAAAATTGCAACTTTTTATTGCAATTTTAGAATTTTTTTATTAAGTTTTAATTCAATTTCAAAGGAATGCAATTGTGACAATTCACAAATTCAATAATAAAAAGATTGAGGAGAAATTGCAATTTGGATGACTACAAGTTTGAAATTTCATTAATGAAAAGTACAATTTAAACAATTAAGAAAAAAACAATTTTAGTGACAAGATTTGCAGTTTCAGTACGTGGAGAATTATGAAAGTGCAATTTTACTATACATAGATTACAATTTCAACAATTAATTGGTTGCAATTTAGATATTGCAAAATTGCAATTTTAGCATCCAAAAATTGCAATTTCAACAATTAATGTAGTTCCAAAGTCAACAATAAAAACTACAAATTCACACATTCAATAAGTATACTGAAGAATAAATTCACATTTTTAATTATAAATTTGATATGCCAAAAATTGCAATTTTAAAATTTAGCATTATAGCGTCAAGAAATTATAATTTCCACAATTTCAGCAATCAATTGATTACTATTCCAATAATTGCATATTCAATTATAAAATGATTGAGGAGAAACTGCAATTTTGGCAACTACAAATTTGAAATTTCAACTAGTTGTATGATTGAGAGAAAGTTGCAATTTTTAACAAAAAAATGCAATTTCAACAATTAAACTAAAGAAATTTCACTAATCAAGATTTGCACTTTCATCAAGTGGAGAATAGTGAAAGTGCGATTTTACTATACATAAATTGCAATTTCAACAATTAAATGATTGCAATTTCAATATCTGCAAAATTGCAATTTCAACATTTGATGGTAATTTTGGCATTTCTTAAGTCAACAATCAAATAGATTCACTAGCAATTGCAATTTTAGTGACTACAAATTCACAATTTCAACAAATAGATGATTGAAGAGAAATTCACATTATTTTTAATAATTGGTTGATTGCAATTTCAACTATCAAGAATTGCAATTTCAACAATTAAAATATTTTGTAAAGTGATTTTTTAAAAGAAATTGCAATTTCAACTTTAGGAAAATGCAATTATGGCATTTTGATAATTACAAATTTGAAAATTTCAACAAATGTATGACTAAGAAGAGATTCACAATTTTTAAAAGAAAAGCCCAATTTCAACAATTCTAAGTATTGAAAAAATATAGAAGTTGCAATTGTTTATGAGAAATTGTAATCTAACCATCTAAAAATTGCATTTTCAAGAATTAATTGCAACAATACAATTTCAATTTTGACCATACAAATTAACTTGATTTAAACAAGTATATGATTGAGGAGAAATTGATGTTGTTTTAATGAAAAGTAAAATTTCAACAATTGGTTGATTGCAATTTCAGTGAAGAATTATTAAAATTGCAAATTCAATTGGAGGAAAATGCAATTTCAACTTTTTGATAATTAAAAATCAAAATTTATAGTTTCAATAATTCAAAAATTATCAAAAAAATTCAAAATTTTCAGTTTGTGTAATGTGAACAATTAAATGATTGCAATTTCTATAATTACATTTGCAATTTCATGAAATTTTCCATTTAAATTTAAACAATTAAGCAAAAAAATCATAGTGGTCAAGAGATTTGCACTTTCGACAAGTGGAGAATTAAGAAAATGCAATTTCAACAATTAATGGATTGCAATATCTGCAAAATTACAATTTAGCATCCAAAAATTGCAATCTTAACAATTAATGGCATTGTTGATAGTTCCAAAGTTAACAATAAAAAAGATTTAGTAATAATTGCATTTTCAGTGACTACAAATTCACAATTTTAACTAGTATACTAGAGAATAAATTCACATTTTCGATGAAAAATTCACCCAAGAATTATGTATGTGAATTATGGTCTACATGGTTAGAACTGCATCATAATCTAAGTTATTTTATGCTCTTCTTGTAGGAATATGACACCTCCAACTCCAATTTCTCTAATATTGTCACCTATAGGCCAAGGATATCATTGGGAGGTCGTATGTGGTGGCCCTTGATATCTAGAAGTGTCATTTCGAGGCTAAGGACCAAGTTTCCTTCCCTTACCATGTCATGGAGCCCAATATCTAAACCTAATACTCAATCCTCCTAATATTATTGATATCCTCAATACTCGATGCCTATGTCATGGAGCGGAATTTAAAAAATTGATTTATTACAATTCCAAAAAATGAAAATTTATAGTTCAATTGCAATTTCTTATGAGAAATTGTAATCTGACCATCCAAAAATTGCAATTTCAGCAATTAATCGCAACGATAAAATTCAATTATGACAATACAAATTAACAATTTTAACAAGTATATGATTTAGGAGAAATTGATTTTGTTTTACATTCAAAAAATGGTTGATTGCAATTTCATCGATGAAGAATTACAATTTCAACGATCGAAGAATTATAAAAAATTGCAATTTCAACTATAGGAAAATGCAATTTCAACGTTTTGATAATTACAATTTTGAGAATTTCAGCAAGTATTGAAGAGAATTCATATTTTGTAAAAGAAAGTGCAATTTCAACAAGTGACTGAAGTCTACAATTTCAACGATCATGAATTGCAATATACCAAGAATTTAACAATTAAAGCTATTATAATTTTTTATGAGACAATGTAATTTGACTATTGAAAAATTGCAATTTCAACAATTTTCATAATCGCATATTGCAATTTGGACAATTACAAATTCAATAATAAACATATTGAAGAGAAATTACAAAATTGGCAATTACAAATTCACAATTTTAACAAGTAAGATTGAGGGAAATTCATGTTTTTTCAAAGAAATGGCAATTTCAACAATTAATTGACTTCAATTTCAACAATCAAAATTCATAGCCTCAAACAATTTGAAATTTGTAAAAAATGTAGATTTTTATCAAAAAAATCAATTGCAACAATGTCAATAATTAATTGATTTCAATTTTGATAACTACATTTGCAATGTCATGATTTTTTTCATTTAAATTTGAAATTGGAATTTTGAACTTTCGATAATTACCAATTCAATAATTTTAACAACTAAAAATTTGCAATTCCTTTCTTTTAATGAAAAATGTTATTTCAACGATCAAGAATTGCGATTTTGGAAACTACAAATTTGAAATTTCATGTAGCAATTATAGGAATTTTGTATTCAAGTTGTAATTTCAATTTCAAGGAAATGCAATTTTGGACAATAAAACGATTGAAGAGAATTGCGATTTCGGCAACTACAAATTTGAAATTTCAACTTGTGATCGACGAGAAAGTTGTAATTTTTTAAGGAAAATGAAATTTCAACAATTAGGTGAAAGAAATTTGAACTGGGAGTAGAAATTGCATGTTGTTGGATGCTAAAATTGCAATTTCAGTAATTTATTTCATCCAATTTAGATTTTTGCACATTGCAATTGAAATTGTAGTTTTGGTAGTTTCAAAGTCAACAAAAAAGATTGAGTTGCAATGCAATTTTAGGGACTACAAATTTACAATTACAACAAATATACTAAAGAACAAAGTCACAATTGTTTTCAAAAAATTGCAATTTCACCACCCAAGAACTGCAATTTCAACAATTAAATAATTACAAAAATTGCAATTTCAACAATTAATGAATTATAAAAATTGCAATTTCAACTCTAGGAAATTGCAAGTTTTGCAATTACAATTGACAACTTAAAAAAATAAAAAGATTGACGAGAAATTGCAATTTAGCAACTACAAATTCCAAATTTCAACAAGTTTATGACTGAAAATGCGAAAGGTTGGTGTGGCCTTGTTCTTAGACCACAAGCTAGTCCCATATGCCAAAAAAAAATACAAATTTGGTAATTTCAAAAGTATATGCAATTTTTATAATTTTCCAATTGTTGAAATTGAAATTCTTGAATGCATGAAATTACAATATGCAATTATCAAAATCGTAATCAATTAATTGTTGAAATTGCACAAATTGCAATATTTTGATGTTAAAATTGCAATTTTTATAATTCTTCAATTGTTGAAATTGCAATTAATCAATTGTTGATGAAATTGCATTTTTTTGCTAGAAAAATGTGAAATTCTTCTTAATCATATATTTGTTGAAATTGCAAATTTGTATTACAATCTTCTTATTAATGAATTGCAATTTTAATTGCAATATGTATATATTTGAAATTGCAATCAATTAATTGTTGAAAATTATTTTTTTGGATGTTAAAATTGGATTTTTTTTATCATTCTCCATTTGTTTGAAATTTGTTAAAATTGTAATTTCTTCAACTTGATATTGCATAAATTGCATTATATTTTAATTCTCCAATTTTTAAATTTGCAATTTTTTTGTTGTTGAAATTGCAATTAATCAATTGTTAATGAAATTGCATTTTTGGTTAAAAATATGTGAAATTATTCTTAATCATATATTTGTTGAAATTGCAAAAAATGGTATTATGATCTTATTAATGAATTACAATTTCACTTGCAATATGCAAATATTGAAATTGAATCAGTTAATTGTTGAAAATGTAATTTCTCGATGATAAAATTGTATTTTTTTATATACACAAAATTGGAATTTCATAAAAGCATACATCTATATAAATTGCATTTTCAACAATCTAAGCATCAATCTATATAAAAGTATACAACATTTTGGAACCCCCTTTCTGACAAAATTGCAATTTAGCATAAAAAAATTGCAACCTCAACAATTAATAACAATTTGACGGTTCCAATGTCAACAATAAAAAATATTGATTTGTAATTGCAATTTTAGTGACTACAAATTCATAATTGTAACAAGTATATTAAAGAATAAACTCCATACTCAACCCATTAAAAAAACTCAATATAATAAACTCTTAAAAGTATACAACTATATAAATTAAAATCGAGGTGCAATATCATGTTAAAACATCAAATTATCATGTGAACACATAAAATGCACACATCATAATCAAATTGGATGAATCACAAAAATAAAGTAAATTCATAAAAGCATAGATCTATATAAATTGAAATAGAGTTGCAATATCATGTGTCACCATCAAATTATCATGTGTGCACACAAAATGCACACATTATAATGAAGTATATGTCCAAATGCAAGAAACCAGAAACCTTTTGTTAATTTAAAAAATGGATCAATTCTATATACCTAGCCCTTTTATAATCTAAGAAAAGTAAGAACAATTCTTCAATTTTGAACTTGAATAGACCTTGCTTTTTTCATAGCCCTGAAAAAAAAAAAAAAAAAAAAAAAAAAAAAAAAAAAAAAAAAAAAAAAAAAAAAAAAAAAAAAAAAAAAAAAAAAAAATAATAATAATAATAATAATAATAATAATAATAATAATAATAATAATAATAATTATTATTATTATTATTAGAGCCCTTATAATATTTATATATTTGTATATGAAACATATATTTTCCAAAATTTAAAATTTCATAAAACTTTCCTAATTAAAAAAACGGGGGGAGCACAAAGACATACCTCATGTACGACTCACAACACTTTAATTCTTCTTCACAACACAAGCTCGACTCTTCTTATTATATGCAACAAAGTTTAGAAAGAATTCATGTTGAATACATTTGGTTTTCTTTCCTTTCCCACCCTTCTCTAGGGGTGTTAACCAAGTGCGTTTACGTCTATGCAAGATAGTACGAGATTGAATGAACTCAACACTCCTCTTGTTTGAAGACCTTGCTATTCCTTGAGGT
The DNA here is from genome assembly GCA_027924585.1 of Larix kaempferi. Taxonomy (NCBI): domain Eukaryota; kingdom Viridiplantae; phylum Streptophyta; class Pinopsida; order Pinales; family Pinaceae; genus Larix; species Larix kaempferi. The sequence goes on along the minus strand of BSBM01000058.1, from coordinate 3,420,533 downwards.
AGGGGATCATTCCCAACATCAAAAGGGAAAGGGCCAATGGTAGATTCAATCCTACCCTCCACATAAGATGAACTAAGAGGCACATTTAAACCATCTCCACGTGAATCCACCAAGGAAGAAGAAAAAGTGGAGTGTTTGGTGTAGCATCAAACATGGGGCTGCAATCAAATATTGGTGATCCAGTAGCATCCATGCACGGTGTCTTGTCAAAGATAGGTTGGACATCTTCTCTTACCCCCCCCCACTCAATAGCTCCATCATGCAAAATCTCAAATCCATTCTCTAAAGTTTCATTCTCAATGTTTGGTTCTTTGTCACCCATGGATGGTTGAGTGAAATGGCCTTCATTCTCATTTTCCTATTCAAACAAAGTTTCACAACATAATTATCAATTAAAATGGTTTTACATTATAATTATACCCTATTCAAGAATCTATGCCATCAAAGTTTGGAATTTGCAAAAGATATCTTGTTACATTAATGATAAAATAAACATCTTACATGCACATAAATTGGCCCACTTAAGTTTAGTTGATTACTCCTTTCCTGAGAGCTTGGAGAGCTTTTCCCATAATTTGCCTAATTTGAAATTGAACATTGCAATTTAAATAATTTCAACGATAAAACAACTACAATTTTCAACAACCCAAAAGTCAACCTAGATATTAGAAATTCCATTTTTAGTGCTTCAACATAACAATTATTACCTCATTATGATATATCGATTCATCTGAGATCACCCTTCTTCTAGTCCTACTGCGTGAAGAGCTATGCTATTAATCAAACATTTTATTAGATTATGTGCCAAGGATTCAATATAGATTGCACAATGATGAAGACATATGATAAATTATGATCTCATTGTACTACACAAACAAAATGTTCATTAAAATTGTGACACGAAAAATAAGAATATAGATGTTAGAAAACAAACGACACACATGTAAATCCTTAGAAACGAACAAAGATGAGGTACCCTTCTCCTTGAGCCATGCCTTGAAGTGGTCTGATCATACAAAATACTTTGATTAGATAAAGATGGGAAACTTTGCATTTTAGTAAACAAAAACACAAACATGCACGCATATGCACTTTTGTAGTGGTTTATTTATAGATTAAAAAAAATGCATGGAACTAAGAACTTATAAAAATTATTATATGCCAAATAATTAAATTTTGAATTTGAATAGCTTTTACCTTATCACTAATAAGTTGTTGGTGCAGCTTGCAATGGTGAAATGGTTTCCTCTTGAATATGAAGAGTTGTTGGTGCAGCTTGCAATGGTGAAATGGTTTCCTCTTGAATATGAAGAGTTGTTGGTGCAGCTTGCAGTGGAGAAATGGTTTCCTCTTGAATATGACCCTCTATTGCCTCCTCCCCGAACATAGCTTGTAATAATGCCCAATTTTTCTCTTTGACTAAATTATCCTTTAGTTTACCCAATAACTCTTCACGCAATTTGTCTTTGTGTGAATCAAATATGCCAATTGCCTTCTTAACATGCTCCCACCCATAATTGCTCATATCACAAGCTAACTGAACTTGCTGATAACATATGAACCTATTTTAAAAAGAGAACATGGAATGGAAATATAATAATGCATTTAAACATCTTGTCATGCATCAAAATTTCTTACCTCATTTTTTGTATGTGATCACACTACTGAATTATATACTTTCTTACGTTGACAATCTATGTGGTATGCAACATCATATAATTTCCTTTGTCGATCTCTTTCAAGCAAATGTTCACGTCTATAAGCATAATTGTGTAAGTGCGATTTTTTTGCTCGCAAGATCACAGGTGGCCACTTGTGCATCTCATCTCGATGTCAGTTAAAGAGTTTGGAGCTTGCCTTACTAAATCCTATGCATGATTTGGCAAGGCAATAATATATATTTCTTCCAGCTTCATTTTTTCTAACCTCATATGTGTCATTACCAATGATGTGATTATGTTTTCCCATATTACTTGCAAATGATAGCCAAGATGGAAAATTGCACTCTTTGGAATATGTGTACAATGCCAATAACTACAAAATAATGAGTTGAGGTTAGTCCAAAAAAAATTCAATTCAATTATAGAATAAAAAAATAAACAAAACAAAATAAATACACACATATAAAATTCTAATTATTTTTATCTTTTGATTTCTAATATTTTGATCTTTTCAATACTTCATAAAATTTGAAATTAAAATGTACTATCTACTTCTCAATAATTCATAAATTTGATATTAAAACTAAGAAAAATTATCTTTCTCCTTACTCAGACCTCTCTACAATGCATTCAACTCACAAAGAATGCAAAATCCTTAATTGTTATAGCAATGAGCCATCAGGTTGTAATAAAGGTCTATGTAGAAGATAAAACATGATCCCAAATACAAATAATGTAACATCAAAATCAACTTTAAAAGATAATTAATGTTTAAAAGCAAGTTATATAATTTGTGTGCTATTTATTTTTTTCTAAGAAAAGAAAATGTATATTTTGTATTACAAACTAGAAATAAAACTGTCTTGTTACATAATGATCTATATAACATAATTTTGAGTCATTGGATATTGCAAAAAAGAATTGAAACTATTGTTTTGCTAAGTGTTTTTGCATGGGAAGTTTGTCATTTTAATGCTAGGTATTAAAAGAATAGCACACTAGGATTAAAAGTAATAGAATTGCACTAAACATAACAACTTTAAAGCATAAACAAAAATATAGACACAAAGGATTCACATAAACAAAGAGTTTCTCTTTTACGTTGTAGGAATTCGATAGATCTAAAATTCAAAATTACACATTTGAGAAAAAACAAGTTTGCATATTTATGATTCTGAATTCACTTCTTTTTATTTCTTTCACTATCTCATCTAGCAGCTCTATCAAGTTCATCATTAAATGTTTTCTTCCTGCTAGGACCCTTTGTAGGGGTAGGAAAGTGCGCATCACTAGATGATGCGTAAGAGCGCTTACGAGTGACCATCATTTCTAAGAAATCTCTTTCATGCTCCAAGGTATGCTCAAATCCATCTTGCACTTGTTGGAAAGATGAAGCAATTGGATGGTCTAACCCTAGAGTGGTTGATGTTAATGTTGTCTTGAACTCATTTGCAACATCTTCCATGCGTTTTTCAATTGAAAATGTGATTCTTTAGCAGGCAACTTCATAAGCGACTCAAAAATGTCGTGAATATTTTGTGACGAACTTTTATGTCCATGACCTTGATTAACATTGGTGGAAGAATCCATCAAACCATCAACGTTATCATTTACCTGCATAGTGAGAAACAAAGGCCATATCAATAGCAAAAGAATGATAATAAACATTAAATAAATCAAGCCATGAAATGAATACCCAAGTCATTTCACGACTTGATTTATCCAACCAACGTGTTCGAAAGTACTCAACAAATGCAGTTTCTTCTTGGAAGTCATTTAGAAATTTGTTGGCCTCCTCAACTGCAGAATCTTCATTTGTTTTGGTGTGCATAATATCACCCAAACGCTTAAACATGGCACGCCTTGTAGTATCATCTTTGACTTTCATCACAAGGTTTTTTAACCATGCCCTTCTAACATGCCAATTGCATAAATATACTTCACATTGCAATATTGCCCTATTACACACAAAGGTTATACAACATTAAAAATATTGGCCTACTTGTAGAATGCGTCTTTAATGATGGATGTAACATTTCATTTGAGAAATGGATAAAAACACCTTCACAAACTATTGTACCTGATTGCACCGATCTCTGTTGATGCATCATCTACCATGAATGCATTCACTTTCCATTCCAACATACCCATGCGTACTTTGAGAAGTAACACTTCCATCCATTTGGCAATATCAGATGTCATAGATCTAGACAATAGAATCCATGCCATAGGAACACCATTATGTTGGGAATCAAACACCAACAATGCATAAAGTTGGAACTGCATATAAATAAACATGATATTAGTTTCATGCTTGGATTATCTTAGAAATAACAAATGAAATTGAAAAAATAGAATATGATATATATACTTTCCTTAAACCGATTTGTTCCAAATGTAGAGTCCATTGCTAATATACTATTGTGGCCATATTTTCTCATTCATTCTCGCTATAGTGGTTGTTAAATTCCTAAAATGAAGAGAGTGTGTCCCTCGCCATCTATGGCATTGTCAAACTCTAAGTAGTAGAATATTTTATCAGGATTTGTAGCTTTCCATATACGCACACTTTGGGCATCATTCTTGTCAGACATATATTGGGCATGTTTCAATCTCCTCTCTATATTTCCAATGTCATCACGAGTAAGAAAATCATTTCGATCAAACTCAAGTTTAGATGATGTTACTTTTTCATGCACTAGTTCACGATGCTTGTGATGTACACATTTTGCTGACATTCCCAACAACAAACATCTTTCAACCCATTGAAGTAGTTCCTTGCTAATAAGTGGTGCATGAAATGCCCTTGTGCCTATAAAATCATCTACCTCTTGTCCATGGCAAATTTTACCCATAATATCTATATGATTCATCTCACTATAAGTGAGTAGGGCACATTCTGGTTCCTTCTTAGGTATGTGAACACTAAAGTGACACATACAACCACGCCTCAAATGCTTACGACCTGGACGACTCCCTGTATCCTTTTTAGGAAATTTTGATATATCGTATGGCAATGCATCAATCTATCGAAAGTCCTCTGGCCCATATGAACACCAAAACCTACAAGCAACAACAAAATATTAACACACTAAAGTTTGAATTTAAAACACAATTTATATAAGAAAAAACAAGTAGCAGCAAAGCACTTACACTATATATTCCAAAGGGGTGTCGATCCTACACTTTTGGTTTCCAGCATGTTCATTTTGTTGTTTTGATTTCCTACTGAAACTTTTTTGAAAGCTCATTGGATATAATAACTAATTGCTTTCCCCACTAATAAACTCGTTGTATCTATTTGATTTTATCCAAGCAACATTGTTAGCTCCAATCATACTCCAATGCAAATCAACAGAAGAAAAGTTTGTTTTGGTTTCCAGCATGTTCATTTTGTTGTTTTGATTTCCTGCTGAAACTTTTTTGAAAGCTCATTGGATATAATAACTAATTGCTTTCCCCACTAATAAACTCGTTGTATCTATTTGATTTTATCCAAGCAACATTGTTAGCTCCAATCATACTCCAATGCAAATCAACAGAAGAAAAGTTTGTTTGTTTTTTTTTTCTTTTTTTTTTTCTTTTTTTCTTTCTGGATCTTGCACTACAAGATCTAGAAGTTGTTTCCATTTTGAACTCATCTGCAACGTGTAGAATGTAGGTTAGTTCTAGATTTGTTTAATTTTTGTGAAATATAATTCATATATATGCAAAAATATTTATATCATAAGCAATGGAATGCCATGTACTAGGAATCTTATATGTTAAAGAATGGTATATACAGGGGTATATACAAAGAATCTTATAGTCTCCTCCATAGATAAACTAAAATAACTATAAAAATGGAATATGAGGTGGGAGGTAACTATTTTGCATCCTTAATCAATAGTGACTCTTTTTCAAAAGAACTGTCTCTCCATAATTTGCAAAAAGTGGTCACAAAACTAACCTCATTTTCAAAGGCATGTCTACAGTTGAGTTTCTAAAGAACAAACATTGTAGCCACTTTCACCCAATGCCCGGTGGAACCAATAACTGTGTGGGTTGTTAGAACTGTGTGGAACCAATAAGTGCCAGATATGGAGAAGAGTCCCAAATCACTTATATGATGCTAATGTGGGGCCACCTCCATCAGGGGTGGGGACCATTGTAGATCCAACAACTGGGGTTGTCGTGGTTAAGATCATAGGGATACTTCCACCTAGATTGGGATGCCCGATGGAACCAAGATCTATGTGGGTTGCAGGGTATTTTTTAAGGATTCTAATATTATACTTAAGTATAGTATCATAGGCGATTATTTTGGATTGAAAAAATCATGTATATAGATAGGAAGACGAATAGTAAATATGAAACATACAATTTACTATTGAAACGTGTAAATTTTGGTGAATATTACGAAAAAAACCATATTTTATGTAAATATAGGCGATATTCGAGACTAAAAATGACCAAATAGCGAATTTATTTTTTGAAAAAAAGCCCAAAAAATAGCCAATTGGCGAAATTTCGCCCCTAAAAATTACCCTGGTGGGTTGTAGCAGTGGTCATGGGGCCACTGCCACCAGGGATAGTTTTCCCTGTGGAACCAACAACAATGGTGGTGGTGGCAAATAAAATGGGGTATCCGTCACCCGGAATGGAAGCCTTTGTGGAATCGATAATTGTATTGGTCATGGTGGCCATTGTAGGGCCACCACTGTGGCCACCAACAACGATTCCCCCAAAAAATGGGTCGAGATTTGTGCCATCCATAAGGTTGTGTGTAGGTGAAAATGTGGGTGAATTTGATTGAGAGGAGGTGGGATATTTCCAACCATATGACCGTGTGTAGGTGTATGTGTGGGTGACTTTGATGCAGAAGAGTTAGAAGTGAACTCAAGTGCCTCAAGAAAAGGGTCCAGAGGCAGTGGGGTGCATTGAATTGGGGTTCGATGTATAAGGTCTAAAAAACTGTATTGAGGTGAATGCTCCCGCAGGTGACGAAAGTACCTCGGAGGAGCTATAGTGACGAGGTGCGCTACGAAATGTGTGGAATCTCAATGATCAATAAAAAAGCTCAAAAATCCTGATGCAACCAAGTGTGCAAGAGGAGAGCTCAAAAAGAGGCTCTCAGGCCAAAAAAAAAGCTCAAAAAAACAACTCTAACCGTGTGTCACAGAAGGTGAGCAACAACAAAATGGCCACAAATCCAACAAGCAACACAACTTATTAAAAGAAAATGATCCACTAACCTATGAGGTATAGGATCAAGCAGTCACCTGACTAAAAGATGGAAGCCCACACAAATCATAGCCCCTACAGGATAGTGAAATCCATAGTTAGACAATACGAAATAAAAGACTAAAATGGCCAAGGGATATCTCACTATCGAGAGGGATCACGGGTAAAAGAGCCCTAGAAGAATGGCTACTCGGCTACCTCGTTCATGACACGTCGGGGAAGGTAAATCCGTCGCTTCTGTCCTTGGGTCGTTGCACCACTAGTATGGTCGCCAGTAGGTAACAACGAGGACAACAAGTAGGTGTCCTTCGGTATAGGATGGAGAGCGGTATTCCACCTAGACTTCCGGAACCAGTCTTGCAACTTGCCCTCCTAAGGGAGAGGCCAACTCGACAAATCGGTTTTTAACCAAGCCAATAAGTACTAGAGGATTTTGGCACACTAGAGGACAACAACTATGTCTCAAATGTAAATAGCAAAGGGGTGTTGTTTGGATTCCTATCCCCAATGCCCTACCTAGCTACCAAATTATTTTTATCCCTCAAGTGAGGTTAAAATGTTTATTGACTCAATGGTAAATTTTAGGCTCAACTTGGTGTCATGGGACAAGCATTGTAATCTTAAGGTGTGCTGGTGTGATGAGTGGTTGGAAAATAAATGATGAAAATATAAGCAGAAATTTTTGAACGTAATTTTTTTAAAAACAAAGCACTGTCAAGGGCCAAAATCTATATAAATTTTCTATATAAAGTTGCTTCATGAGAGATACCTATTAAAATATACCCAATAAGTACACTCCCACATAATATGCTTCACAATTTCTACCTTTTGACAAGAAAGGCAGAGACTGTCAAACAGACCACTCTTATCTAAGTGGGATTTTAAAGGTAGGCCAAGTGATAAATCACCAACCACGTGATTTGTAGATTTGAAAAATGAAATCTATAATAGTATTAAACCTAATTTTAGAGTAGGTCCTCTCATCGTGTGTTGTTTCCTCGAGGTGTAGAATGTGGTATATGTGGTGGTGATCTCTATATTTGATGGGAAGACGAGGACACAGTATGTCTTGAAGGAGGAGAAGTAGGTGGGTTTCCGCAGAGGGGTGGAAATAAAGTGTGGCCTCTTCCGTGAGGGTGAACCAAAGGGGTCTAAAGCTTCTCTGAGAGGAGAAAATGAATCAAGCAAGGAGCGGCATCGACTAGATGATCATATCCATGTTGCCTGGGAGAGGTCCCAACTACAGTATCTCTCGCGTGAACCACGGGGAGAAAGTGCCCATTACCTTAAAATGACATGCTATCTATCCTTTTCTTTTTGGTTTGCTTTTATACACACATTTCATATAGTAATGCTATGCATATGTGTGCTTTAGTTGCATATATATATATATATATATATATATATATATATATATATATATATATATATATATATATATATATATATATATATGCAACTAAAGCACACATATGCATAGCATTACTATATGAAATGTGTGTATAAAAGTAAACCAAAAAGGAAAAGATAGATTACATGGCATTAAGGTAATGGGTACAAGAGTACAGTTATATATATAAACTATGTTTTGGTTGTATAGTTCTTTTATATGTATTTGTTGGATTATTTTAAGAGAGTTATTTAATACCACAATGACATTTTTAAAAATGGTCGATATACATGAATAACACTGGTGTTTCCATCTTTTTCATATATAATGTCATGGATTGACATGTATCAACTACTTTTAAAAATGTAGTTGTGCTAGTTGAAAGATTGGTGAATTATTACTATTATTATAAAATAATGAAAACAATTATTTGTAAACGAAAAAATATAAATAATAATAATAAATTAATTAAATAAATTATATTAAAGATAAATAAATAAAATATGTATTATTTATTTATCTTTAATATTTATTTTATTTATTATTATTATTTATATTTTTTCTTTATAAATAAATGTTTTTATTACTTTATAATAGTAGTAATAATTTACTAATCTTTGGTGTTGTGAACTAGTATAGCAACATTTTTAAAAGTGGTTCATATACTTTGATGGACATCATTATATTTAAAAAGGATGGAAAAATGAGGACTATTTGCTTATATCAAGCAATGATATAATCATCACAATTTTTCCATCTAAATATAATGGCCATCTTCCATTTTCAACATATCAAAGTAAAAACATGGTTTTTAATTTATTTTAAAATATATTTAATGTATAGATTCAAACAATATCATAAAAAGTTTATTTTGAATTATTTTTTATTATCTTATATATTCAAAAGTTATATTAAATATATTTTGAATTATTTACTCTGAAAATAAAATAAAATAAAATTTTGTACAATTTTGTTTCTCATAGTTAAAATAATTCAAAATAAATTTATTATGTTTTATGGATATATATGATAATGATTTGGATACATATTTAAAAACAAATCTTTTATAAACATATAAATTGAAAATAAAAATAAATTCCATTTGCAATAGAAAATATTTCTATTTTAACAATGAAATTATGATGATAACCAATAATATATCACGTATATGCTAATTGTTTAGATATATACTTATTTACAAAAATAAAATTATAGACAAATAAATTAAAAATAAAAATAAATTATATTTTCAACAAAATTTTATATCAAAGTAAAAACATCAAAATTTCAAAATACTTCCATTTCAAAATACTTCCATTTTAGCACTTAATCAACATATATATATATATATATAAACATATAAATTAAAAATAAAAATAAATTTCATCTTCAACAAAACTTTGTATAAAATAAAAAACATCATTTTTAATTTATTTTAAAAATATATTCAATATATAGTTTCAAACAATTATCATATTTATTCAAAAGTTTATTTTCAATCATTTTCATTATCTTATATATTCAAAAATTATATTAAATATATTTTTAAATTATTTACTTTAAAAAAAAATTAAATTAAATTTTATACAACTTTTTATTATATATAATAATTCAAAATAAATTTATTAAGGTTTTTGAATATATATGATAATTATTTAGATATATATTTAGTTTAAAAATAAAAATAAAAATTATAAACATATATAAAAAAATAAAAAATAAAATTCATTTCAATAAAACCGTAAAAACAACATAATTTCAAAATATTTTCATTTTAACATTATAATAGAATTATGATACTAAATAATTCCATTTTATTTATTTTCAAAATAAATTAAATTAAATTTTATACCACTTTTAATTATATATGATAATTAAAATAATTCAATATATAATCAAAATAATTTTATTAAGGTTTTTGAATATATAAAATACTGGTTTGAATACATATTTATTTAAAATACAAAATTTTTAAAATAAAAAATGCTTCAGCATTTTAGTTCATAAACAAATAACACAAAACTATTAAACTATTTCTTCGGAAATCATATGTCCTGAAAGACAATTCTAAATATTTTTTAAGTTTTGCATCATTTAATTTACAATTTTCTATCATTTAAATTAAAAGAGCAAAGCTAACCACTATCGAACTCTATAAACACTTAGCTGGATGAGGAATTATACATGAATATTATTAATTATATTATATTGTATAATCTAATTGACTTTGTTTCATCATTAATGAAATATTTTTAAATATATTTTCTTTGTGATAAAGCTTTAAACAATTTACATGCAAAATATATAGCAGATGTAGGGCTTCAGAACAGACAAAGCAGAAATATGGGTGGACACCCCAACGAAATTGATGCAATTTTTGAAGGCTTTGAGGCGGGTGTGCAGCAGCGTAAGAATATGTAACATTGTCATACCGTCTAACTCTCTATTGCTCCTACGCGTCTCAAACCCTAACAAGCCCTATGGTCGAGGGCAAGCCATACAACGAGTTCGCGGATGCATAGTTCGAACATGGAACAGAATTGGGTACGACGTGCCCACACCAGCCTCATCTGGAATTGTCCAGCACTGGTGCCCTTGCCCCTACCCAGTCGGGACGGCAAGATTGCGTTCGTGGATGGGTAGTTCAAGGGAATGCTCGGCGGCTCATACTAGACTCATGGTGTTATGGGCTCAACACTATAAATTTTAACTCGACTTATGGTGGGATTTGTTAGCTGTGTGCAGAGGTTTGAGCCCTCTCGGTGGACTAGAGTGTGGCCAACTCTCAACCATTTTACTTCGTGCTTGGTTTGGGCGCTCAAAACTTGGTGTTTAGTGGGTTTTGGACGGTCGGTTGTGGGTTGTTTTTTTTTTTCTCTGATTGAGAAATAATTTTGTAGGAATAGCATCAGTCTCAAACACAGTCGAGTTCATCCACTGATGTTGATGATCTTCTGACCCATCCATATCAAGAGGATTATGGGGAAGGATCTGACACTACAGATAACTCAAAAATTGCAGAAAAGTAACGTTCTACTCTTGGGTTCTAATGGGTCAGGTAAGTCACTGCTTGCAAAAGAAAAACTCTGGCTAGCAGCCCAACAAGGCATTGTGTATATGGATGAAGTGAGTAGAATTACTAAGAAGGATGAAAGCCTCAATATTAACAGGGATGTGTCTGGGTAGGGTATTTAGTAGACATTACTTAAAATGCTTGAAGGAACAGTTGTAAATCGTCTAGAAAAAGGGAGCTCACAAACATCCACGCGGTGATCATATTCAGATTCAAGCTATTGCCCAAACAAGAACACAAGGTGGCTTAGTTAAGAAGCTTACTTCCCCATATCTGAAGGTTGCGAAGGAATGAGACTCCTCCCACAGTGGTGGTAAAAGGAAGCATAGAGTTTGTGCTTAAAGGCTCCTATTAGGAACTTCCTGAAGGCTTTCGCGTGGTCATGAAGACTCTATGCTGGTCTACCAACAATTATCTCACTTCTGATTTGAAGTAGGCCCTTTGGTTCCATATTTGGAACTGTGTTCATAACAACCAACCTCAATAAACATCAACATTATGGAGAAAATTTATTAATGAAATTTATATATTAGAACTAGAAATTTCTTTTTCACTAGAGTTGCTAAATTTAGACACAAATGTAAATGTAAGTAAGTAACTAGAGTTGCTAAATTTAGACACAAATGTAAATGTAAGTAAGTACTAGCATAGATCCATCTTAAAGGGGATCTACCAAGCGGTTATATATATATATGTAGTTGTAATGTTTTAAATAGCGGACATGTTATTTTTTATAATATATATATATATATATATTTTTTAAAGTACACGTGTGCACGGAAGGAGTTACACATCTCCCCCTATGACCCAATAAATAATAAAATTAAAATCAAGAACCAAGAGGATAAGAGACATACATGGCTAACATTTATGGACTTAAGAATCCTATGAATCTACCTTCAGCCTCCAAACCTCCATCTTCATAGAACCCCTCCCAAAGCAAGAGCATCCCCCAACAAAAGGCCCCTAATTCCCCTATTTATGCAGAAAATTTCTAATTATATTTTAATTAGAGTTAAATTATGCATGAGGGCCACATGGCCTTCATGCACCCTACTTTCTTTAATCAAGTTTAATTATATTTGCCTAGATCATTTGTTAATTTGTTGTAACAACTCCAAAAATGACAACAAGAAAATTCATAAAATGAAAAAATAAATAAAAATTTATTTATTGGGATGCAACACTGACGTAAAATATATCTTGAATGACTTAGATGCACATATTAAGGTATTTGGATGCCAACAATTGTACTTATGTTTCTTTTGATATAGGGGTTCCATGTGAAGAGATGCCGGGTCTTACTTAGCTTGCAAAGCTAATGCTGCACTTGGTATCTTGACAAATCCGTCGTCGGGGTGAGAGCTTTCGTCAATAATGGTATGATCACTTATCGACCTTCATGGTTTAGTTACCTGTGCAAAGAAGATGCTATGGCTACCAAGTCTCAGTCTAGACATCTTAAGGGTACCAAACCCTATTAACATCTAAAGGTCCTATGAGATACATTAAGCATCTTTGAAAACATGAAAGTGAGACTAAATGTATGTTTGAAGTATGTTCCTTGCAACAAGTGTATAGGTCAATACATTTTAAGGTCTTTTTATGAGTTCACTATCCGAAAATATAAAAGTTGATGGGAAAACTATATCAATAATCCTAACCTATGGTTCACTCCCTAAACATTTGAATGATTTTTCGCAGCAGGCCAAGGTACTATACTAAGTCCATGTTATCGGCCTTAATAAGGGTTTTGCAAAGTCCAACGATGCTCTCGACGGAAAGGTCTTATCAATTCAATGCATGGGTCTTGGCATTTAAGTTGACTGGAACCTTTGATGGTGGTGATCTTGCAAGTGGATTCGAATTGGTTGTGGTGTGAGTAGAATCTCGAGGTCTTTATTGCATCTGTCCTGGACTGTCTGACTCGCAATGATGCTCTCGGCCACATGGCCTCTCCGAACCCTAACTCCCTTGTTGATGTGTTTCTTCGTCATTCTTACTGTTTGGAAAGTTGAAGTCTATCTCCTCGGCTCTCTGGTTCTCGGTGGGCTTGGCCCTTGGCCTCAGCTTTGGCCTTTAGCTTGGCCTCGACATGATCATGAAAGCTGGGAAAGACTCCTACCAGGAAATGTGATTCGAATCTTATCCAAACTTTGGTTTATCTTTTGTGTTGTCGTTTGCATGCCTCTTAAAACTGGTTGTTGACCGGATTCTCGGTTTTCTTGTGGCAACAATCTCTAGGTATCCGGGAAAGGAGGAGAGGTTTTGAAGATTTGAAGGAGGAAACTTGATCCTGGTAAGCCCCTGGTCCTCCTTTGGAAATCTCGGTGTTTGCAACCCTGCGAGGAACATGGTTTTGGACAGTGCTTACTCTGACCGTTCAGGGGTGACAATTTCACTACCGTAGGTAGTTATGCTGGAGTCTAAGTCTTTGTAAAAGTTTAGCATGCATTAAGGGTTGGGGTTGTTCATCCGAACTTGGCCGATTATTGCGTTTTGACCTCAGTCTTTAAATGAATTGGTTTCATTGTGAGATACACTTGTACCATTTTGGAATGGATCGAGGATTGTTTATGATGGACATTTAAATGCCATGTTTCGATGGTTGGTTTAAATTTGTTGATGGTCTCTTTGGCTTGTTTGGAAAATGCAAAAGGTGAATTGCCAACATCTTACAGTGCTTGCTTAAGGGTTGAACTGTGTAATGTTGGCCGTGTGAGAGTTTCTATTGCTCGGACTTCGTGCATGGTATTTGAACAAACTGGGTTCCTGTAGGATGGTTAAACAGTATGTTAAGGACTGTGTGAAAAGGTTTGTATGGATGCAATGTACAATTGCTAAGTTTGTCGTAGGATTTGGTAGAGAAGTGAGAACTTCTGTTTGCGAATGGTTAAGCTCTTCGTAGAGAGATCATCGTTTGGTAAACTAGCTTGTTTGATGTGAAAATTGTGGGGACTCGATCCCGAGCCTGATATGTATAGCATACTCTAAAAATGATGGAAGCTAGGTTATTTCGATGTTTATTTGTCTGGGTTCGAAACTCCCTTTTTTGGTATTTATAAATAAAAAAAGAACTGTGATCTGTAAACTTGTTTGTGGGAAAAAAAAGGGCTCTCGACAGTTCTACGCTGATACTATTGATTTCTAGGGTTAGAAAATATAGAATGCCATGTTCTTTGTTTTATGTTTGAAAGGTAAGGGTATCCACCTGCACAGGGACCTTACGATAATTTAAATGTGAAACTACTGTCTGCAATAGTATGTAAGCTTCCTATCGTGAGTTGCATGTGATGGCTATTCTTGTTTGCTGTTATCCGAAATATGCATTCCTTTTAAATAAATGTGTTTTGTGTTTAAAACAATCAGTATAATGATGGTACCGAAAACAGAGATTTGTTTAACCTTTTAATGTTAAGACAGAGCCAACCTGCTTTAGAGCACAGGAAAGTCCTCTTGGATAGCTATCATAGAGATTAGGGAAATAAAAGAAAAAACTAAAATGTAACTGGTTATTAAACCCTGAACTGTATATTTCACTTTCTCCATATGTAACAGTTTCCAAGTGATTCAGCTATTTTGAGAAGAATGTTTGATATAGATTCTGTAAATGAAATAATACCAAGGCTTATCTGAGCATCTGACATTCATTATATATATTCTTAAATTCCGCCCTGTACTAGAGTGTACCACCTTCGGGTGGAAGGAAAAATATAGAGGCAATTATTTTCATTTCTAATCCAGTCAATCCAAATTCAAAGATCAGTTTTAAATATAAATCATTTTATCAATAATAATAATAAGGTAAGAAATAGAAGAACCTGAACTTCAAAACTGGGAAAACATCCACAGGAGACCGTTCCTTCCAACCTAATTCCTCAAGCACTCAGCTGATTGCTTGGGACCCCCGAGCCTGTTCACTAAACCACCAGGGAGAAGACACTGAATAGGAGTAGGAGACCTTCTTTTGAAAATACTCAGCAGCCCTTCAGGCCTGCCATCCTTCCTTACTTTGTACTCAATCTGATGGACAGACTCACTCTGGAAATCATTAGTTAGCTATCCCTCATCGAATTTTCCTTGTGTGCTCAAAACTATGATAGTTTTTCCAGCCATCCCAAGGAGAAAGGAATAATAATAAAAAATTGTGAGCCTCCTGCTCAATTCGATGGCTTTTTCATAGCTTGCCTAGGTCTTTGGTCAGTTATATCATTTATTGAGCCACTTGCTCAGCTCCTCCACCTTTGGAGAGTTATGACCATAAATATAGGGTAGTTGCCTCCTGCAACAACTAGTAAGTGATTCCAGATGCTGCCACTTGTCTCCTAAACAGTTTGATTCCTCATAGTGGGTCAGTGAACACTCTTCAATAGTCCCCTATGTATGAGTGTCTCCACTTTTAAATTTATTAAAATAAAAATAGTTAATTACAGTCATCCTTGATCACCTTGGTCATAAAAACTTTATAATAAAATCATATCAATGTTTTCCTCATTTTATTTTTTTGCTTTATTAGTTATTAATTTAATCTTATTAATATTTTTCTTATTAAATAATTTATACTTTATTAATGCTTCCTTAGTTGTTAATATAGGATTAATAAAGTTAATTTTTAATTTAACTTTAGGGGTGTTACACAAAGTTCCTGGAAAGCTCATTCAAGCCATGATCCATGACACAGTCTGTCTATGTGATTTGTGGCATATAAGGCTTGGTCATCTCCATTTCAAAGCGCTAACTGAATTGCAAAAGATGGTGAAAGGTATGCCCATATTTAAATCTGATTTTGATAGTGTTTGTAGAGGTTGCGCTCTTGGAAAGAACATTAAAAAACGTTTTTCCAAGTAGTACCAAAAAATCCAAAGGGATCCTTGACTTGATTCATTCTAATCTATGCAGTGCTATGTCTGCACCCTTCTTGAGTAGTTATTTATATTATGTACTTTTCATAGTTGACTTCTCTCACAAGTCATGGGTTTATTTTCGGAAGGCAAAGAGTGAAACTTTCAGCAAGTTTCAAGAGTTTAAAGCATTGGTTGAGACTCAGACTAGAACGCACATTCATGCTTTGAGATCTGATAATGGAGGAGAGTTTGAGTTCCATGACTTCAATGACTTCTGTCGAGATGCAGGAAAAAAAGACAACTGATTGTACCATACAACCCCCAACAGAATGGGGTTGTTGAAAGAAAGAACAGAACAACATGTGAGGTTACAAAATCCATGATGTATGATCAGGATCTACCCACATCCTTATGGGAACAAGGCTCCAACACTGTTGTTTATATTCAGAACAAAATCCCTCATGCTATCTTGGGTCTTGAAGAGTTTTTCATTGGTGAAAAAATAAATATTGGACACTTGAAGATTTCAGGTTGTCTTGTCTACATTCATGTACCAAAAGAGAAGAGGACAAAGATGGATCCATCCGGAAAGAAAGGAACATTTGTTGGATAGAGTGAATCCTCCAAAGCTTACATAATCTGTGTTCCAGGACAAAGAAACATTGAATTCAGCAGAGATGTAACATTCCATGAAGAGGCTACCTTCAAGCACTCCAAAGAACTTCAGTGTGATTCAGATATGGAAGAGCATGATACTCCGATGATGGAGGATCCAGTTTATGATTCTCCCCTTTCGGATGTTGAGAGGGAGAAGCCGAAAGAGTTTGTAGATCCACTTGATCCTGAAGAGCTAGAAGATCTGATAGAAAGATCACTTGATGAGCCTATTGCTAAGAGGAGATCTACATAGTGTCGAGACATTCTGCAAGAGGCAAAAAACCATGGAGCACCTCTAGGATCATCTAGAGAGAGAAAGAGACTTGAAATATTTTTAGGATATGTAGCACAAATGAGTCACATCAGTGATTTAGAACCATGTACCTATGAGGAAGCCTCAAAGAAACAAGTATGGAAAGATGCCTTGGTAGAAGAACACAATTCTATGATGAAGAATGATGTGTGGGAAGTGATTCCTAAACCTGATGAGAAGTCAATAGTAAATTCCAAATGGATTTATAAAATCAAGCATGCAGCTAATGGAAGCATTGAAAAGTATAAATCAATATTTGTGGCTCGTGGTTTCTCACAGAAAGAAGGGATAGACCATGATGAGACATTCGCTCCTGTGGCTAGGTACACTACTATCCGAACCATAATTTCCCTTGCTTCAGTTTTGGGTTGGAAACTTCACCAGGTGGATGTGAATGTGATGTGAGTACTTCCTTCTTCAATGGTGAGGTTCAGGAAGAGTTTTACATACAACAACCTGAGGGGTTTGTAGTTCATGGGAAGGAGTCCCATGTATGCAAACTTAATAAATCCTTGCATGGGCTTAAGCAGGCACCGAGGGATTGGTATTTGAGGATTGATAGCTATCTTCTGAGCTTGGGATTCTACAAAAGGGAAGCTGACCCCAACATGTACTTCAAGGTTGTGAAGAACCATCCATTGATCTTGGTTCTCTAGGTTGATGACTTGTTCCTTACTGGAGAGGAGAAATAGATAGCTCGGTGAAACCAATAGATCACTTCTGAGTTCGAAATGAAAGACTCAGGTCTTATGCACTATTTTATTGGTCTAGAAGTTTGGCAAAGGAAAGATGAAATCTTTCTTTCTCAAGGAAAGTACACAGTTGATGTATTATAGATTTTTGGTATGATGGACTGTAAGTCCATGTCTATTCCAATGGTGTCTAATATAAATAAGCTACATGATTCATATTCCATATTGGATCTAGTGGATCCTACCATGTACAAAAAGATCATTGGTTCCTTGATGTATTTGATACATAGTAGACCAGACATATGTTATGTAGTGAGTATCTCGAGTCAGTTCATGTCTGAGCCAATACATAGACATTGGATTACTTCTAAGCATGTGCTTAGATACCTTCGAGGTACTATTGCTTATGGACTTAGATATGCCGACTCCAATTGGGGTGGTAGTATTGTGGACCGAAAGAGTACATATGGATTTTTTTATAGCTTGGGATCAGCTATGATCTCTTGGTCCAGCAGAAAGTAGGGCTCCGTAGCCCAGAGTACTACAAAAGCAGAGTATATTGCAGCTAGTATTGCATGCCGAGAAGCTGTGTGTCTTAGGAAGCGACTTGTTGGGTTGTTCGGTGAGAAGATTGAGAGTATTGTCATTCGCTTTACAATCAGAGCTGCATTAAGCTCTCCGAAAACCATGTGTTTCATGACAAATCAAAACACATTGAGATGAAGTATCACTACATCAGCGACATGGTCCAGAGAGGTGCCATAAGACTTCAATACATTACTACTAGTGATAAAATTGTAGATATGTTGTCTAAGCCTCTGCATGTCAAGATTGAGCTTTGTGTGTCGAGGTAGTGCTTTATAGGAGCCTGAGTTGGACTCGGGAAACTTGGAGAAGAATCTTGAGTTGGACGCAAGAATGGTTAAGCTTCATGTGTTGAGGCAAGTGCTTTGTATGTCAAAGTGATGAAGTTGTATAGTCGTGTGTGTCAAGATCACAGATCCTCATGTGTTGAGGTGGTGCCTCATGTGTCGAGGTGATGCTTTGCATGTCGAAGCATGTATGGTGTGTGATGTAATACTAACAATGGTTGAGCTATTAAGTATCCTCTAGAGACTGGCCGCCTCTAGAGTGAATTACTTTAGCATATAACCACTTGGAACGATAGTAGAACAATATGATCACATCATTTTTTTGTACTAGGGGAATGGGAAAATGAGATGGGGATGGTACTTACGTGACACGGGGTCCAAGGGTCCAATCTCGTTCGCTACCACTATACCCCTATGTGCAACCACTGAGCCCTCCACAATGGCGCACAGGTTATCCGAGGTTTGAACCAGCGACCTCTTACAAGGCTTGCATGCGCTTTGTCGGTTGGTCTACACCCCGACGGGAAATATGATCACATCATTGGGAAAACCTCCTTAGTATATTTGATATGATAGTTAACTTATCACATATGGACCACGCAGATAAGGCAAGAGATAAAGATAATATGTGATAATATATTAGAGAATTCGAATTGCACATAAAGAATTAATCAAGAGAGAAATTCGAATTGTTAAACTTCGGTGAAGACTTCAGTAAATCAAAGGAGAACTCGAATTGATCACTACAGTGATGTTAACAAGAAAGAATCAATTGAGAGATTTAACTAAGTGATAAGAAAGAATATCTAGTTAACTAAGTGTTAGTACATGACGACACTTATGTTAAACTAAAAGAGGACACCTAAGTTGTGACACTTGCACAACGACACTTAAGTTAGCCACCTAACTAAGTGAGCAAGCTTTTAGTTAAGGGGTGAGTTCATCCTAAGAGTCATTTCAATGAGTTAATGCATTGCATGAGAAGTGGGGCGCACGTCTTCATGAAAGATTGATGCATCCAGATGGAGAGTGAGTTCTTCTTGAAGTCAGAGGCTAAAAATAGAAGCCGATGCATGAGAAGAATATATAAATATGTTATACAAGATTGATGAATCCAAGGTGAAGCGAATTCTCTTCTCCCTTGAAGGCAAGGCACTTCTTCTTTGTGCAAGATATTATTCTGAGTCTCTCTTCTTTATCTTTCTCTTGCTATGTAATTGCACTAGGGGTGCTTGATGTAAAATACATTCTCTGGTATCTATCAATATACTAAGGAAGATTTTGCTGGGAGTTTCTCCCTCAAGTCATAGAGGGTTTTTCCAGGGTAAATTCATGTGTCGAATGTGATTGCTTATGTGTATGATTGTTATTTGATTTCAAGTATTATTGCAACTCTGAATTAAAGATTAAAAAAATTAACACATTATACAACCTAGGTAAGTGGAGCGAGACCCATTCACCTCTTTGTGTGCATGCGTAATGCTATAAAAATATAGGCAACCAAATTAACATAAACATATGATCCATCATTTCTATGTTTTTTTATAAGTTATGTGGATTACGATATGCAATTGAAATATACCTTTACAAAATGTGCTTCTATTTTCTCAGTTGAGTTAGCCATGCATTTTTTTTTGGGGTTGTTAATATTTCCTCTTTGAGGTGTTTGTGTATTTTGGGTGTTAATAATCTACAATGTAGAAAAACCTTTGGGCATGGAGAGATGCATCAAGGGAACATAGGTCAAAGAGTTTATCTATGTCAATTTGCAAGTTCTCTTTGTTATGCTACAAAGAAGATAATTTCCTTCAAGTTTGTTTGAGAATTTCCCCTTCGACTATAATTTCCTTAGAAAATTTCCTTTGTCAAACTTCAATGGTCTCTAATAGGTTCTGTGAATTTGGGTATGTGTTTGTACTCACCGCACTATAACAAAAATTGAAAGATAATTGAACTTGAAAGTTAGTGATCCAGGTGGATATCGGTGGCAGCCCACCTCTTCCAACTGGCTCAAAACAGTCTCCTGGCAATTTTGGCAAATTACTATTTTTAGCAGTTTTTCGGGTCCTGAACTTCCGGAGCCATTTTGAGGCCCTAAACGACATTTTTTGGCGATTTGGGGGACCAAATAGTTGCCAACGGCATGCATTTGGGCCCAGTCGAAAGTTGTAAATCTCGGTTAGACCTTTCCAACGGGCTACCGAGCGCCCTAAACGGAGATCGTATGCAAAAGTTATGACCCCGGGAAGTTGACTGTTCAACTAACCACCTTGGGGCCGCAAACTTTATGACGGTTCATCTTCTAGGGTTAGGTTTTTGGATGATTGGGATTCTTTCCCTCATGCTTATGATAAATAGGCCCTTTCGGCCTCTCTTTGTATTCATCTTGGCACGAATGAGCATAGCGGCCACATCTCTTCTCAGAGATAGCTACCACCATTCCAGCTATTGTATTTTACAGTCTGTTCTATTTCCGCTATTTAATAGAATATGTGTTTACTGTATCACTGTGTTATTTGCAATATATCTCTGTATATGATTCTGTATATGCTATCTTTTGTTTCGTTCCCACATAAATCCGGATCAGTGGTATCAGAGCGGTCTGCTCTTTGATTGTTTCTCGGTGCATGTCCCCGACGAGGTCAGGATACAGAGAGTTGGGTCTCGAACTAGTTTCACTTGGGGAAGACCACTCTCGCCGCCCCAAACGGCCTCCCATGGCGGAAGAAAAGAGAGACGACGGAGCAGTAGATCCTATCAAGTTGTTGCTCGAGGAAGCCCTCGCGCGACAGAGGAACGAGATGATGGATAATTTCGCCCAGATCCTTCAACGCATGCCAACAGCGGCAAATTCACCCTCAACGAGCAGCCATTTCGGAGATACGACTCCCTTCAAGGTACAAGTTAATTTTGATATCCCTTTATTTGAAGGCCAAATCGATGCCGATGCTCTAGATAAATGGTTGAATCTGCTAGAAGGGTATTTCTCTGTCCACCAATTTTCCGACAGGGAAAAGATCATCTTTGCGCTCCTTAAGGCCGTCCCCCATGTCAAAAATTGGTGGGAAACTTATTGTGAGCAAAACTCATCAGACGAGTCTGGATTGTTTGAATATTCCAATCCCACTTGGGCCTCTTTCACAGATGCCGTCAAGGAACAATATTACCCTGTTGGAAATTATGATGACCAGTACACAAAATGGACCATTCTGCATCAAGAGAGGGACCAAACGGTGTCGGAGTACACCAACAAATTCCATACCTTGCGCACAAAGCTAGGTATCAAGGACTCCGAGCGGCACCTAGTACTGAAATATCGCAGTGGCCTACATCGGTACATCCGAACAGAGATGGATTTCCTGGAAATCTCTTCACTCGGATCCGCCTATCGATATGCTGTCAAAATTGAGCAGAAATTTCAGCAAAAGAACAAGCGTGACTTCGGACCTGCGCAGAAGCAGGGCAAGGGAAACTCTGGCTCGCAGAACACAGGGCAAGAAAAGGACAACCAGTCCCAACCACAAGCGAAGAAGGGCAAAGAAAAGACAAAGAAGGACACTGGGAAGTGGTGCGAGTTCCACAAAAGCCCCTGGCACAACACTGATGAATGTCGCTCAAAACAGTCATTGGTGGATGAGATCAAAGCTTCAGAATCAGATCCCAGTTCTGATTCTGACTCAGAACCTAATTTCACAGCCGCGCAAAAAGGGAAGCAAATCATTGATGCAGAACCCAGTGCCGTTGTTGCCACCACACAGATTCAGCCAGAGGAGCCTGAAGAGTCCGAGGCAGAGGAGCGCCTTTTCCACTCACAGATGTGGGTGAAGGGAATTCCCCTACACTTTGTTGTGGACAGCGGCAGCCAGAAGAACCTGATCTCAGAAGAAGTCATCAAGAGATTGGAGCTACCAATAACGCCACACCCACAACCATACACCATTGGATGGCTAAGCCAAGGACGAAGGATCCGTGTCAGTCACCAATGTCGCCTACCATATGGCATCAAGCCCTTCAAAGATGAGGTATTATGTGATGTGGCCCCACTTGAAGTATGTGATGTTCTTTTAGGACAACCATATATGTGGAAGCGTCATGCTGTATATGAATCACGGCCTCGCAGTGTCATTGTCACTTTGGGAGGACAACTCTATCGGATACCAGAGATAGTTGCACCTACCCCAAACGAGCAGGGAAGGAAGATAATCTCCCACACTGGGAAATTTTCCCTATTCGCAATTGCCACTAAAGGTGAACATCAGATCGCGGAGACATCCACAGCCTCTGCAGATTATCCTGCTACTCAACAGAAACAAGAAAAACACAAAGTTAGTGCAGCATCGCCTATTCGGGTACCTCTACAGTGCAAGGCCATGCATTCAAGGGGCCCCTCCAAAA
The DNA here is from genome assembly GCA_027924585.1 of Larix kaempferi. Lineage (NCBI taxonomy): Eukaryota > Viridiplantae > Streptophyta > Pinopsida > Pinales > Pinaceae > Larix > Larix kaempferi. The sequence continues at coordinate 3,397,413 of BSBM01000058.1, read as the reverse complement.
AGAAACCATCAACACCAATGCAAAATACCACAACAACCAAAAATGTTGAACAGCTCCAGCGCAGCCAGCAACAACAATTACAGCCCTCTGAAGATGTCAAAGTAAGGCAACCTTTCCACTTCAGCAAATGTCGCACCAAGAGCTCAATTCGACACACAGCTCGACATATGATAAGGGATTTAACGCAATGGAGACCATTGCTTCCTAAGGAGGGAGGATTGATCCAGGTGGATATCGGTGGCAGCCCACCTCTTCCAACTGGCTCAAAACAGTCTCCTGGCAATTTTGGCAAATTACTATTTTTAGCAGTTTTTCGGGTCCTGAACTTCCGGAGCCATTTTGAGGCCCTAAACGACATTTTTTGGCGATTTGGGGGACCAAATGGTTGCCAACGGCATGCATTTGGGCCCAGTCGAAAGTTGTAAATCTCGGTTAGACCTTTCCAACGGGCTACCGAGCGCCCTAAACGGAGATCGTATGCAAAAGTTATGACCCCGGGAAGTTGACTGTTCAACTAACCACCTTGGGGCCGCAAACTTTATGACGGTTCATCTTCTAGGGTTAGGTTTTTGGATGATTGGGATTCTTTCCCTCATGCTTATGATAAATAGGCCCTTTCGGCCTCTCTTTGTATTCATCTTGGCACGAATGAGCATAGCGGCCACATCTCTTCTCAGAGATAGCTACCACCATTCCAGCTATTGTATTTTACAGTCTGTTCTATTTCCGCTATTTAATAGAATATGTGTTTACTGTATCACTGTGTTATTTGCAATATATCTCTGTATATGATTCTGTATATGCTATCTTTTGTTTCGTTCCCACATAAATCCGGATCAGTTAGTATTTCAGACACCTATTGTCTTGCTCAAAGGATGGCATCTTGATATGTAATCGCCTTGATATTCTTGAAAAATTACCTCCTTAATAGCCTTCAAACGTAAATTGTTTACACACACCACAATGAAAAAATTGAAGTGATCTTGAATTCCATTGACTCACTTAATAGATCATTATTGATTATCACTTTCTAATTGTTATATGTGGGGTTTCTCATATTGTTTTTGTGCATTATACATACAAATACTAAAGCATGGGATCAACTTTAGGGTTAGGTTCATTGAAGCCTCAAGATACATTTTAAATATCTCTGTTAAAACATAGACAAAATAAGATAAATGAAGGCTTGAAAAGTAATTATGGATCATATTCAAGAAAATAAATATTGATTTGTGCTAATCTTTCCCATATGAAACTAGTAAAACATTAACAATGTTACTACATAGACACCATATGAAGCTTCTTAAACTAATTGATATCTTGATGTATATATATGTGCGTATTGTTGGTGTTGCTTGAACACCATTTGGAGGCTTGAGTAGTTCTCTTCCGACCCTATGTAAAATGAAACTGATATAAGTAACCATTGAGGATAATCTTTATTGAAAAACAGTAGGTCAAGTTGTATTAAAAAAAAGTGGGTTATTCCATGTTGAAATACACGGCTATGCTTTTTTTAATGATATTTTGTGTACAAATGGTTTTTTCTTGTTTGTAAGAAATTCCCGTCACTCAAGGCCAGTGCATTTCCACCATTGGTTGAGAAACCGCAACCCAAGGGCATTTAAGCCGTCAAAATCACCTGGGGATCGTACCCAACCTGGGCGACACCAACCTTAAATTGTGTTGGATTTTTGGGTGTCTCCTCCCAACTAACTCACCCGAATGGTATTTGAACTTGGGTCGGCCATGGAAAATACCCGTCAAGCTGTCCCTTGACCAAGTGAGCTAGCGAGAATTGACTAAAAATGTTGGATGATTATAGCGAAGATGGGACAATATCGTGCTCGCGTGACATGGGGCCGAATATCGTCCACTACCATTATAACATTATAGTGAACCCACAAATCCCCCAACCATGGGCCATGGGTAAGTCGAGGTTTGAACCTATGACCTCCGTAGTCTTTACAACTTGTGGTTGCCAATTGGTCTACACCCTGGGGGGGATTTTTAATGTTGGATTATTATAGCAGAGTTGGGACAATATTGTGCTCACATTACACGGGGCCGAATCTCATCCACTACCACTATAACCTTCCGGTGAACCCATAGATCCCCCAACCATGGACCACAGGTAAGTCGAGGTTTGAACCTATGACCTTCGTAGTCTTTACAACTTGTGGTTGCCAATTGGTATACACCCTAGGGGGATTTTGTTGCCATTTGGTATACACCCCATGGGACTACTTTTGTGTACAAATGGTAATTAATAATATTGTTTCTCATTTTTTTGGTTATGTTTCTCTTAGTTCCCATTTTATGGATGTGCTTATCCACAAGTATAGTTGAAATGGTAATTAATAATATTGTTTCTCATTTTTTTGGTTATGTTTCTCTAGTTGAAATGGTAAAAAATAATATTGTTTCTCATTTTTTTGGTTATGTTTCTCTTAGTTCCCATTTTATGGATGTGCTTATCCACAAGTATAGTTGAAATAAATGGTTACATGTTAAATATTCTATTTGATGCTTGGGATATTGTTAGATTCAAATAGATCACCCACATATTTACATATGTCTAGCTCAGTGGATCCAACCCACTATTGAGTTCCAATTACCATTACTCAATTTACCATGTGCAACGAATCACATATATTGTTAGATTGAAATAGATCACAAATATGTCTAGCTCAGTGGATCCAACCCACTATTGAGTTCCAGTTTACCCACATATTTACATATGTCTAGCTCAGTGGATCCAACCCACTATTAAGTTCCCATTACTCAATTACCATGTGCAATGAATCACATATATTGTTAGATTGAAATAGATCACAAATATGTCTAGCTCAGTGGATCCAACCCACTATTGAGTTCCAATTACCCACATATTTACATATGGAAACCATAATTGGGATACTGTTAGATTGAAATAGATCACAAATATGTCTAGCTCAGTGGATCCAACCCACTATTGAGCTCCAATTAACCACATATTTACATATGTCTAGCTCAGTGGATCCAACCCACTATTGAGTTCCAATTACCATTACTCAATTACCATGTGCAATGAATCACATATATTATTAGATTGAAATAGATCACAAATATGTCTAGCTCAATGGATCCAACCCACTAAGTTCCCATTACTCAATTAATTGTTAGATTGAAATAGATCACAAATATGTCTAGCTCAGTGGATCCAACCCACTATTGAGTTCCAATTACCCACATATTTACATATGGAAACCATAATTGGGATATTGTTAGATTGAAATAGATCACAAATATGTCTAGCTCAGTGGATCCAACCCACTATTGAGCTCCAATTACCCACATATTTACATATGTCTATCTCAGTGGATCCAACCCACTATTGAGTTCCAATTACCATTACTCAATTACCATGTGCAATGAATCACATATATTATTAGATTGAAATAGATCACAAATATGTCTAGCTCAATGGATCCAACCCACTAAGTTCCCATTACTCAATTAATTGTTAGATTGAAATAGATCACAAATATGTCTAGCTCAGTGGATCCAACCCACTATTGAGTTCCAATTACCCACATATTTACATGTGAATCCAACCCACTATTAAGTTCCAATTACCCGCATATTTACATATGTCTAGCTCAGTGGATCCAACCCACTATTAAGTTCCACTTACCATGTACATAGTAGAATGAAAACCATATATTTACATATAGTAGAATGAAAACCACATAATCCACTATTAAGTTCCAATTACCATGTGCCAGAATCACATATAGTAGAATGAAAACCACATATTTACATATGTCTAGCTCAAGCTCAGTGGATCCAACCCACTATTAAGTTCCAATTACCATGTGCAACGAAACGAAAGTCAAATGAATCACATATAGTAGAATGCAAACGAACATAGTAGAATGAAAACCACATATTTACATATATCTAGCTCAAGCTCAGTGGATCCAACCCACTATTAAGTTCCAATTACCATGTGCAACGAAACAAATCACATATAGTAGAATGCAAACGAATCACATATAATAGAATGGAAACCATAATAGGACCTCTGCATCAAGTCAAATTGTCAAGCCAAGCCACATATCATAACTCACAAGTCACATCACAAAGTCACATATAGTAGAATGGAAACCATAATAGAATGAAAACGAATCCCACATATCATAACTCACAAGCCACATCACAAAGTCACAACTCACATCACAAAGTCACATATAGTAGAATGGAAGCCATAATAGAATGCAAACGAATCCCACATATCATAACTCACAAACCAATCACAAAGTCACAACTCAAATATAGTAGAATGAAAACCATAATAGAATGCAAACGAATCCCACATATCATAACTCACAAGCCACATCACAAAGTCACATATAGTAGAATGGAAACCATAATAATCACATAGTCACATATAGTAGAATGGAAACCATAATAGGACCTATCACATACAGTAGAATGGAAACCATAATAGAAAGCCACATCACAAAGTCACATATAGTAGAATGGAAACATAATAGAATGCAAACCCCACATATCATAACTCACAAGCCACATATCATAACTCACAAGTCATATCACAAAGTCACATATAGTAGAATGGAAACCATAATAGAATGCAAACGAATCACATATTGACATATAGTAGAATGGAAACCATAATAGAATGCAAACCCCACATATCATAACTCACAAGTCACATCACAAAGCAACATATAGTAGAATGGAAACCATAATAGAATGCAAACGAATCACATAATCACATATAGTAGAATGGAAACCATAATAGGACTTGTCACATATAGTAGAATGGAAACCATAATAGAATGCAAACAAATCACATAGTCACATATAGTAGAATGGAAACATAATAATCACATAGTAGAATGGAAACCGTAATAGGACCTATAGTAGAATGGAAACCATAATTGGACCTATACATCAAGTCAAATTGTCACGCAAGTAGAATGGAAACCATAATAGGACCTATGCATCAAGTCAAATTGTCAAATGGAAACCACCATAATAAGACCTATGCATCAAGTCAAATGGAAACCATAATATGGAAACCACCATAATAGGACCTATGCATCAAATCAAATTGAAAACCATAATATGGAAACCACCATAATAGAACCTATGCATCAAGTCAAATGGAAACCACCATAATAGGACCTATGCATCAAGTCAAATGGAAACCATAATATGGAAACCACCATATAATAGGACCTATGCATCAAGTCAAATGGAAACCATAATATGGAAACCACCAGGACCTATGCATCAAGTCAAATGGAAACCACCATAATAAGACCTATGCATCAAGTCAAATGGAAACCATAATAAAGCCCATGCATCAAGTCAAATATATTGCCAAGCCAAGCATCATATCATAACTCACAAGTCACATCACAAAGTAAGCCAAACCACAATGAGAGATCCCACGAAGGACATTTTCTTTACACTACGCGTCCGGAGCATCTGGAGGCATTCTTGTCTATAAAAACCAAGTTACATTTTCCCGGACGCATGTGGTATAAACCATATGCAAAACAAACAAAAACGCAGCGCTGTCTTAAAAATCCCAATTGCCCGATCGCCCAGGTGATAGAGGAGCGTCTATTTAGCGCCAGATGTTGAAAGGAAATTCCAAGTTTCTTGCACAAGAGATGTGGTTGAAGAATCTGGTTTGAATGCTTTAACTGCAGTGGCCGACCATGATTCCAATTTGATTTCACATGGATTAGTTAGAATAACCACTTTCATTTCAGGCGCAAATCCTTCAGCGAATATAGATATGAATGTCGATTATTTTAGCTCTTCCGGTACTGTTGATAATGGTAATTTGGAGCAATGGCTTCATGGAGCAGGGAGGTCTTCTTTACTTAATATTCTTGCCAGCGATTTGCAACCTTCAGAGGGACAGGAATCTGGTGAAGTACTTGAATCTGGAGCATTTACTGAAATCCTTAATCACTATATCTCAAGAGATTGGGCATGTTAAGATGTTTACATTTTAAGATGCCTTGCAAAAGTGAAGGCTGGGGAATTTGTCATTCCATCACTTAGGATTCTACAAGACATTACAGGGTATGGATTTGTTTGTTTGCCATGAGAATCTAATGAAAGGATCCTAAACACTAGTAACAGGTATTAGTTTTGAAAAAAAGGAAGTTCAGGCATATTTTTTATGCTTTTACACAGTCCCCAACAGTTTTGTAGCAACCCCAGTGTTAAAACAGGATAAAACGCTACAGACTTGCTGAAGATGATTGTTTTGCAGCTCCAAGTCAATAAAATGAACTAAGGTCGCTACGAAATTTCATAGCTTGCTCGAGTTCATTTAATTCATCAAATTTTGGTATTCCTAATGGATAGGTGGCCCATTGGATTAAGTGAAATCATCAAGAGCATTTTCAAATTTTCAAGCAGTTAAAAGAAGGATTATCATCAAGGATCAAATCCAACATCCCCTAGCAGCAAAGGACATATATGTCGAAACCAGATGACAAGGCACACAACAAATCGATCTTTACAAGGAGATGGTCTCAGCAACCTTTCAACTATTCAAGACATCAAAGCAACAATTCCCATATTTAAGTTACTTTGATTTACCGTTAGCGTTTTGTTCCAAGAAATTAGTAGCAAGTTTACAAGTGTCATTTCTTTTTGAAACTGAATCTATTTCTGGCATAAGGAGGTTTCGAACTCCTAACTTGATGATGTAGCCTTTCTCTATATATGATGATAAGGAAGACTTGTAAAGGGTTGATACCCAAGAGAAAGAAGACCACCGTGATTGTAAAAAATCACTTTCAGAGATTAATAAAGATTTTGGAGCCAAAGTTTTGAAGACTGTAATCTTCTCTATGTGAATGTGTATTTCTTTGTTTACATTCCATTTTGTATCTTCTTCATATTTAAGTGAAAGTATATGGTCAGAATTCATGGTATATGCTCTGGTCATCGGACTTATATATTGTAACTAACTATTACATGAGCATGGGTGTTCCCACCTTGTTTGTTTGTTTATATATATATATATATATATATATATATATATATCACCTTCCATTTTTTGTTTTACAAGTTGCCTGCTTTCTCCTTCTAGTGGGAGTTCTTATTTCCCCTCTTAGCACTATTACAAAGACATGTGATGTATTTAAATTCTACAATGTTCTACTAATATCACACATTAGGGGGCATATATTATTGTGTCACTTTCTATGCTTGCAACCATTTAGTGCTTTATGCTAAAAGCATCACAAATCAATATATAATGCAATTTAGAAGCTCAAAAGCCATGGAGGGCATGGTAATTAATCACGTAGGTCTAGAGTGAACTTTTAGTTAGACCAAAATTGAGAATTGTGTGCCACCTTGGTTCATGTGGTGCAGAACTGCACAGTAAATGCTTTGAGCATGCATAATTCCTACTACACCAAGTGGCACATTAATTCTATAACTCATTCAATTCCATGGTTACTTCAAAAGTTGTTTTCGTCAAGCAAGCCCCATACCATTCAAATCACTTCATTCAATGAAGGGGTACATAGCCATTACTTGGGTAAATGTTAAATTTTTAACTATTTCCAGATCTTGACAATTGTTTCTCAATGATTTCAAGCATTTATTTCATTCCACAGTTTCATTGAATAATTGCACACTAAAAATATCAAATTCAATTGCAGCAAAAAAAAAAAGGATATTAGAAAGATAACCATGCACAAGAGACACAAAGGTTTTATCTTGGGAAACCCAAAAGGGAGAAAACCCAACCAACTTTTCTTAGAAGAAATCAATCCAATTCAAGTACAATGCCATTCATGAAGATGAACCTTAGCACATGAGAGGTTTGCCTTCCTTCACAACAAACCCTAACAAGGGTAGCGAACTTCTAGAGAGAATAAGAGAACCCAAAATTATTGCTTCTTGCCTTTGCTAGGCCTTCTTTGGAGGTATGCACGAGTGGAGAAGAGAAAAGAAGATGATGTGATGATGAGAATGAAGTGAGTGAACTCTTTATTTATATTCTTCAGTTCACTTGAATTTTTCCTCAATGAAGCCAACTTGTACACTTGATGGGGCTGACATGTCTTCTTTGATGGGGAAGACTTGTTCTTTATTCTAGGCTGACTTGTCTTCTTGCCTTCAATTTTCTTTTGGTACTTCTTAAATTCTATCTGGGACTTCTTCAATGGTTGACTTGAATTCTTAGTTATTTAATCATCATAGAAAAGTTGTCCTTGTTGATGTTCATCTCCTCACATGCATGTCTATTCACCCATAGAGCTCTAATGTTGATTTGACCCCACTCTAAGAAGCCCCAAACACTTGTTAGATCCTATGTCAATTTCAACATTAGATTATACTTTGTATATTTCACAAGGGGGTGAGATACCATATCAAATAAACAATTCAACTCACTCTAATATAGAATAGATCACTCCTTCTTGGAGAACTCCTTCTTGGAGAACTCCTTCTCAAAGTATGCAGTGTGACCTATAGCCTCCTTCTCGGAGCACTCCATCTTGAAGTATGCAATGTGACCTCTAGCCTCCTTCTCAAAGTAAGAACCTCGATCCTTATTTACTCTTAGTCACTTCTCATGACTAATCAAGGCTACATCGGGACCATCCTCCACTAGCCATTGGTCAATTCTCATGACCCCTCTAGGAGAATGTCTATAGATTGTTGCCCGATGTTGCAACCAAGAGAAACATCAACACTCCCTATCAGTGAGGGAAACATTTTGCATCACACCAAGCTTCGCACTTGGTGAGAATGTTCGTAGGAGACACTTTGCATCACTACCAAGCTTCTCACTTGGTGAGAATGTTTTCATTGCCAAGATTCACACTTAGTAATAATGTGGGAGACATTCTACATCACTGCCAAGTTTCTCACTTGGTGAGAATTTCCGTAATCCATCTCAAATATGTACTGCATCTACATATTGAGTCTTTTACTCCTAGCTAAATCTCATTACAATCTAGATAAAGACTATGCCAGAGCCATTAACTTCTCTTGAATGTATAATTCTCCTCTGAAATACCATCACGGTGTCTGGGCCATTCACTTCATGTGAATGTATGTCACTCATCTGTAAAACCATCATGGTGTTTGGGCCATTCACCACTAGCCATATGACATAGGCTAAGAGGGTGAATGTCTTCCTAGTGCTGATCATCCATCAACACTCCCTCTTACCGAGGGATACATTCTCCATCATGCCAAGCTTGTCCCTGAAGTATACAAACTTTTCCTTGGACAGAGGCTTGGTGAGAATGTTAGCTTGTTAGAAAAACAGGATCGCAGAGCAATAACAATAAACAGAAATGGAAATATAATCACACACACATTACAAGAGAGACACAGATATATCGTCGTTCACCCCAAAATGGGCTACGTCCACACTGAAGTTGCCAGTCCTTATTATTATACCGTCCAGCAAAGTGAAGGGATACAACCTGCAGCACAACCGCTGCACTTCCTCTTCACTGTCTCACTGTCTCTCTTCTTGATCTCAGAGATCGTTACAATGAATAAAACCTAATACATCAACCCTAGCCATGTTACAATGTATTTATTTTATAAGGGAAATACAATGGGAAAATACCACAGGTTACCCAAAACCATGGGCGCGAAAACTGGTGGTGAAAGTAACCCCAAAAATTTTCCTCGGGGCCCCCCTGGCCCCCGGATCCCTTGGGGATAGTGTCGGGATCATAACCAAACCTGGGGTACGGATACAGTTGAATAATAATATCTCTGAATTTGGAGATCAAGCTCCGCAACCAACATAGCTATCTGCTCATCCGTGGATATGTATTGGAGCTTCACTGATCCCTTATGCACCATGTCTCAAATGAAGTGGTATTTGATCTCAATATGCTTCGACCTGTCATAAAACACTGGATTTTCTGAAATCTTGACACAACTTTGATTATCACAATGTATCAAGGTCGTCTCTAGCTCCTTACCAGCAAGGGACTTGTGGTGGCCTCTCAACAGTCATGGAAGCCACCAAGGCCCTTTGAGTGGAAAAACATGATGGACCTTGAAGGTCTTCTTGTGTGGTTGAGATGGTGACTTGATAATAATGGGTACACATGAACATATGAACCGCTTACATATGGTATTTGGATATTGGAACCCCTTCTTGTGGGGTCCTGGTGCCCTTGAAGGTTTGGATCTTGAACCCACACATAAGGTGGCTTGATGGTTCTTGGATATTGATTTTGTATTTGCCTATCACGATGATGCCTTTTGATGATGAAGACCATTGAAGCTCTTGTACTTGCATGGAGATGATGGTTCCCTTGCATATGGAAACTTGGAACCCACTCATGAACCTTGGATGGAGAATTTGATGATCAAAACGAAGAATCACATTGCACTTGGTTGTAAAATTTCTTGAACCCACACACATGGCACTTGGACCACTTGATGTACATGGTGTTGAATCCCTTACTTGTTCATTATAATGATGGTGCCCTTGTATCCTTGATGATAATAGTCATGATGATGATCTTGATGTGGTCATGAATCCCTTGGACATGGTAGTATGTCTTTGATATCCTTGATGGTGACTTATGATGATATAACCCACATAGCCCTCAAATAATCCATCTTGATTGATGATCATGAATTCATGTGGTAATGAAACCCTTGTGCATAGCCTTAAATCCCTTATAAGTGCTTGAAGAAACATTCAAAAAGTTATCAAGTCAATTTCTGATGTCCTGTACAAATTGAAGAAAAGAAGGGTGAAGGACCATGTTATTGAAATCAAGACCCTCATAGGGAGATAGTCCTCGGCGCCTTGTCAATCCCTTTCCATTGATATGTGGAGTGTCTCCTAACTCCTCACAATTTAAGAGATTTTAATTTTTAAATTTGACGTGGTATTTTTACCCCATCCAATGAGGTCGGCCTGCTAAAAGGAGGTTGTTTAATTATTTTAAATAAGCCTTGCAAGTCAGCTAGCCTATGAATGAACCCTCATGACTTGTATAAATTGCAAGTCTCTTCCCTCCAAATTATGCATGAAATTAATTGAAGTATAAGCTCTAAAGTTCAGTTACAAAGTGAAGGACTGAGGCAGCCGCAGTGAATAAAAATGATTGGTCTAATCTTGGAGTAAGCTATTGAAGGACAAGTGAGCTCTGAAATTCAGATGGACAGAGCTCTGAGGCAGCTGCAGGATGATTTTAGCTTTGATTTTTTGCAGCTGCAATGATCCTTATCTAGCTCTGAGTTTGGGTATCTATCTCTAATTTTCAGGCTTCTTACAACAGTCATTAAGGTCTGTCCTGAGGTCATATGTGAGGAATTTAAGGCTGAAATTTGCAGCAGAAAACTAGGGCGAAAGTACAACAGTAATCTAGGATGAAGGTACAGTGAACAAGGGTGAAGGTGCAGCAATACAGAGGGATGATGGTACAGCTAGTTTGAGGTAGATCTAAGGCAGTTTCAAAGGCAGATATGAGGCAGAGATGATGGATACAAACCAAGAATGATCAAGGAGGCACACCAGTTCTGTGTAAGTACATTTTTGGTAATGTTTGTAATTTTTGATAAACCATTTTGACTGGGTCAGATGTGGACTTGTTTGAGAAATTTTTTGTCATGAGTCATGGACTATTTGTGGACAATTTAAAGGCCTAAGAATGTCATCCCTAGGATTGTATACACAGTTTAGAGATTGGGTTTAAAGGCAGACTTGAAGTGTGTTGAAGATCAGAGTAAGAGCAGTTGAAGACAGTGACAACAATAGTGAAAGTACAGTGACAAATATTGATTAACTTGATTTGTGACAGCCTGATGATGGTGACTTGGTAAAACAACGACTTGGAAACCCAGAGTGTTTAAGGGTTATATCAGTCTGTAAGTTGAACTTTGAGTTCATTGGTTGAGGAATTTACAAAAGGAATAAAATATTTATACTCAATCTATCACTGAATAAAGCATATTGATTGTATGAAGTTTTGACCTGATTGGATGACTGGGCTTGATAATCAGACGTTCTTATATATTAGCTACTTTAATAATTCCAGTAGAAGAATAGACTATGCAAATAAAGGAAGTTGTAGTATATTGGTCTTCATTAAATTTATTTTGTGACATGACTTGAAGTAACATCCCTTGAACTTTGATGGGACATATGACAGCTTGAACAACCTTACATGTGACATGTCATAGATTGACTTTGACAAACCTTGCAGTTGAATTGATGATGATATGATTGATTTGACAACATTTGAAGTATCTGATAACAACATTTGACAGTGACTTGGACACTATTAATAGCATCTTTATGTGAAAGCTTGACAGTGACATGAAAAACAATTGATTGATTTGACAAGACAATGAAAGCTTTGTTAGTAACAACATTGCTTTCACATGATAGCCGATTGACAATGACACCTACAGCAGAATGACATGACCAGTGACAGGTGAATTGGGAGATCATATTGGCATGATACCTTATTTACACTGATATCGGGACAATGATATGTTGATTGTATGACAGGTTGGTTCTAATTGCAAGTTAAGTCTTACACGTGAGGATTGGACTCCCCACCCATTCTCAGTTGGAACTGAGAAAAGCAGGTTGGGCCCTATTGTAAAGGTTGGTGCTCTTTATTCAGTTGGTGTCAATGTAATCGCGAATATTGTAGTCTCCCATGTACATTATATCAAAACACAAAACAATTTTACCATACAAATCTTGTGATCTCTTGTGATGTGTCTCTTGCTATGATCTTATGTTATGGCATGTTGATGATGCTATTGAAGACATGCTAATGATGTAATAATGATATACTTAGTAGTATGATGCAATGATGAACTCTGCTTATAAGAAGACAAAAAGAGGTAAATTACCTTCACACTGATTCACCCCCCCCTCTTAGTGTGACCATTGTGTCCAACAATTGGTTTCAGAGCAGGCCTTCACCACAAGCCTTATCAGCTTAAAGGAGATCTGTGACACACAATGGATGCAAAAGCAGAGTCTTCCAATAATGATATTCCTCTATTTAATGAGTCAGATTAATTTGGATGGAGATCCAAGATGAAAGAGTTCTTGAAGAAGTTTGGTGTTTGGGAAATCATGATAAATCCATATGCTCCTACCAACAAGAAATCAAAGTCTGCTGCATAGAAAGAAGCAAATAAGAACAATACTACATCTCTGAAGTTCATTTTGGATGGTCTTCTAGGCTCTTTCAAAGAAAGTATAGGAGAACACACTTCTGCAAAAGAGCTATGGTTCAAGTTGGAAAGTGAATATCAAAGAAGAAGACAAGGCACTGAAATGGTCAAGCAGGATACAAAAATCAAGCCCTTTGAAGATGTAAAGAAAGAAGAAAAGCAAGAAGCAGATTCCAAAGAAGGTAATGACTCTTCTGATTGTAGTAGCTCTCTTTATGATGATGTGAAACATGCTCTTGCAGATGATGATGAAGACATGTTGAAAGTCAAGAAGGAAATTCAACATACTATATTGAATATCGATCTCATAGTTGATTGGTACCACAACAATGTCAATTTAAACCAATCCGATTTCATGAGGTTTAAAATGGTAACCATTGAATTCTTAGACAGGAACCAACATAAAATCATTGAACTGAAACAACTGCTTGAGAGACTGAAAGACAGAGAAACGGGTTTACAGGATCAACTAGAAGATAAAGAAGATGAAATTGAAATATTAAAGACTGAATTGATCAGTCAAGCAGAAGAGCATGAAGAGTTTAGTGAAAATTCAGAAGAGCTTGAAGAAACAAGAGCAGTTAATATGAACTTGAAGACTCAACTTGCGGAAGCCATGAGGATAGAGGAAGTATTGAGAAGTCGGTTGGATGAGAAAGAGAAGAAATTTCAAAATATTGAGATGGAAGTAGTTGGTCTCAGAAAGAAGGATAAAAAATTTGATGCATATGTCAAGTTCAACAACAGTTCAGTCATCTTGGATGAGATTTTGGATTATCAAAGATCTCCATTTGACGTCAAATATGGTCTTGGATATAATAAGGAAGCTAAAAAATCTGAATTTGGCACATGGACACCTAAGACTCCCGAAGCAATCCCTTCACTCTCCAAAAATGAAAGCAAAGCTACCCTTTAAGAACCTGCACAAGACAACAAAGACAACAGAAGATTCATAAGACATCAAGAAGTTGGTCCTACTCCTCAAATCAGATTCAAAAGAGAAACATCTACAAGATGGAACCAAGAATCCAGGTATGAAAATGGTTTCATTGGTTATTGCTTTTCATGTAATGATTTTGGTCACAAAGCTATGGATTGTAGATTCTATGAAAGAAGAAGTGTTGGAAATCCCAACAATACAGTTAGATATTGGACATGCAACCATGTTGGTCACATTATTGCATATTGTTGTACAATGAGATGTTATTGTTGCAGTGGTTTTGGTCACAAAGCCCAAGACTGCGCAAATTCAAGAAGACAATCTATGAGGGATGCCTCTTACACACCAACAAGGAAAGCTTATGAACCATGGAAGAAAAATAATGCAGGAAGAACTGAAGCCCAATGGACAAGTCCTCAAAATCAAGGACACTCCCAAATATGGATGAAAAAGAATGAACCATTGAACATGAATGAAGTTGATCACTGCAAAGGAGATGATTGCCATATGGAAAGCACACTCTGAGGTCCCTCAAAGACCTTGGTGCACCTTGATTTCATGGAGTTTGGAGGAGGAACTCAAGGGTAGGAAAGAGCATTTGATGGCTCTTTCAAGACGAAGGACAGGTCCTAGGATCATGTTACAGCCAAAGAGAACATGGACAATTATGCATGTTGATAGGGGGAGCACTTAGCAGTGACCTTATGAGGAGAGATGTAGATTTGAGATCGCCCTTTGCCATTGATGCCAAATGGGGAGAGATGAATATGAAAGGAGGAGCATGAGTTGTTGTCATCAATGACAAAGGGGGAGATTGTTGATTGAGTTTTCATTGATTCCAACAAGGGACTTGTAGTGGCATCTCACCGATCATATGGATGCCACGAAAGCCCTTGCAGTGGACAAGCATGATGGACCTTGAAGGTCTTATTCTATGGTTGAGATGGTGACTTGATAATAATGGGTACACATGAACATATGACCCACTTACATATGGTAGTTGGATCTTGGAACCCCTTCTTGTGGGGTCTTTAGTGACCTTGAAGGTTTGGATCTTGAACCCACACATAAGGTGGCTTGATATTTTTTGGATATTGATGTTGTGTTTGACTATCATGATGATGCCTTTTGATGATGAATACCATTGAAGCTCTTATACTTGCATGGAGATGATGGTTCCCTTGCATACGGAAACATGGAACCCACTCATGAACCTTGGAGGGAGCATTTGATGATCAAAATGAAGAAGCCCATTGCACTTGGTTGTAAAAGTTCTTGAACCCACACACATGGCACTTGTACCACTTGATGGACCTGGTGTTGAAGCCCTTACTTGTTAATTATAATGATGATGCTCTTGTATCCTTGATGATAATGGTCATGATGATGTTGTTGATGTGGTCATGGATCCCTTGCGCATGGTAGTATGTATTTTATACCCTTGATGGCTGTGTTTTAAAAATCGGTGAAATCGGAATCGGAATCAGTCGATTCACCGATTTAAGGCAAGACCGGTTCAAACCGGTCTCCAAATCGGATCGGAGGACCGGTTTGGTACTGAACCGGCCGATTCGGTATCAAATCGGCCGGTTCGGTACCAAACCGGTCTGGTCCACCGATTTTTGACAAAAATCGGCCGATTTTTTGGTGTGGGCCTGTGGGCCAGTAAAAGATGGTTTTTTTGAATTTTTTTTGAATTTTTAACCTATATCCTTTTACTTAAATTTTTAACATTACCATTAATTGTTTCAGGATGTTTGAGAGTGGTTCCAACTTCATCGGACTTCATATGCAAAAAGTAGATTTTTAGATCCCATTCAAAATTCATCAGACGTAATAGTTTTCAGGATTTTAGGATTGCAAGGTTTCCACCAGATTCTATCATGTATGAGGGTATGGAATTGGCATTTAATCAAGCACATCAACCCCTATATGTACCTTGATGTTGGTGGTGTTGATTGTTGAATTCCTCTGTCATGACCTTAATAAAAATGTACTCTTCACTCATGCAAAATCACTTATCAAGCATCGAAAGCTTTTTCTACGTTATTTTAGTGATTGGATTAGGAAGTTTCATCAAAATTGTAGTGTGTTGAGTCGTTGACTAATGTCCTTGGAGGATCAACTTTGAAATTCGAGTTAGAGGCAAGGGCTCGAGCCTAGAGGAGGGACGCATAGGGTGCTATTGATGAATAGGATCCCAATATAGGCAATGATTCATTGACATGTATGATTGATGATTTATATTTCACATTCATTTTTGTAAATGTCTTTGCTAATTTATTAATTATATATATATATATATATATATATATATTGCATTTCCTCATTTCCACAATTTTGGGGGTCACGTGTTTTGAAGTTTCTCCATTTCGTCCTCGTTTCCCCGTTTCATGCAACTTAGGTTGAAGCTGTTCAAACCCTCGTACAAAAATTTTGAAGCAAACATGTGCCTGTTATGACCTTTGTAGCAGTAAAAAGTCATGAAAATCACCTTAAAGGCTAAAAATAAATTGTGAGCAGTACTGTGGATGAAAGCAGCCCTAAACAACAAGTAAAGGTGCTCTTTGGCCTTCAAACAACATGTCTAGGTCATAACAACAGTCCTAAAATCTTGAAAATGTTGTTTTTCTTTAAAATTTAAATATTTTATGTATTTTTGAGTAAACCGATTCATTAAATTCAAATCGGCCGATTTATGACCGATTCATTACCGATTCCGATTCCGATTCCGAGTTGACCCTCGACCGATTCCGAGTCCGATTTTGATTTTTCAAACTTTGCTTGATGGTGACTTATGATGATAGAAACCACATATCCCTCAAAGAATCCCTCTTGCTTGATGATGATGAAGTCATATGGTAATGAAACCCTTGTGCATGGCCTTAAATCCCTTATAAGTGCTTGACGAAACATTCAAAGAGTTATCAAGTCAATTTCTGATGTCCTGCACAAATTGAAGAAAAGAAGGGTGAAGGACCATGTTATTGAAAGAAAGACCCTCAAAGAGCGATAGTCCTCGTCAAACCCTTTCCGTTGATATGTGGAGTGTCTCCTAACTCCTCACGGTTGAAGAGATTTTAATTTTTAAATTTGGCGTGGTATTTTTACACCATCCAATCATGTTGGCTTGCTAAAAGGAGGGTATTTAATTATTTTAAATAAGCCTTGCAAGTCGGGTAGCCTATGAATGAATCCTCATGACTTGTATAAATTGCAAGTCTCTTCCCTCCAAATTATGCATGCAAGTAATTGAAGTCTAAGCTTTGAAATTCAAGTATAAAGTGAAGGATTGAGGCAGTCGTAGTGAAGAAAAATGATTGGTCTGATCTTGGAGTAAGTTGTTGAAGGATAAGTGAGCTATGAAATTCAGATGGATAGAGGTCTGAGGTAGCCGTAAGATTATTTTAGCTCTGATTTTTGGCAGCTGCAGTGATCCTCATCTAGCTCTGAGTTTGGGTATCTATCTATGATTTTCGGGCTTCTTACAATAGTCATTAAGGTTTATCCTGAGGTCATATGCAAGGAATTTAAGGCCGAAATTTGTAGCAGAAAACTAGGGCGAAAGTACAACAGTAATCTAGGATGAAGGTACAATGAACAAGGGTGAAGGTGCAGCAGTACAGAGGGATGATGGTACAACTGGTTTGAGGTAGATCTAAGGCAGTTTCAAAGGCAAATATGAGGTAGAGATGATGGCTACATACCAAGAATGATCAAGGAGCCACACCAGTTTTGTGTAAGTATATTTTTTGTAATGTTTGTAATTTTTGATAAACCATTTTGAACTGGGTCATATCTGGACTTGTTTGAGAAAATTTTTGTCATGAGTCATGGACTAGTTGTGGAGAGTTTAAAGGCCTAAGAATGTTTGAGTCCTAAGATTGTACACACAATATAGTGATTGGGTTTAAAGGCAGAGTTGAAGTGTGTTGAAGATCAGAGTAAGAGCAGTTGAAGATAGTGACAACAATAGTGAAAGTATAGTGACAAATATTGATGAACTTGATTTGTGACAGCCTGATGATAGTGACTTGGTAAAACAGTGATGAACTTGATTTGTGACGGCCTGATGATAGTTGAACTTGATTTGTGACAAATATTGATGAACTTGATTTGTGACAGCCTGATGATAGTTGAACTTTGAGTTCTGAATTGGTTGAGGCATTTACAAATGGAAGAAAATGTGTATACTCAGTCTATCACTGAGTAAAGCCACTAGTACAAAATGACAGATAAGTAACTAGGATACTAAAAAAGTTAGTCGTCGTTGTTTTTTAAAGGGATAAACGACTAAAATTGAGCAATTTTAAATAAGCCAACAAAAAACGACTAAGATAAATGACTAATTAGTCACTGGATAAAATATATGACTAGATAACAAGTGACTAAAATAAAAATGACTAACATAAATGACTAATTTAGTCACGGGAATATAAATACGACTAGCTAGTCACGGGAAAATTGCAATTAGTTACTAGCTACTATTATAATATATATCATTTTTTAGTTTTACTTTTACCATAAAAATATGAAACCACCTCTCAATTTGTTGTCCCATGTCCTCTATCTTCATCGTGAAAATATTCTTCTTAATTAGGTATTCATATTTACTATGTATTTTTTTCCTAACACTTTCCTAGTATGTATATAAAAATAGGAAGCATTCGCATGTGTATTGAACTCCCTGAATATATGCATGATAAAGACATCAAGAAAGGCCTTGAGCAGAAGATTAACATGAGCCATCCAATATGAGAGCTCCATCACCTTTAAAGAGAACAAACATTTCTCCCAATCAACTATAAGTTTAGAGACACCAACAATATGGTGTAAATAAAGATGCTGAGAATTGGCAAAAAAGAGGACAGGCCAGAGCGCCGATAGCTCTCCCTCATATTGGTCCCCGATCAACCACAATTTAACCATAAATTAAATTTCTCTACATAAACCACTTTCCACAAAATCATTCAAACTCCCATGAAACCCTTTGACCTTGCAATTGCACCACTACATGCCAATACACACATTATCAAACATATAACAAAGTAACATACCCTTTCTCATCACATTCATGAGCACTGATATTATTCTCTTCTCCACCATTTATGATAGCAATTTCACCATGAATCGAAAAAAAATCCACAAGTTAAAATGAACGTCGATGATATTTTTGTGTACCCTCCACTGCTCAAAATTTGAATTGAAGATTCCATAACCCAATAGATTGTGATACTTTGAGTAGAAATCATAGCCTTTATGAAGTTGAAGAAGTTTTGTTTCAACATGTATTTAATTTTTTTAGAATCGTAGGATATAATACATATGATGTCGCTTCATCTTGGACTCATGGACAAGAGCGTGCCCCATTTTCTCTTTAAAAATTTGTTCGAAGAGGCAAATTCTATAACCCGGTAGGGGGTGGATGTGTAACTCCTTCTGTGCTCATCCTAGACTTGTCCTTTTTAAATAAAATGTCTGCTCAAATTATATTTAAATCATTTAGGACAGCATATATATATATATACAGAAATTAGATAAATTAAAACCATAAACATTGCATTACACACTTGAATAATGCCTAGACTACAAATGTTGAGGAAGGGTTCGCACCTCAAAAAGATTTGATCCCTATGGGCACTTGGTATATCCCCTTTAATATGGATCTATGATGGTTAATATTAATTTGTTTATCCCTAGTGAGACATCAACCTCTTATGATAATGCTATAAGGGTCAAAGTTCCAATAAAGTTTTCAAAACTAGATTAAAAAAATTAATTTCTTTATCTTAATTAAAATATAGATGAACTAAAACAACTAATTATCTCTTTAACTTTTTAATGTTCTTTTTTACTTACTTAATTCCTAATTTTGAAAAGATTTAAAGTTTGTTTTGTTTGCTAGATTCTCCCTTTGGTGTAAGAAACAATGACCCAACTGCGTCTAAGTAGGGGGGTTGCACCAACTATCTCATCCCTAAGGGGACTTCAACATGGGTTTGCTATGCCAACTAAATTCATTATAAATATATATTTTTTATTTCATTCCAATTTTAAATTTATTATAACCATATTTTTATGTTTATTATAAAAATTCAATTTTTTACTTAATATATACTTGCCATATTTACCTCTAATATGCTATAAATTTAATTATTTTAAATAGAATATATTGAATATAAAATTATTATGTCAATAAAAATATTCCACAATATGTGGTTTAAAGCCCTAAAACAATAAAAATATTCCACAATATGTGGTTTAAAACCCTAAAACAATCCAGCCTGTCACACTTAAAGCCATTTAGGTATTTTCAACATTTTATCCAATATGGCATTAATGATATAAATGCTCATGTAAGAACTTGAAGAACTGTTTCATAATTTGGCATTCGCATCATTGGATCTAGCATTGTTATTTTCTCGATATTCATTGCAACAATGTCTTCATTTCCCATCTTTCCTGAAGACTTTACAACCTTCATGTATTCATTACCTAGTTGTCTTGAAGAGATTTCAACACTCGTAAGGGATGCAGTTGCCGGAGGGTTCGCTAAATCCTTTACAGGCCAATTTCAGTGGGACTGGAGAGAATCTTCGGACGCACACATCTTCAAGTCAGATCTTTTAGGTATTAAGGATGTTTGTTAGTGTTTCTGTTAAAGATGGTTTGATTGGTCTCTAGCTAAGAAACTTAATGATTTTGTTAACACAGAGCTCCGGTGTCAGTTTAACTTATGTGCAAACCCTTTTATAATCTCTGTGATCTCTGACAAAGATAGATCACCCCACTTCTGTTGTTTAATTGATAAAGACTCGATTTTGTAGAGTGAAATAAGTAAACTTGGTGTAAATTCCCAGTCTCTTCAAAAACCTGTCGTTGACTCGGTTTTAAACTTTATGAAATCCCACGCACACAATAGAGGTGATAGTTTAGGGTTTTCAACTCTCTTTTGGTGAAGTATAGTTGTTGCTTAGATCTCTCCCTTAAGGCTATTACACCCGAGTGCTCCCATATAGACATCTCTCCTGTTTCATTGTGGATTGAAGTCATAATGATTTACTGTCATTGTCAACCGGTCATAGCCAGAAGATAGCTTATAACCTAGAGGTGGTCAACATATCTAGGAGGAGCTCATTGCCAATCATATCTGTCCGAGCCATGTAGTCATTTTCAGCCATTCATGGGCATAAGGTGGAGGGTCTCGATATGGTTAAGATGATTAAATGTGTCATATACATCAACGGCTGCTAGTATTGTTGTCTGGTCAATGAATGGATCTACTAGATCAAGCTAAGCAATTGGGTCATCCACTATATATACTTGTGCTTCACCGACTACTTAATTGATTGAATCAACTGCTAATCGCATTATCATTGATGTTTAAACCATGGACTATCGAACAAGTAATTCAAAAACAAGACTGGCAAATACATTATCCTCATAATAAGCTTGCTCTACCAATTATATTACTGTAAACAGAAAATAATGATTAACTCGTTACGATCTGAGCATAGTAGCTTAGTATTTATTTTGTTGTGCTAACCTGAATCCTTTAAACGGTTTAACACGAAATCTACCCGTGGGCCTTATTTTTACTTCATTGTTGTTAGTTCTGTGGTATCACTGTGGTATACAGAGAATATAAGCTCTAGAGATGAATCGATCATTTTGTCAGTTCAAGCTTCAGATATATTAAAATGTGTCCCCAAATGCGTGACAGATAACAACATGAACAAGATAGTAGACTATGTTATTCGAATGAATGAGAACCACCATCAAAAAGGGCATTGGATTTATAGGACTGCCTTCAATCATGCTAAGAAATAATGCTTTGTTGAATGCATCAGAGTTACCAAAGAAAACGATGGAAGAATAATTATTACATTTTAGTATCGTGTGCAATTTGTCCAAATGGATACATTTCAAAGGGAGGTATTGTTTGCCGCTCTTTTGATCTGCCTATTAGTGTTATGGTGTATGCTAATAAATTTGATGGAAAATTTATGGAACCTTAAAGGTTTGATTTGGCGTGGGGAAGAGAGATGTAGTTTGAAGTTACAGAGCTTATGTACTGTGCTTGTGTAATTATAATGAAAATGTTTTATGCTTATACTGTATAGTGGACACCTCTCTGTGTTATGTGATTTTCTTCTTCTGTGAGAATGATTGTAAATCAAATGTTTTCCTGAGACTAATGAACGAGGTTAATGCAATTGTTGGTTAGCATAAATACAGTTTGAAACATCCTTACATTGAGTGTAGGAAGAATCGTTAATAGAGTCATTTTGCATGCATGATAAAAGTACCTGTAGATCTGGGTGCACATCAATGATTGAGAGACCGATCTGTCGTTGTTGGTTCGGTTTCGATAATCTCTACTATCATGTCAAGTTAGAATTTTGATTATAGAATAGTTTCCTATACCTTGCACAATAGGATTATTGAGCAGAGAAAGATACCTATAGGGTGAATAAATGGATTTTAATACCTATAGTTTCCTATAGCTTTCCTTGTTGTTATTTCTAGGATGTTTAATTATCGTGAGTAAAGATAAGCTCGCATCCTCCTTTTGTTAAACTAATACATATTGGTCCTTGTCCATTCGTCGACTTACTAC
This sequence comes from Larix kaempferi, assembly GCA_027924585.1. Classification (NCBI taxonomy): domain Eukaryota; kingdom Viridiplantae; phylum Streptophyta; class Pinopsida; order Pinales; family Pinaceae; genus Larix; species Larix kaempferi. Next base: position 3,374,617 of record BSBM01000058.1, on the reverse strand, counting down.
ACTCGGTTATGTTCGAGCGTGCCCCATCTGATGCACATCTTCTGGAATTTGTGTCGATTGTAGTGCATCTGAAGGAAGAGGCATATTTTCTCTTCACATTCTTGCTTCAAACATGGTGTCAGTAGTTGTTGTCAACCCTTTCTAGAATAGGGAGCCCTCCTCTGGTCAGTTTGAAAAGTAGTTCTGTGAAGGTTTACGATGCAGTGGAACATCAAATGTGGATATGCACTCTGATTCTATTCCTACTATATTCAAGGTGTACATTTATTTGCTTGGATTTTGAGTATGATAATGCCTCAACAACTCTAGAAATTTTGAATTTGATGGGATGATAACACATCTACATTTTTTGTTTAGGTGGATTATGTTAGTTCTATTGCAGATGCAAGAAAACTGCTGCAAAGAACACTAAATCATTACATGTGACATGCATGTTTATAATTTTAGAAGTCCATTTCAGTGGATTCGGAAAAATACAAATATTATGTTAATTGTGATGGCATTACATGATTTTCAAATTTTGTGATCACTTTCTTATGTGCTTCTGTATTGCTTTCTTATGTGTTTCTGTATTGCTTTTGAAAGAGATTCTTCACTTGGGTTGAACTGTCGGTAAATATGGTCAAAATAGAAAATATCAAAGGAACCATGTCTTTTAAATGCATAGCTAAATTATATATACCTGTTTTCTGAATCTAATACTATCCTTTCATTCACTAAATCACAAAGTTCAAATCCCCATATATTTGCAGAATTTTAATATCTCTTTGCTAGGCCGCTTTTAGCAAAAGATGGAGGGGTTTCAATTCACTAAAATTGAAGGTTCCAGCTCCCATAAATGCTTTCCCAGCGAAATAATGGGATTTTGAAGCATGTAACACATATTCAACACCACATCTCAAACCTTGATTCTGATTGGATCCTTTAAAAAAACCCTAGGGAAAATTTTTAACAATCGAGGGAGGCCTGACAAGTTTATCTTTACTTGCCTTGGGAGTGGAATGGAAAAAAGAAAGCATGGCAAGAGTTTGATTAGCCACAAATAAGGGATTACTTTGTCATCGAAAAATGATTCATTCTAGCAGTTCAAATGTGCAAATTATTGAATCTTTCAGATATATTCTTATTACAATTAGAGGTTCTGTAGTATGTCCAACTTACAATCGTTGTTCAGTTTTCTTGCACTTAAAAGTTACGATCTTATTAATTCATTCTCTTTGCAATGGAGTTGTTGAAAATAATTATGTAAATCATGATCCCAACTATAAATCTGCACTGTAGGGTGATGCCAGATGTCAAAATCATTAGATGAATTCAAATATCTACAAGTAGATGACTATTGTAATCTTTGAAATGTATCATTTAGATATTTGCCCTTGTATTGAGGATACAGATTATTATGTTGAGCTTGGAATCTTATGTATTTGATCTATGTTTCAGAGTGGTCCCAATTTACTCATTTGTGATGATACACATATGATTAAAAACACAAAATCTGATATAACTCAGGCGTTAAAACAAGTGAAGACCCAATGCAGAATTGCATTGACCGGTTCTCCTTTACAAAATAATTTGATGGAATACTATTGTGTAAGTAACATGGTTGTAACTTTTAAGTGTGGATATGATATTAAAATGTTTCTTTTGATTTGGGTTGTATATAGAGTCTGTAATATTTTATATCATTTGCAGATGGTGGACTTTGTAAGAGATGGATTTCTGGGAAAACAACCAAAGTTCAGAAACCAGTAAGTGCTTTCATTGATCAAGTTTATTCTTTCTTGTCTAAGTTGTTTTTTGTTCAATTGTATCTCATTTGCATCAGGATTATAATAGCGTACTAGTTGCAGGATTTATTCCCCTCAAACTTTCCCATAGTAATTAGTGTCTTAGATTAACAATGTTGAACTGTAGGTTCCAAAATCCTATTGAAAATGGGAAACATGCAAATTCAACCACAGATGATGTGAAAATAATGAATCAAAGATCACATGTCTTATATGAACAGTTAAAAGGTTTTGTACAACATATGGGCATGAATGTGATGAAGGATGAGCTTCCTCCAAAACGTGTATATGTGATATCTGTAAAACTTTCTTCATTACAACGGTAATTATACATCAGATTCTTACAAGTTCATGGGTATATGAAGAATGACAAGAATGCATGTGTAAAAGGGGCACATAGGAAATGCTTCTTCAATGCATATCATTCTGTGACACCTAAAATCTTACCATCATGAGACTCAGTGTAAACATCCCTAAAGTTTCCTTGACTAAGTTATTAACCTGGAAGAGATACAAACCCATTTATACTAGGTTTAGAGAGGTCGTCGCAGGTTGTCCTCATGCAATGTGCGACGTCGCAGGTTGGCCTCTTGCAACCTGCGATGATGTCAGTTATGGACAAAAATAGCTCCTTCGAGCCCATTCTCGAAGCTAGATGACATGGATCCCTATCCTTGACCTTTTGGGAGAGATGGCATTCGGTTCCTAACCTCTTGGAAGGATCCACCATCTCTCTCCTACCATATCTCAACCTACCTTATCCACTTAGTCCTATATAAGTGAAGCTCACTCCCATTCCAAAGGGAGGAAGTCTATAGTGTCTACATGTTGGTGAAATTACCGTGAAATTACCTTAGGAGAGATCTCTACTCATCTATTGGGAGACTCACACTTCCTTGGGAGGCTTTGGCATAGGTTTGATCGGATGAGGATTGCTACGTCAAGTCAATGGTTGTAATCTTTTCATCCTATGTACTTCTCTTTTCAATACAATAATATAAGTGCTTTCCACCAAAATCTCATTGTGTTAATGATATCTTGTGTAGTTTTCCTACTTGACTGCTTACTTAGATCTATTATTGTATAGATGCGTTTTACTTGTTTTGTTGTCTTGTTATCTTGACAGGTTTTGCAGCTCAGATCTGAAGATCGTCAAGCTTGGGGCAACATTCAAGGAGAAAATAATTAGCGATCTATAAGGTAAACGTATCTATTTCTGTGATTCTTAATTAGATTTGGGAGAGTGATTTATATTATGTCCTATTTGTTCTAGACTCACGTTGAGCTAGGGAGATCATGCCTCAAGTCCGCTCTTGGTAGATTGTCCATCAAAGAGGTACGAGATCGTCCGCTGCGTGCCATACTTTTTACCACTAGAAGCACGAGTATGAGGAGTACAATGCTGTAGAATGATGTCATCCACGGTCCAATCACTTTCATGTGATCCAGTAAGAGCCACATTGTCCCCCCTCCGGGACAATCCAATCAAGAAGTAGATGTCCTTGACATCTATAGTCAAAGTGTGCTCTCCGATCACAAAATACTACTGCGCGACGTCCCAGCAACGGACCATATGTTCTAGCAGTGGTACTTGGGCCCTCATGCCCTGAACATTGAAGAACTTCAGTAGCCCACAGTTCTGCAATGCCTCTACACACAACGGATCATTTGCGGCTTGCACATCATCTACCTCATGTTCTCGCTCATGCCACTCTAAGACCATGTTGGCTGCTACTAACCTGCCAAAAGGAGCATTTAAACATCATTAGAACTCTTTCCAACCATTGGAGTTTTATTTTTTGGGCTAGGTTTGTTGGTGGGGTTGGACGTTTCCGCCATCGCACCCCATCAATACTGATAGTGCGACATTGTCGCAACCCAACTGTAGGATTTGTAACTATCTAGGTTCATCGCAGTTCCCGTAAGGGAGACATGCGACGACCCGAGGACGCAATAGCCCTCCATAAACCAACTCAAAAACCCAAAAAATGAACTAAAATTAAAATTGTAAACCACTGGAAATGTGCTGGATAAAGATTAGAGTTACCTGCTCCGAACGACTCGTGAAATGGTTGCTCGTAGCTCCCGGAATCGACAAGTGAACTTTTGGCTCCAAATGGCACTTCTTCTCCCCAATTTGGCAAATGAACAATGGTAACTATATTTGGCCCATTTTTCTATTTATAAACAAAAAGGAATATTCTTTTTCAAATATTTGATGCTTTTTAGGTCATTTGCTATAGTTTGGATCATTTTTATGGCATTTGAATACCCGGTTGACTTTTTGACCTAGTTTTCAAGTGCACAGGAGTTGTTAAGTATTCCATTTGCGTCGTTTTCACATTGAAGTAGTCATTTCAGGTATGAACAACCCCATGAATGTTTTGTCGTTATTTTGTATCCGTTAGATTGTAATTATTTAATGATGACGAGCTTACTCTTTGTTCTTTCTCGTGCTCTTAAAAAATGAGAATAAGTCACCGAGTTACGATTTATCACTTTTCCGAGCTCGTTAAACTCCTACGGAAAAGGAACCCCCCTGGAGTCTATCTTTAAGCTCTTTTCAGGATCTCGAAATACGAAAAGATTGCCAAGCGAACTTGTCATGTTCACGCTTGTTAAAAAATTTGAATGGTCGTCTCCTTGGTGATAGTTTACCCCTTTTTCGGACCAGGGGGCACTATTTACGAAAAAGGAATACTCCAGCCAATCATGACTGGAAGAGTCCTCTCTCGTGTTGTTTTACCCTTTTTCAGGTGATGAGGCTAACTTTACGAAAAAGGACCGTTGGAGTCTTCTTTAGTTCTTTTCAAACTCTCTAAACATGAAATGACAACTGATTTTTGCCTTCTATGGACTCGTTAAAACTCAACATTGAAGGGCCCATCATGGGACGAACACCTCCTATCCCAGGTTCAAAAAATATTTGGGATTGGACTCATCTATGAGATGAGCTATACCGAGCATCTGGTTACCCTCATCAAGCTCGTAAAAAACACATGAGGCACTCATCATTCATGATGGGGAAAAAGGAAAGATCTTATGTTACATACCTTTATCAATGGTAGTACCTAGTCGTTTCTTGAACATGGAACTCATTTGCATCTGCATACAGCACTTGGATCATCCGTTTGTCCTCGAGTCTTACCTACTTCATGAGTCTAGTCACTCCTTTGAATCATTCAAAGAATGCCTCCATCATCAGTTGCATTAGAAGTTGGTGTCATACTTGTCATGTCATTACTGCCAAGTCATGCCATGCCCATGTTCAAGAATACATCCACCTTTCATTATCTACAGTCAGTACACCTTCTACCATGTCGGTCTACTCTGAGTCAGTCTTGCATGTTACTGTACCATCCGATCTTCTCTACACATCCTTTGTCATGTTTCGTGTCGATGATGGGGGATTCATCATGGCCCTCCTTCAACAAATTCATCCTTGTTGACTTCAAATCATCATCCGAGGATTGAATCTAGAAACCAATTGAGTACCTTGGGCCTGCATGCCTCAATGGCAGGTTACCTCGCTTTCAACATGAGTTTACATCATTGAATCTTCATTGAAATATTTCATTTTGCGTTCGAATTCAACTCATTTATTCACACTTGATGATATGTACTATGATACCTTGGGAATCATTTACATTAATGGTGATTTCCCTCGCGCTTGTTAACGGTATACATCAATGACCGGTAATCAAGTGGTTTCTACCATGTTCAACGTCAAGACATTTGTAATCACATGGGTAGATTCGTATCATTGCGGGTTCGACTTGAAGACCTTGGGGAGTCATGTTTTACCCAGGTTGAGATGGAGATTGTATTGAGTCATATCACACGGATCCACATTTGTATTGATCGTGGTTGTGATATTATCTCATCATGGATCTACGCTTGTGTCTAGTAGACATGATTGTGTTCAGTTGGTCATTATTACCATGGATCTGCAATGTATTGGTCGGAAACCATGTTGTACGTCATATGAGACTGTGTACTCAGAGTCAATTGTACTGCAGTAGCTTCACTCGTCCTACAAGCCATTGCCATTTCTTCTGTCAAAGCATTTCACCTGTCCAATTTCAACAGCTTCATGCTTTGGGGGGCATTCTGTTACACCTAAAATCTCACCATCATGAGACTCAGTGTAAACATCCCTAAAGTTTCCTTGACTAAGTTATTAACCTGGAAGAGATACAAACCCATGTATACTAGGTTTAGAGAGGTTGTCCTCATGCAACCTGCGACGTCACAGGTTGGCCACTTGCATCCTGCGACGATGTCAATTATGGACAAAAATATCTCCTTCGAGCCCATTCTCGATGCTAGATGACATGGATCCCTATCCTTGACCTTTTGGGAGAGCTGGCATTCGGTTCCTAACCTTTTGGAAGGATCCCCTATCTCTCTCCTACCATATCTCAACCTACCTTATCCACTTAGTAACCTACCTTATCCACTTAGTCCTATATAAGTGAATCTCACTCCCATTCCAAAGGGAGGAAGTCTATAGTGTCTACATGTTGGTGAAATTACCATAGGAGAGATCTCTACTCATCTATTGGGAGACTCACACTTCCTTAGGAGGATTTGGCATAGGTTTGATTGGATGAGGATTGCTACATCAAGTCAATGGTTGTAATCTTTTCATCCTATGTACTTCTCTTTTCAATACAGTAATACCCACCAAAATCTCATTGTGTTAATGATATCTTGTGTAGTTTGCCTACTTGACTGCTTACTTAGATCTATTATTGTATAGATGCGTTTTACTTGTTTTGTTGTCTTGTTATCTTGACAGGTTTTGCGGCTTAGATCTGAAGATCATCAAGCTTGGGGAAGCATTCAAGGAGAAAAGGATTAGCGATCTATAAGGTAAACGTATCTAGTTCTGTGATCCTTAATTAGATCTAGGAGAGTGATTTATATTTTGTCCTATTTGTTCTAGACTCGTGTTGAGCTAGGGAGATCATGTCTCGAGTCCACTCTTGGTAGATTGTCCGTCAAACACATTCCTTAGCCAAGGTGCTGACAAATACTGATTTGATCATTAGAGATTAATCAATGCTTTGGGTGTGCTTTTCCATCTCAAATTCGCAAATGAGATTGTGCTTTTGAAATATTTTTAATTTTTTATGTGTCTAGATTTGGAATCATCCAAGATTACTGCAAATAGACAAAGAATATAGAGACTCTCATCAAGGTGATGACATAATTGAGAATTTCGTTTTGGATGGTAGCTTTAGCAATGATGATACGGATCAAGACTTCTTGAATGGAGGTAAATATTAGTTGACAGTAGCGATCTACATCCTTGTTCACAAAAAGAAGATGCCATATGGAATCTGCTTGCTAGTCATCTAACAAGAAAACCATTACCTAGGCATGTCACAATCAATGTTGTTTGCATTAAAGTGGGTCTCTGACTCCCTGTAATATTGTTGGTTTGATCACTTGCACATGTGGTGAATCATCTAGAAGGATCCACTTGAATTTTAGAGTTTATTGCTTCATTCCGGGATCTAATTTTGTCATGCTTTTTCTTAATCTTTAAGATTGTAGTAGTAGAAATAAAGTCTGCATCCTTAGGTAGGTTTGTGCCATTTCTATCTATAAGATGAAGAGGACCTTGAATATAATACACTAAATAATGCACTGATTCCTTGTCTAAGGGTAATTATATATCGAAGCTTTCGGTTGCCTCTTTTATAAGATTACTTGTGCCTGGTGAGGACATTACTCATGGTAAATTGTTCTTTAAATGAACATTGTTGTGCCATGGAATACTACAACAATATAATTGCACTTTTTTAGTTGGTTGCTTTTCATCTTCCTTCAACATTAGAGTTCTTCCATTCCAAGATATTAGTGCAAAGCCTAGTTAAATCATTTGTAATAAGCAGTATTGAACCTACACATGACTATTGGAAATAACATTAGTTGGGATTTAGCTTGGACTTCCTACAAAAATGAAGTAAAAAATAGCACAATTGCCACATTAAATTCGAATTATGTAAATCCTTTTATATTTTATTTCAATTATGAAAAAAAACTGTTGAGATACTCCTAAACAAACAGTCTAATTATCATGACTTAGAAGTTACCACTATTGCAAAACCATTTACAAAGGTTTAACACATTGGAAATGGATCCCCATGAACCAGAAAGACTTTGTTCACATAGTTCATCAAACTTTGTGCTATGTATTGACAGGTTACGAACAAGTCCCCAAAAGATTGATAGATTGGCGAGTAAATTGTGTTGGTTGCATGCATTATTGATGATACATGAATCTGCGCTTCTTGAATCTTATTGTGTCCAGGGAAGAACTAAATGTGGTTGGACTAATCCATTAAATGGCATGAAATCATACCGGACAAGTAGGTAGGATGAATGGTTTTCAACGTAAAGATAACACTCAACTGCTTTGAGACCCTTCTCTTAGGTGATTTACATGGAGAATTTGCTTAATACCAAGTTCCTTAACCCACATAAGTTTTTGAAGGAGCTACAGTAGACCATACTGTTCCAAGTTTGTACTTTTTTTACCATGGTTTCAATTGGCAACATGCCACGATCTTGCATGTTGAAGGAACAATAATTTATCATTGTCATTTATGCGGTCTTTATTTTCAAAACCTATACTCTGTTTTCCTGCATATTGGAAATGCAGGTGTCAGTGTTTTAGACTGAAAGCAATACCAAGGTATCCATTATATTCAATTATGCTAGATTGAGAAGAATAGTAAGTTCATAGGTGTTTTGCAGCATTCTTTAATTCAATATTAACTAATACCTTGTCTCTTCACCTTTGTAGTGTCGAATTTTCAGAGGATGGAAAATATCAAGTCTCAAATCATAGATTCAGAAGATGGATTGTACATAGGAATATGCAAGGACTTCAAGGAAAATAGAGAACGCATGTTGGGTAGCAAGATGTGCAAGAGCATAGTGCGTGTTGGTTAAATGACAATAAGAGAATTATTGGATTTCTATGGGCATTGCCAAGGTTTCACTTAGTGGCCATTGTAATATTTTGAAAAGTCATCGATGTAGATGATTTTCATGTAATGTATGGAGACTGTTTTTTACATGGACTGGTATTAGTCCATTATTGGATATTCGGTTGGAAATTCAATATATTGCAATACTTGACATTTTTCACATAATAAAATTTACATGGTTGAAATTATGTGTATACTTGATATTATTTAGTGTTGTAATTAATTAATGTTATTTTGTATGATTCACATGTGTATTTATATTTGATTAGAATGAATATTATAATGAACACAAATAAAATGACTAAATTAGTCATTTATATTGATTAATAATGAAATAAAATAAAATAATATAAAACTACTAAATTAGTCATTTATCTAATGGATATGAAACTACTAAATAGATATAAATGACTACTACAAATGATAAATTTGTGACTAAAAAAATGACAAATTCGCATATAAACGACTATTAGTAGCTAATTTCCACTATCTTATAGCTCGACTAACTTAGTCGTATTTATTTTAGGCATTAATAGTTTCCTTAGTTAGTAGTATATTTGGTCATTTATTTAGTCATTAATTGTGGCAATTAATGACTAAATCAATGACCAAATATACTACTAAATAAGACAACTATTAATGACTAAAATAAATACGACTAAGTTAGTCGAGCTATAAGATAGTGGAAATTAGCTACTATTAGTCATCGACTAAAAAATAGTCGTTTATATGTGAATTTTAGTCATTTTTTTAGTCACTAATTTCTCATTTTGTACTAGTGAGCATATTGATTCTATAAAGTTTTGACTTGATTGTATGAATGGGATTGATAATTAGAAGTTCTGATATATTAGCTACTGTAATAATTCTAGTAGAAGAATAGACTATGCAAAGAAAGGAAACTGTAGTATATTAGTCTTCATTGAAGTTATTTTGTGACATGACTTGAAGTGATAGCCCTTGAACTTTGATGGGACATATGATAGCTTGAACAACCTTAGATGTGACATGTGATAGATTGGCTTTGACAGACCTTGAAGTTGAATTGATGATGATATGATTGATTTGAAAATATTTGAAGTATCTGATAACAACCTTTGACAATGACTTGGACAGTAGTAATAGCATCTTTATGTGACAACTTGACATTGACATGCAAAATAGTTGATTGATTTGACAAGAGAGTGACAACTTTGTTAGTGACAACATTGCTTTGACATGATAGCTGATTGACAATGACACCTACAACAGAATGACATGACCAATGACAAGTGATGACAGTGACAAGTGGCTTGGGATATCAGATTGACATGATAGTTGATTGACAGTGATATGTTGATTGTATGACAGATTGGTTCTAATTGCAAGCTAAGTCTTGCACTTGAGGATTAGACTCCTCATCCCTTCTCAGTTGGAACTGAGAAAAGCAGGATGGGACTTGTTGTAAGAATTGGAGCTCTTTATTCAGTTGGTGTTGATGTAATCATGAAGATTGTAGTCTTCCATGTACATTATATCAAAACATAAAACAAGTTTACCATACAAATCTTGTGATCTCTTGTGAAGTGTCTCTTGCTATGATCTTATGTTATGACATACTTATGATGCTATTGAAGACATGCTAATGATGTATTAATTATCTACCTAGTAGTATGGTGTAATGATGATCTTTGCTTATAAAAAGACAACAAGAGGTAAATTACCTTCACATTGATTCACCCCCCCTTCTCAGTGTGACCAGTGTGTCCAACATGTGGGAGACATTCTACATCACTGCCAAGTTTCTCATTTGGTGAGAATGTCTGTAATCCACCTCAAATATGTACTGCATATACATCTTGATCCTTTTACTCCTAGCCAAATCTCATGACTATCTAGATAAAGACTGTGACAGTGCCATTAACTTCTCTTGAATGCCATGCTTCTCATCTGAAATACCATCACGGTGTCTGGGCCTTTCACTTCACGTGAATGCCTTCCACTCATCTGTAAAACCATCATGGTGTCTAGGCCATTCACCTCTAGCCATATGACTTAGGCTACGAGGTTGAATGTCTTCCCAGTGTTTCTCATCCATCAACACTCCCTCTCACTGAGGGAGACATTCTCCATCATGCCAAGCTTGTCCCTGAAGTATACAAACTTTTCCTTGGACAGAGGCTTGGTGAGAATGTTAGCTATTTGCTCATTCGTGGATATGTACTAGAGCTTCACTGCTCCCTTCTACACCATGTCTCAGATGAAGTGGTATTTCGACCTGTCATGAAACACTGGATTTTCTGAAATCTTGACACAACTTTGATTATCACAATGTATCAAGGTCGTCTCTAGCTCCTGACCAAATAATCTTGCAAGAAGCTTTCGAAGACACACTCCTTCACAACTTGTGACACTGGCTGCATAATACTCTGCTTCTATTGTATTGAGTGTGACATAGGTATGCTTCCTGCAAAACTAATATATCATGGTTGATCCTAAGCTGAAGCAACACCCTGAGGTGCTCTTTTTGTCCACTGCTCTCCCCACCCAGTCAGAATATACATAACCATGCAACCTCACTTCACCACCTGACACATATATCAAACCATATCCAATTGTACCACGCAACTACCTTAGCACATGCTTTCTTGCAACCCAATGTGCATGCCTCAGCTCAACCATAAATTGGCTCAAGGTGTTCACTGCAAAGCAAATATCAGGCCTGGTGTTAACTAGGTACATCAAGGACCCAATCAGTTGCGAGTACATCATGGGATCCACCAAATCTGAATCTGAAGTGGAATCACTCAGCTTATTTAAATTAGCCTCCATAGGTGTAGTCATGGACTTGCAGTCCATCATACTGAATCTCCTCGAGATATTAACCGTGTACTTCCCTTGAATTAGGAATATCTCATCTGGTTTATGTCACACCTCTAATCCTAAGAAGTAATGCATCATGCCAAGATCCTTCATCTCAAACTCAAAGGCCATCTCTCTCTAGCACTCATCTATGAGCCTCTCTGCTCTTGTAAGGAACAAATCATCAACATACAACACCAAGATCGCAAGATCACCATCAACAACCTTGTAGTAAAGGTTGGAATCCACACTACTCTTGGTGAATCCCAAGTTCATCAAATAGCTATCAATCCTGGCATACCAATCCCGGGGTGCCTGCTTGAGTCCGTACAAGGCCTTAATATACACACATGGGACTCCTTCCCATGTATCATAAAGCCTTGAGGTTTCTCTATGTACACCTCTTCCTCAATCACACCATGAGGAACGATGTCTTTACATCCATTTGATGTAATTTCCATCCCATCATTGAAGAAAGCAATAATAGACCCGATGGAAGTGTACCTAGCGACTGGAGCAAAAGTGTCCTCATAATCCACTCCCTCTTTCTAGGAGAATCCTCTCGCCACAAATATCGCTTTGTGCTTCTTGATGCTGCCATATGTTGCATGCTTGATCTTGTAGATCCAATTGGAAGTCACCATTGTCTTCCCCTCAAGTCTCAGAACAATCTCCCACACATCATTCTTCACGATGGACTGATACTCTTCCATCATGGCATCCTTCCAAACTTGTTGGTCTACTACCTCCTCATAACTGGAAGGTTTCGAATCAATAATATGAATCATTAATGCCATGTAACTCAAGAATCTTTGAGGCATCTTGCTCTCCTTGAAAGTGTCCTTGGGAGCTGCATGCCTTTCTGCATCCTACAAAGTGTCACAAATCCATGTTGGCCTCTTCCTAGTCATGGAAAAATATCTAAGTAAATCTATTGTCTCTACTGGATCTACAAACTCCTCATTATAGTTTGAAGGATGGACAATTGGACTAGAGGGTTGTGTACCCTCGTTTCATGGAGCCACTTTCTCCTCATCATCAATCTCATGTGAGAGTCTCTAGACCTTCTAAAGGTCACCGCCTCATCAAAAGAAACATCTCAACTAACCTCAATATGATGTTGTCCTGAAATGTAAATCCTGTAAGTCTTCAAAGTTTCGTTATATCCCACAAAAGTAGCCTTGTTCCCAGAAGGTTCCAATTTCCTCATCTTCTCCTTTAGCACATCGGATATATATTGGACAGTGAAAGATCCTCAAGTGACTGACCTCTGGTTTCACTCATGTGAATGATTCCTCACGAGTGTTGTCCCCCAATATTCAGTGAGGACTTATGTTCTGAACATACACGGTTGTGCTAGATGCTTCTACCCATAAGAACATGGGTAGTTTCTGATCATGAATCATAGCCTTTATAGCTTCCCCAATGGACTTGTTCTTCCTTTCTGCAACCCCATTCCGTAGAGGGTTGTAAGGAACCGTCAACTCCCTCTTGATCCCTCCTTCCTTTCGGAAATCATTGAAGTCCTTGGAGGTGAACTCTCCTCCATTATTTGACCTCAAAATCTTGATCTTCTTCCCTGTCAAGTTTTCTACATGAGCCTTGAATTCTTGGAACCTACTAAACACTTCATCTTTGGTCTACACGAAATAGATCCATGTTTTCTGGTAGAATTCATTAATGAATGTCACATAGTATAAGAATCCACCCAAGGATAATATTGTCATTGATCCACAAACATCTGAATGCATAAGATCTAAGATCCCCTTGGATCTACTATCACTATTTGGAAAAGAACCCTTAGCATTCTTGCTAAGTGCACAACCTATGCAAACACCTTCATGTTCTACCTGGAGCTATGGAAGGCATGTAACCATCTCGCTTAATGCTAGAAAGGCCCTATAATGTAGGTGGGAAAATCTCTGATGCCATAGCTCACATAAACTAATACTATCATGTACCAATGCTTGGGCTGAACGTCATGTCAATCTATATAATCCTCCCTCTTGAACACCAATCACTCTTGCTGAGTCTATGCATGAACCCTTTGTCCATACAAGAACTTGACCATCCACAAATGCAACTCTGTAACCTCTATCCTCCAAAGATGAGATAGATAGTAGGTTCTTCTTCAGTCCCAGTACAAGTAATATATCTTAGAGAATCTCCAGAATCTAGCTAAATCAATGATGTTCCCGCTCCTTTTATTGCATACTTGGTATTGTCACCAAGCTCCACTTGTAATGTTGAGTTTTTTGTTGTCAAATATGTGAGAGAGTCTTTGTAACCTGTCATGTACCTAGAGGCACCATTGTCTACCAACCAAGTATCACTATTATTTGTAATAGTTCCTATAAGAGCGAAGATATGAAAATACTCATTTTGAAGCTCATCATGAAGTTGTCTTCTTATGTGGTGGATCAATATTGGTTTTTGATGTATGTTGGTTTTCCTTTCTTTTCTTTTGAGGGCACTGGAAGGCATAATGACCAAATTTCTGACAATTGAAACATTTGACCTTTGTAAGATCCTTCTTTTGTTCTTGAACTGATGCTTGATTTTATCCATTTTGCAAATTGTTCTTGGACAATATTATGAAACTAGAACTAGACACCATTTTGAAAATTTTGAAAATCTGATCCAAAAACCCTAGACCCAAAAATTAAGTCCAAATTCAAATTTTGTCAAAATTGAAAATCCGACTCCACAGATAGATGTGCCCTTCTTAGGCGACCTCCAGAACACTAAGATCAATCCAAATCGTAGGTTGGAATTGTCTAAACTTGGAAGCCCTAGTTTCCAAAAAAAAACAAAAAAAAACTACATGTCTTTCACAACTACTCTGATACCATGTTGAATTTTTAACTATTTCCAGATCTTGACAATTATTTCTCAATGATTTCAAGCATTCATTTCACAATTCATTTCATCACACAGTTTCATTGAATAGTTGCACACTGAAAATATCAACTTAAATTACAGCAAGATAACCATGCACAAGAGACACAAGAGACGCATATATTTTATCTTGGGAAACCCAAAAGGGAGAAAACCCAACCAACTTTTCTTAAAATAAATCAATCCAATTCAAGTACAATACCATTCATGAACATGAACCCTAGCACATGAGAGGTTCGCCTTCCTTCACAAGAAACCCTAACAAGGGTAGCAAACTTCTAGAGAGAATAAGAGAACCCAAAATTACTACTTGTCTTTACTAGGCTTCTTTGGAGGTGCACACAAGTGGAAAAGAGAAGAGAAGATGATGTGATGATGAAAATGAAGTGAGTGAACTCTTTATTTACATTCTTTAGTTCACTTGACTTTTTCCTCAATGGGGCCGACCTGTACACTTGATGGGGTTGACTTGTCTTCTTTGTTGGGGAAGACTTGTTCTTTCTTCTAGGCCGACTTGTCTTTTTGCCTTCAATTTTCTTCTGTGACTTCTTCAATGGTTGACTTGACTTCTTGGTTATTTCCTCATCATAGAAAAATTGTCCTTGTTGATGTTCATCTCCTCACATGCACGTCTATTCACCCATAGAGCTCTAATGTTGATTTGACCCCACTCTAAGAAGTCCCAGACACTTCTTAGAGCCTATGTCAAATTCAACATTAGATTAGACTTTATATATTTCACAAGAGGATAAAATCCCCTATCAAATAAACAAGTCAACTCACTCTAATATAGAATAGATCACTCCTTGGAGCACTCCTCAAAATATGCAAAGTGACCTCTAGCCACCTTCTCAGAGTAAGCATCTCCAGCCTTATTTACTCTTAGTCACTTCTCATGACTAATCAAGGCTATGTCGGGGCCACCCTCCACTAGCCATTGGTCAATTCTCATGACCCCTCTGGGAGAAAGTTTGTAGAATGTTGCTCGATGCTGCAACTTGGAGAAACATCAATAGTAAATTCCATCACATGGGTTTGGATTTGACTCTAAGCAACATTTATCCCCGTTTCCTCTCCAATGAAAGTCTATAAATGAGAGACTCCATCCTCCATTTCAAAATGTTTAATTCATGCAAAGTTATACTGTAAGTTTTTTCAAATGGAATCGAAGGCCCTTGTGCTTCAATCCTTCCTTCAAGCTTCATGAGTGGTTATGCTGTCAAAACTTCACCCCCTTTGATCATCTCATATGGGGAAATGTTGTTCAAGCTACTCAAAAATCAAAGTGAGTCCTAAAGAGGATAGAACTCCCCAAAGAGAGGACTTAGAGGCCAACTCCATCACTCTCTCTAGCTGAATTCTTCCATTTAGTATCTAGTTTTTTTCCAATTAATGTTTAATACAAAACATTCAATGTCTTCTCCCCCATAAAGCTTTTGAAATGGTGTGCAGTTTCTTCATTTGACTTTGCTCTAATTGTTTGGCATACTAATCTTGTTAGGAAATGGTAGAATTGATTTCTCAGTTGTTGTTGTGTAGATTATTTGTGAAGAGGACTTTCTATTTGAATCCCTCTCTTCTTGCTCAACAACAAGGCCAATAGAAAGAAGCTTCCCCAAGGTTTACTTCTCCTTTCCTCATTAGTTTTCCATATATTTGATGCTTGGGAGGCATTTAGATTGAAATAGCTCACTTGCATCTTTATTTTTGTCTAATGGATTCATCACATTGTTGAGCACCTTTCTATCACCTTGTGTAGCCAATCACGCACAACAATAACTTGTAGCCTTATTATTACTATAGCTGGAGTATTATAAGTTCACGAGGAATGCCCCTTTAAATCATTAAAAGCTAAATTTATAATATTTATAACTTTGCCACTTTCCAATTGGCTTTATTTATCTTATAATCATGTTATACAAATATATAATTAATCAATATCTAGCAACTTCTAAGCATGAGAACATGAAGTTGTAAGAAAAAATAAATAAATTTCATTGTTGAACTTACAAAGTTTATCATCATATTTGCATTGGTGATTAATCTCTTAATTTCATATTGTCAAATTAAAAAACGAACCATGGGAATTAGGTTCTCAATTTGGCTCATCTTGTGAGGCAAGGGTTACATGATCAATGTTCAATAAGCCAAGATTAGCTATAAGTATGGGAAAGTGGCAATGCAAAAACAATGACTCCTTGATAGGATTTTCGTAGTATGGTAGGAGTAGAATAAGACTTTACATACCAAATCATAAGAAAACAAATCCTAACAACAATTGTTACTAGGAAATTTTAAAGAGATCTTAAGAATTCCCGCAAATCAAATTAACCTCACACTATCAATACATGATTTCTAAGATAATTTGTCATACATCCTTTTATAATCATGTGAATTAAGTTGTTTCCGTGTTGCTTAGAATACATTGTCCACTACATTGTAGTCAATTCAAAGTGCATTCACACTAGAGAACATCTATAAGCATTAATTATTATTTCAGATTTAATTATTGTATAACTAGGCCGATGGAAAAATACTCATTTTGTAGTCTTAATTGCATCGAGAAAAGCATGTTTCTTTACACCTTAGGTGTTGGGAAATATTTGTGCATGTCTTTGTGTGTGTGCAATGCTTAAAACATGACAAAAAAATCCATAGCATAGATCCATGTTAACCTCAAAGCTATTAAGTGTCAAGAGATTTGCACCTAGGTTTTCCTGATCCCTCATAATACAAATCCACAGACCCACAGTAGCATAGATCCATGTTGACCCTAGAGCTATTAAGTGACAAGAGGTTTGTACCCTGGTTTTCTTGATCCCTCTAATAGATCCAAGGTTGATATGGATCTATGCCAATAGCGTAATCTTGTGAAATATCAAAAAATGTAACATTGAGTAAAAATGCCAAATGTTTCATCATACTTGGTACAAGGAAGCCATTATTTTCACCTAGGGGTTCCTACAATCCTTTATTGCACCAAGAGAAGCCTTTAGCAAAGACAATAAATGTTTAATTATACTTGCTACAAGGCCGCCATTGTTTCTCAACTAGGGGTTCTTACACTCCTTTATTACACCGAGAGAAGCAAGGTATAATCTACAGCTCAATATGGAATATGTGTATTGTACATACCTAACCTTAAAGTGACATATGGCAAAAGTCAAACCCAATAAAATTTATAGGAAGTACAAAAAAAACAGTATGAATGAGATATGCAATATCCATTCATATATATCAAAATATAAAAATAATGAAATTGGTAATGTATAAAAGAAATTTAAGAAAATAATACTAAGCTTTAATAGATATAAATATACACACACATAATCTGATGGGCTAGCTCAAGTAATTCAAAGTAGTCAAGTGGTTCAATACTTTGAGTTTGCATTATGTCTATACTTCATAAAGCAAAGTGATATATAATCAAGACTATATTTTCTTTGATATACCATAACTACATGCTAAAAACAAATCTTTGACAGACCACCACTACATGCTTTAAAAAAAAATGTGGGAAAATAAAATGAAGCTTTTATACACTAGAGCTAGAGAAAGGATAAGGAGCATAAGGCAATAAGATGTATTAAAGCCAGAAGCATCCTACAAGAAAAGTTAAAACATTACATAATGAATATGTAAGTTGATAATGTGTACGGCTTGCAAAGGCCAAAAAATATTGCATCTAAGTGAAATTCAGTTCATGAGAGTATCTAAAATTTTAAACTCATGTCTCTACTCTGGCCACTGCAGATGCATAGCTGACACTGCTATCGCGCATGGTTTTGCATTTGCTAGATTGCTCGTACTGGACAAATGCAACCTTTATCTTTGTTGAACAGTTCTGCAACATCTGCAGCACAAAACTAATTAGAATCACACAACTCACCTTACCTAGCAAGCAAAGTGTTTAAAAATAGTTTCTTCAATTTCTCACATGAAGGAACACGCTGATAGGATGTCGACCACAAATAGTATTTCTGTACTCCAACAGGTAGCCTTTGAAGGCGCTGGGATCTCCTGATTCTACAATATCCATGCCTTGCTTGTCGAGGACCTCAATAGATTTGTAAATGGCACCTTCCTTCTTATCGTAGTATACATAATTGAATCTGATCACAAACAAAGACGATGAACTCATGCCATCGGTAAAAACAGAATGGGGAACAGATTGTAGATTGCAATTTAATGAAGTTGGCATGATATAATCAAACTGGAAAATGAGATCGACAGGAAATATTCAAATATTGTCAAAGAGGGAAGTTGGAGAATACCGTGATCCCCAGTGGCAGAAATCTGACGAGATCGAGAAAAAATTTGTTGGATCATTAACGTACTTTGAGAGAAAGAGCCCATACATTGCTTCACTCTCTGTACTAAGAGAACCAACAAGAATAGGAACAATTTTTACCGGCCATCTGTAGAGAAGCATTAAAAAGTGGATTGTTAAAAGGAGACCTTTGCAAATAACTATTACTTCAGAAGGCTGCAACTTTAAAGACGTGGGAGGAGGGCTTGATTACCCCTGGAATACTTTTGCTATGTATGGTAAATGCATCTCCATACTATGCTCTGCCTCATCTACTTGAATATCCATGATTTCAAATTCACCAGTTGCTTTGAGCTCCTCATAAACTGAAAAGACCGAATGCGATGTAGCATGAGAAATGAATATGTACTAAAAATTTGAAATCTTTAGCCAGAGATGTAAACCAGCATACTGGAATAAAAACCAGAATAAGAAAAAAAGAACTCATCATGTGCCAGATCCAAAAATAACAGAAAAGAAAAATTAACATTAGTCCATTAGTCCATAAGAAAAGAAAAATAGGTTGCAAATAAAAAAAGAAAAATAAACATTAGTCCATTTTATTTGAATCCAATCCTATCCCACCAATGGTTTTTCAATTAGACAGTAAAATTACTCCAAACTAAGGTGTAAAGTAGCAAGCACAGTCCATAAAGAGCAGAAGGCGGTTTGGCTCACCTTCCAAATCAATGGGCAGGTCACCAAGTGGTGTCTTGTACACTGTAGCACTTGAGAGCGCACACTTTGGAGTGTAATAACGATGCGAAGGACCAAGAAGAAATACACGAGACCTGTTGATTCTTTTCAAAGCTCATTTAACATTTACAAAAAAAGAGATGCGCAATAAGCCTTGTCTCAGAAAAGTAGAAAGCACATTTTTTCCCAACCATGGATAATAAATTCTAAAACTAGTACTTGAAAAAAAAATAGAATATGAAGGACGACAGTGACCAATCATTTTATCCTTCCACTTAAAAACAAAAGTTCTCAAAATGTATGAAGGCTTTAACCACTCACTGTAAGCTCCTGTGTGAAGAAAAAATCAGGGTTGATGTTAGAAATTCCATTAATAGCCAGAATAATAATGAACCTCGATACAAGAACAGAGTCCTCAGGCTTAGCCCTTCTCTTATGCAAGACTCTGTCCTTGAAAGTTAAAATTCACTTAATAGATAAATGCGAATGCTTTTGTTCCTTGTTGCCTCTAATGAATGACGCTCAAGGAAAATCATTCACATGTATTCTACATAAATATTGTGCAAGAAGAATCAAGGTTTGCAATTTAGAACTGCTTCTCAACTTATCAGACTACAATTGAAATAGTACGTATGAAACTGTATATAAGATAGAGACAAATATATTGATGAGAGTATGCAAAGAAGGACGCAAAGAAACCTACCAACCAGATTTTGACAAAGTTATTAATATGTACACTATATCTCATCAACCTTGGTTGTGGTAAGATGCAATAGGTTCTAACAAGTATAACCATAGGGGATCTGCCGATGACATCAAAGAAGCCAGTTAGGAAGCCAGTCAGGAAGCCAGTCATGCAGAAGCAAATTGAACTTGAGCAGCACCCCAAGAAAATAAGAAAAAGGAAGTACATGGATAAAGGTAATGGTGCCAACCAATTAACTAGATCAAGAATGATCATAAGGGTTCAGCAAGTGTAGAGACAGGCTCTGGGGAAAAAATCAAGAAAGAACACCTATTCAGAACAAATAGGGCAATAATAAATTAAATATAATTTTCATATATAGTGCCCAAGTGGACAATGAAAAACAGACTTGGTTTAGATCAAATCCTTTCTTGTTCTTGGGTAATTCTCCAATTCATCATCACCTAATTTGCACGTTTTGCACTAGAATTGTAATTTTCTTCAGTGGGTTTGTGCAGCACGTGAAAAATGTACGCCTTTTCCGGTTGGAGATATGAGATGAATTTTGGTAGCTTAAGTGGAATTAAGAGTTTCCATGATGTCTACTTCAGATAACAAAATTTACATGTATTGGGCACCATAAATGTTGTGCACGGCACTTCTTCCTTTATGTTTCCCAGATCTTTCTTTATGTCAATCAATGTTGCAAATATCATGTTGGGGAATATATCGCCGAGGGTCTGGAAAGAAACTTATCAGAAATATCGGGGAAAATGTCAGGAAATACAGGAAAATATTGGCAAAAAATAAACTTAGACCTGAAGAGTTATGAAAATATGGGACAAATCAGCAACATGAAAAACTTGGGAGAAATCGGAGATATTTGTAACACCGATGTCGATACACCATATGTCTTTGTCAAGCTCTCTCCTTATCCATCTCAAGTTTTGTAGACTTCACTTACAGTTTCTCAATCTCATTGATCCTCCTCTATTTGTAAGATAGCTCGGCTTGGGCATTGTTGAAAACGGGGATGATTGGAAACGAGGATAATTGTTTCCCAGATGATCTTTCTTTATGTACAATGCACCATATGTTTTTGTCAAGCTCCCTCCTTATCCATCTCCAGTTTTGTAGCCTTCACTTAAAGTTTCTCAATCTCACTGATCCTCCTCGATTTGTAAGATAGCTCGGCTTGGGCATTGTTGAAAACGGAGATGATTAGAATAGTCCTCCAAGTTAGGGTGTTAGTGATGTGGCTGTTCCTTTTTCATTTGCTTGTCAATACCAACTCACAACTTGTTTTTATTTCTGTACCGAAGGTGGCGAATTTTGCCTCAGAATTCCACGAAATTCTTGAGCATGTGAATTGAATTGATGCCATTGTACCTTATAAATCAAGTTAGAAGACAATATTGACAATATTGGCAATCTTCCAGTCAAATCTTAAAATCTGTGTGGTTAATGGAACTCTCAAAGTGCTTTGACAACATTTGTTCCAGGATTATTTACCTTTTGGAAACCATCCAAGAACCACTCTGGATGCACACATCAAAACCAAGATAATATTGCTCCTAGTCAAGAAGAATCTTTGATTGAATTCTTCTTTGTTTGTGATATGCCAGAGGGAAGTGTTATTGAAAATCAGTGACAAGAAGTTAGATGGATCTCCGTGATTGTCTTAATTTTTAAATCAACTTGGATAGGAAATTACTCACATAAATTAACAGTCTATGGAGGATATCCCTTGCTCATTGTCATCATCATTATATCCAGGTGACATCTACAAAATTCTCTTGTAAAGCAGGTTTTCCCTCATACCACAAAGTGTTTTTGGGTCCTCAACTCTGAATCAGGATTTTAGTGCTGGTGTTGAAGTAAGGTTTTGTTCATCCTCTGGAATTGAAGCTAGGAAAATTTTCCTTCAACTAATACAGAGAAAGTAACGCCCACCAAAGAAAAACACACGATTCAAAGAAGAAAAAATTATGGCATCCATCAAAAGCCTAGGGAGATTGTTGAAGCATCGATTGAACAAAGATGAGCACCCAATGAAATAAGAAAACAAGAGATCAAAGTTAAAGCCATCAAATGAGGAAGGGAAATCAGCCCATGAGGAGAGAATGGACAATGACATTTACTTGTAAGGAACTAGTTCATTTACCAAATATCCAACATAAGATAATATGACATTAAAATAGTTGAAATCCATATCTAGGATAATATGAATTATATTTGAAATCCATATCTAGGATAATATGAATATAATTCATAATAAATGAATGATGTGTATTTACAATGTCACATTGCATATAAATATAAATTGAATAGTCACATTCGTGAATAGACATGTGCCTTTTGAATATGTACCCTATATATTTGCTACATTGGCTTCCCCTTCAAAGATGCTTTGTCCTCGAAGCATTATCTGAAAAAGGTTATGTATTCACCCTTCCTTATAATTCTTTCACTTGATATTATGTTCCTGATGTTGTCAGAGTCAAAGAAACAAGGCAGTACAATCTTCGAAGTACTGAACACAATTGTTGTATTGTTGAAGGGTCAATCCACCCTAGTTCAACCATTTGTGGAATTGTGAGTTTATAGGGCTCTTGGATAGAATTTTTTGCTATTCTGATTCCAAAGATACTTATATTTTGATACCCAATTGTACGGGAATTAATATTTTTTGAAATGTAGTTCGAATATTTTCTTCGATCAGAGAAATGTTGAACCACTAAATTGTTAAAGTATCTCATCTTGTGATTAGGATGTCAATAGCCCTTGTAACACAATCATTCCATATTATAACTTGAGTGTTTTCTTGATTCACTTTTGGTATTAAATCTTCTTCATACATTTTTGTCACTTTATTGATCAATGAAATTTAATTAGTAGAGACAACTAGATTTGCTAAGGTTCATGTATCCACTGTTTGTATTCCAATGTCTGAAGACATCCCTACTTCAACTGGATTGGTCATTGTTTCCTTGTCAATCAATGGAACTTTGCTGATAAGTTGTTCTAGCTTTTCCTGTTGTGTCTTCTTTTCATTTTTTAACTTTTTTATTTGTGCGGTCAAGCTTTGACTATGATTTCTGAGATCACAAATTTCTTCATCTTTACCAGCTACAACCTTGACAAGTTTTTTTTTAAGATCCTGCATCTTTTCTAATGACTTCTGATTTCCCTGAAGGATTACATCTAATACATCTTTCATGTCTTCTGATGAGGGTGCTTCTGAGCATGACTTCATTCTTAAGTTCTACAATATTATCTTCTTCTTATAGGACAATGTCAAAAATTTCTTCTTTATGTTTGAGATGAAGGTCCTCAATGTTTCCATGCATGTAGAACCTAGAATTATGCCGACATCTTTTTCACACAGACATAACATTGAATTGGGATATGAATTTATAATCATCAATTGTCAAATGTAGACCGTTTATTTTATTTCCATTCCAAAAGTCTATCTTTCTAATTATACTTGACTGGGGGATTAATAACTGATTTGGCAAGTCAAAATTAAAGTAACTGTCCTCCTCTCTTGGATAAATAGTAATGCTAATATCTCTTCCTTGAATGGTCCCTTTAATTTTTTAAATTGCCGAAACAAAATTTTATGAATTACTGGGAAATCATCTTCTATTCTCATTATTAAGCTTCATTTTGTTTTTGTCAAAACTTCCTTCAAAGGATACCATCACTATGAAACATAAATCTTTCTTCGATAGTAATTGGGCACATGAAGTGCAAGGGTCCTGTTAACACCCAAAACCATCCGGTTCAAAATATCAACTCTGGAAGAGTTAATGTTCAGGATACTAAAAGAGTTAAAGGGTAACCAGGGAAGGTGACATTATCACCATTAGCACAATCCCTCTGCACTCTGGGCTAGTGCTTGATAGCCTCAAGGAGATCCCTATGCAATCTGGAAAAGAAGTATGTACTATGTGCCGTAGAGGTCAAAAAACACTATCAAACCGCAAAGAATGCTGGTTGTAATAATAAAATATTAGACCTGTAACCTGCATTAAAACACACAAAACAAGCAGCAAAAATGCAGAGTTATACTTAACGATGAATTTCTGCCTTGGCAAACTTGTAAATCTACTGTTATAACACAAAAACCTGCCCTTAAAAATGCAAATCTGCATGCAGAAATACAAAAAAACAACAAGTTTAAAGATCGGAATTACAAATAATGATTGCAGTGCCTTGAATCCTATGGGCTATGGAGTTAGAAAATTGACTAACAGGGAGTAATTCCCGATGTTAACCAAATCAATAGATTAAAACAAACCAAGAGACAGTGAACAAGTGAGATATAGCCACCAAATAGATGTTACCTTTATTGCCAAAGTTGTCAAAAGCTTGGGAATATTAACTTCAACAACAAGAAGTCCAAAGGGTATCCAACCACTTCCGAAGCCCCTTCTCACAATTATGTTTGAGAATGAATTCACATGAACAAAGTAGGAGCAACCTCTACCTCTTATTGAAAACTATAAACCCTCACTCTCACTCAAATGGAAAAAATGGGATGTGAAGACTGTTATCCACTAACTTGCACTTAGTGGATTCCGAGTGAACCGTCGAAGACATGAACAATCAAATTGTTCATCATCAATGTTCCGAGATCCATCAGGCCATCTGTTTTGGCCCTTTGTAAATTTTGCATGTCCAGACCCCCTTGGGGGAATTGTAATAAGTTGGTCTAAGCATGGTTTTTTTTGTAACAAGCTTGGCCTACATTAGGTTTAGCTATCAAGGGGATACTCTAAGGTATTTTTTCCTTAGGAATTATGCGTTGTGCTTCAGTGGCGTATAATTCCTGAGTTTTTCACTCACACCTCCAAAGCTAGAGTATTTTCCATGTTGATCAAACCTTAGGAAGTTATTAAAGTCTAAGTGTCTATGCATTTTTACATTCTAGCCATCAATAATGAGTCGTATGGACATGCACTAGGTCCCCTAGGATTTTGAGTCAGTTCTGACAAAAATAATTTTTCCCGTCAACTTAGGCTATTTTTTAATAGTTTAATTGGGAAAATTAAAATTGTTATAAAAATGTGGTTAGGAGAAAGAATTAGACATAGGGGTGCTCGTTTTCTAACCTAGAGCACCCACTTAACCCCTAAGCCCATTTTTCTAAGTTTTTGAGTAATTATTTAACTCCAAAATTGAATATTACTCGAAAATGGTAAAAAAGATCCCAAAAATGAAGAAAATAAAGAAACCGACAATTTCTAAAAACTCAGAAACATGCTGTTACCTCTCGAAAATACATATCTATTTTGTCGTCAGTTGATTCAGATAAAGGAAGGTGGTGCAAAGGTACAGCGGTAGAAGGTCATATGATGTTGTTATTGTAACCAGGGACACTGCTGAACATGCTGAAGCAAGCCACAAATGATACAGAAGTTGTCAGCGATGAAGATTTAAGGTTGAAGGAGTTACAGGATGAAGTAGCAGGGTCTTTTCGTTGGGCTCCATTTCTTCCTTTACAGAAAAGTTCAGTGGTTATTTTGATGCAGCACCGGTATTCCAAAATATCAGCAATAAAAGAATGGCTGAAGAAATTAAGAAGCTCACTAGAGATCCCAGAGCCAATAAAACCAACAGTTCCAGCTGCTTTTCTCTTGGGGAATCAAGTGATCCGGCTATACAGTCAGTTATACAGGGAGATATTGTGAGTGAAGTACATCAACAGTTTTCTCCCTGGGTCTCACAGGTAGTTAGGTTGTACAAGAATACAGAGGATGCTGAAATTGATTTCCTGATTGGGCCAATTCCAGTTGATGACAATCTAGGGAGAGAGGCAATAGCACGATCCATGACAAACTTTTCATCAAGTGGAGAATTTTTCACAGATTCCAATGGTCGGGATTTTCTAAAGAGAGTCAGAAATTACAGGAAGGATTGGCATTTGGATGTACATGAAGATATTGCTGGAAATTATTACCCGCTGAATCTGGGTATCTACTTGAAAGACAACAAGACAGACTTTTCTTTACTCGTTGATCGTTCTCTGGGGGGTTCAAGCATTTTTGATGGAGAGCTAGAGTTGATGCTTCATAGGCGACTGCTCCATGATGATGGTAGGGGCGTTGGTGAAGCCCTTAATGAAACTGTGTATAAATGGAACAAATTCCTGTGAAGGTTTAACTGTTCAAGGTAAATTATATTCGAGTGTCAAGCCTGTAGAAGAAGCTCCAGAATGGAGGAGGACAAAGGGATTAAAAGCTGCACTTCCTCTCCAGATTTTATTTGCCATAGTAGAAGTAAGGAAAAGCTTCATGTACCCTTAGATCGTCCAACGGTACGAGTTGCAAATGCCCTTACCCTTGCAACCACTGATGCTGTTGCAGGCAACCACTCAAAAATAAAGGGTATGATGCGGCTAACCAATGTTCATTTTGGCCTGTCAAGCAGTGGGGTTGCTATGGGACAAAGGCGTCTGCTGGAAGGTTCTTATGAGTACTATCATTATCTTCAAGATGACTTCGATGACAATGGTTGGGGATGTGCTTATCGGTCTTTACAAACGATAATCTCATGGTTTAGGCTTCAGCATTACACTATGGTTGATGTGCCATCTCACAGAAAAAATGGCAACAAGGAGCCTTCATTTACTGGATCACGGAAATGGATTGGAGCTATTGAACTAAGTTGTGTTCTTGACAAACTTCTTGATGTCAGTTTTAGAATTCTAAACGAAGACCTGATGCCTTATCTCAAGTCCTTTGGACCTGGTGTACTTGCCTCTACAGCTCTGAAAAGTGCTGAGGATGTAATGAAATGTGCAAAAAACAAAAAACAAAAATTGCTTCTTGCAGCAATTGACATGGCAGAGTTAGACTCGGCACTCGGTGATCAAACTAAATGACAGAGCAAAGCTTTCAGGAAGCCGAGGATCACTGTCACACTGCATCGTTCTCAGTAAATCGACCGCATCAGTCTTTAAAGATGCTTCATCAAATCGACATTCATTTGACGTGGAGTTTAGAATTTTTGACACACTGCTTTGTTGACAGCTGATTGCAGAGTTTCCTTCAGCATCAGGGCTCGGGTTTTCATCGAAATGGTTAAACGACAAAAGACTCGTGGCTCAGCAAGACGTCAACACACAGCTGGCAACCTGGATTACGCCGATTGCGTGGAGATTTTTCTTTAATTTCATGAGCAGTTTAATGAATCTACCTTTGATCGGGCCACCGCTAGTTTGGAGGTCGTGCCCATGCCTAAATTCAACAGCTTATGCAGAAGACGCCAGTGCTCGGGGTGCAAACAACTCACAGTGGAAGTTAAATTGATTGGGGGTCGTGCCATATTAGCAGCCGAGTCGTGAACTTTGAAGCCGAGCAGCCGAGTCGTGAACTTTGAAGCCGAGCTTGCAAAACGAATCGGTGGGGCAATCCACTAGTCGTCGGTTTTTTGTCAAGTGGAATTTCGGAGCACTGAGCGTGTCCACCGGGTTTAAACACCGAGCTACAGAGCGTTTTCCCCTTCGTGGTCAATACATTTGCCATGCTTTCTATTTTTTGATACGTGGAGCTTTGGAGCAGCTTTTTTATTTTTTGTGTGACCTGCGTATCACTGATTTTAAATGACAGCTGGGCATTTGGAGTTCACTGTCAAGAGAAATCGGTTGCTGGGGGTCGGGTTTCAACCGGTCAGTCAACCAACGCCATCACACAGTCGAGTAGCAGACAGCCGTGTACAGAGTGTTATCACCTATTTTGTACAAATAGTTGAAACCTTATTGAGCCGCCAGTGTTGGAACACATCAGTGTTCACTTCCAGAGTATCTGGGTTTCAGAATGCAGCAGTTAGCCAGTTTTGGCTAGCCAGTTTTATTTTTGAGTCGACATGACCATGGCCCCATGGGGGTTTGTAATAAAGTGTGCTAGTCGGATCTGAGTGTCTCGGTTCCCCATGACTTGATTAAGCAACTAAGGTATTCCAGGGAGTTTTTTCCCTTGTCAATTATACTTTGCCTATAGCTGAGCTATAATCGATGAGGTTTTCTCCCGCTCCTCCAAAGCTGGAATGCCCGATTTTGAAAATTTTAGCCATGGGGGGTTATTAGAGTCCAACTAATGTATATAAGCCTACTAGACACTATTAGAATAGGTTTTGGTCATGTCCCAAGTCTCTAGGACCCTCAGAAAAAATTTCGAAAAAATTTTACCAGGTCCGTCGAATTTGGGTTTTTAATTATGTTTTAATTTTTAATAAATTTCTCTATAGTTTAAATAGAGAAATTTCAATTTGTAATATGTCAGTCATCCGGGATCCGATTTCAGTGATTGAAGGCTCCAGACTTAAGCCAAAAATCATTCATGATCCCCGGACCAGCTAACCCTAGGTTTCAGACAATTATTTGGCCTCATAATTAATATTTTCTCAAAAAACCAAAAAATGAGAAATATTAATTAAAATATTCAAAAAATAATAAATTGGAGATAATTTAAATCTCTCCAAAAAAGGCCAAATTGAATAAAGTAAAAGTCAAAATGACATGGCAAAAAGCATTTATGATGATTGGAATCTTCACCCACCTGATTCAGATCAGTTTCGGAGCACTGAGAGTGATCTACAGTTGAGAAATTTGCCCACCTTCATGCAAATTCGTTTTTGTGATTTTGCAATTGATTAATGGGTTGTTGGATTATGAAATCAATGCATGTGGGGCTCGTTCCTCAAATTATGGGCTCCAAACTCAAGTTTAAAGATGAGTTAAGACTCCAAGCTCGATTTGGTTGGTGTTGACATGGATTTGATTGGTTTTTTATGGAGTTTTTGGCTCTCTTCATCACCAATTCGAATTAGGGTTTTAGAATTGAGTTTTGTTATATAAGAGAGGCCATTTGGGCTTTCTCTTCATAAATCTTTTGGGCAAACTTACTCTGCCAATTTGTAATCGTGTTCTAGCTTTTTGCTATTGGAAATAAACCGACTTTGGAGGTCTATTGATGTGCACATTGGTCCATGAGAAATTGTTAAAGCTTCAATGAGGTGATATTGTTTTATTAATGCTATTTCATATATAATTGTTTGATCATTCTAGCTTAGAAGTCCTTTTTATGTCCATGGAATGAATATTTGGGTTCAACTTATTCATTTATGCTTGGTTAATTAAGATCTAGAAGTAGCAAACAGTAATCTGTTATACTTATGCTCTTCTTGTATTTTTTGGTTAATCATACTAGACTTGATCAAATCGTTGTTGAAGTGGCTTGGTTTTGCAGATCTCCTAAGTGCAAAGTGGGATCTTGATCTTGGTTGCTTCTTCTTCCCCTTTGTCATCATTTTGCTAACTTTTGTGCATTTCAGGGGTCTTCAAAAGATCGATCCGTGCTTCAAGGTTGAGCTTGAGAAGTTCATAAAAAATCCATCCATTATTTAAAACTTCAAACTGGTTACTTTGGTCCTAAAGGCTCTCCTCTTCAAGCCGTCATTTCTTCTCCTTGAATCTTTTCCCCTTGATCTGCTAGCCCATCTTCCTCTCGTCCTAGATCTCTCCTTGCCCTAGCTTCGTCCACCTTAGGTTAGTCTTCCCTTTCCCTTTCATCCCTCCTCCTTCTAGCTCCTTCCATTCCTTTCGTTTCCCCTTGGGTTTTGCCCCAAGTCTCCCTCTTGTCCACCTTCAAAAAGACCTAAAAAGACACATAAACACAAAAAACGAATTGAAGAAGTTAGCATTTGTTAAAGTTAGTCATTCTTTTACTAGCTAGATCTCATTGTTTGGCTTTAGCATAGCTCATACTTGTTGGATTATTGTTTCCATTTAAAAGATAGAATTTTTCACATAAAATATTTCGAAATTTTTTATGATTTAGATCTCATTCCTAGCACATTCTAGGTATTTGTTGTTCGCTGGTCCGTTTTATCATATTAGCATTTTCGAATTAAAATCTCATGCTTTTCATGTTTTAGGGTTTAATTTTCAAGTTAAGACTTGGTAGTTTTCAAGCTCATTTGGTTTTTTGACAAATAATGGGTGCCTTGTTGAGATGTTTTGAGCTTGTGTAGGTCATTTGAGAAAGAGATACTTGATAGATCTTGAAGCAAAGAAATCAAAGCAAAATCACATGAAGGCCATAAGGAGTGATTGAATATACAAAATCTTGTTATCCTTTGTAATAAGCTTATAAGAGCTGGCTTTGTTTTCCTAGTTACTTCTCTCAAAAGTCCTTCAAAGGTTTTAAACCCAAGGCATTTGTAATCGTTTAATAAAAAGTTCAAGTGGAGGAGGCCTCCACTTTTTTGGGTTTCTTCCCCATTTGGGGAAGAGTGTTGTGCATGCTTAGTTTAGATCTCATCTTTTTCAAGTTCATAGATTAGTCTTTCTTTTCGTACTTAGATTAATTTCTCTTCCAAGTCTTGACTAGAGTAAGCTAACTTTGGGATTGCATCCCAAAGGCCACATAGTTTTGTGGTAGCTTCTCGTTCCCCCATCAGCTTCTTGTGGACATCCAGCTAGCTGGAAGGTTTCCAAGACTGACGGTTCTAGTGGTTGACCTTGTTCGGAGGTTGATCCCACCTTTAGAATAAATTTGTTTGGTAGAACACTAAGTAAAGTTTCATTTTATTTTGCAAGTAGCATGTTAGCAATATTTCACATCTATTTGAGTTTTCACATGATTTATGTATTACAAAGTTGAAGTATCTTGTTATCACACTGCTACTTGTTTCTTAAAACGAACAAAGTCTCTTGAACTTGGCCAAATCCAAGTCAAGAGCACTCTCTGTCGGAGAGCATATAGACTTGCATGTTCCCCCTGCATTAGGCATTTTTAAATTAGGAAGTCTCTTGAACTGTGGTCATAAGATCAAGTCAAGAGCGCTCTATGTCGGAGAGTTGAACAAGTGCTCTAAATAATAAAATATTTCAACCCACATTTTCCCCCTAATTAATTTATCTTGGTCGTTTATCCAACACCCGTATGCTCTACCAACCGGAAACGGTTGGACTAGTACTCAGAAAGGTGAAGGATTTGATAATCTCATAAGTGATAATTAATTAAAAATTTCACCCCCATAACCAACGAATCGGCGTTGTTCAAAAAGTATTTTAATCAGTTCTCAGGGGAGGCGCCGGAGTGCCCAATCTGCGACACGGTGGCTAGTTAGCATTGTGCGCCTCGCTGTGATTCCAGACAGGTTCCGACATGTCTCTTAAAGGAGCTGCTTAGAATATCTTTCCGGACACTCTTTGATATCCTTGGTTTTAGCCATAATAATCAAGACCATTAAAACTTTGAAACTTACCAAGATAATTTGCACAACGATCTCACGAACAGTTACTATCAATACTTACTTTTCAGCATCCTTCAGCACTACAAATTCAATTATTTTGACTTCGTTACCCATTGGATAAGGCACTAGTCCATCATTTAATTTTTATCTGTGGATGCTTCTTAATTATCTCAAGTTTTTATATACTGTTTCGCAACGTGGATTGCATCTTATCTTGTGTTTTATTTAAAAGTAAGTCGTGTGTCTTTCACCACTAAAAACTCCTAAACAACATCCATCCACATCACCATACATTCTTAACACTTAAAACATTGAGCCATAGTTAAACTCTTTGTAGGGACTACCCCCCTTGGCTTCGTTAGGAGTTAGCCTAAACGGAGGAGCTGGGATTCAGGTGACAGTACCTGGCTCATTGCTTGCCCCCAAGGCCACACCTCTCTCACTTGTAGTGAAGAGACAGCTTTCGAAAGATTTCCGCTGCTGGTGTGCAATCTGGCGGACAACATCTTTGGCGCCCTTACCGGGGACAAATCTTTTTGTTCCTAGACGACCTTAGTTTTTTCTAGTTTGTTTTACCTTTTTTGATAGATTTCATATCTATCTGGCAACTCCATTGCCCCTTTTAGTTTTACTTTTGGTAGATTTTTAGTTTAATCACTCTCTGAAATTAGACTTGGATCCACCTGGCGAATCCACTGTCAGTTAACACCTCAAGCAATTCAACTAGAAGAAACTCTGAAGGCTTGCTTAGTTTTATCCCTGAGCCTGAAAAGGTTTATAGGAGGAGACTATACATTTGCCATGCTTTCTATTTTTTGATACGTGGAGCTTTGGAGCAGCTTTTTTATTTTTTGTGTGACCTGCGTATCACTGATTTTAAATGACAGTTGGGCATTTGGAGTTCACTGTCAAGAGAAATCGGTTGCTGGGGGTTGGGTTTCGACCGGTCAGCCAACCAACGCCATCACGCAGTCGAGTAGCAGACAACCGTGTACAGAGTTTCTTTCAAACGCTAGTGCTCGAGGTTTGGCGATATCACCAACACGCAGCCAGTTCATAAATTTCACGACTGTACCATGCACTTCACCGACAGCCGAATTTGTTGATGATGAATTCAAATCAAGTGCAGAACTCGGTGTTCGAATGAGGTTAACCAGCACAGTACAAATCGGAGCTGATCGGGGTTTGCGCTAAAATTTTGAGAATGACTCCAATTCGCCGAGAATCACAGGCTCACTCAACCGCCAAATATCAGGGTTTTAGCAGTGTGACCAAAAAAACAGCGAAAGTTAAAAGCTTATCGGTGGTCACGTCATGGGGTTTGTGGCAGTCGATACGTGGAGTTGTGGAGCCATCTCATGGATATACAATAACTAAAGTCTGAGTTACATTTGATAAAGGAAATTAGTCATGCTGTCGATAGAGAGAAAAAAGTGGATTTATCACTTTTTCCACTTTTTCTATATTATTTTATTTATTTTTGTCTTCTTTTTAAAAACTGATGAAAGGGTTTTTTGGCCTATAAAGTGGCAGCCTTCTTCATTGTAACACATGGAAAACTTTCTGGGAGTGTCTTTTTCCCGTTGAGCTGAATAGAAAATCATGTTGGGTTTGTGGACAAATTGGGCATCTCTCTATGGTTGCGTGTTTTCATTGTAAGTTGTAGACTAAATCTAGCATAGAAGGCTATATTCTAGTCCATTGGGCAAGCATTTGCTGTTGTTAAGTTGCTTGTTGACGTCATGTTTTCAGAAGATCATAGGAGTAATAGAATGTAGTCGATTATACTTATATTCTCCTCGTCTTTGATTATGGGACGTACTAGACTAACCTCACCTATATGAAGCACAAGGCCTCTTTGAGTCCTCTTTTTGACTCCATGCTTCCTTCTGGTGCTGGCATTGGCCTTTTCCTTGAGGATTGATCCTCCCGTCTTTTCCATCACCTATTAAAAACTCATTTTTCTGTTACATTTGTTTCTCTAAGGCAGCCTCTTCATTTCACCTTGCCCTCCATTGCACTTGCCTTAGCGATCCTACCTTAGGGATACCCCCCTAGAGTTGGAGAAGAGCCAACCTGAAGCAAAGATTAGAGGAGTGTGGTGACATTGGCCTCTCTCCTGAGAGTTGTCATCCAGCTGGTGTGTTACATTTTGGGCTTCAACACACGCATGTCAGTTTTGGGAGACAACACATGCCAAAAGTGAGTTTTCTGAGTTGGCAAAGTAAAGTGGAAACATTCCTAAGGTTTCTAAAACACTCTAGAGTGTTTTTCTCGGCAATTAAAGGCAAGATGTTTTTTCTACTCCAAGTGGGGCACATTTCCTCATAGGGAGGGCGCAATTCTCAAGAAAAAACAAAAATTTGTAAGAGAAAGCTAAGTGGTGGAGTTAGGAATTAGAAGAAAGCTGATTTTCAGCCTTTTCCAACCCATTACAACTCATGCCGAGTTGGATACAACTCCAAAGTGTGCCCCCCCCTCTAGAGTGTTTTTCTCGGCAATTAAAGGCAAGATGTTTTTTCTACTCTAAGTGGGGCACATTTCCTCATAGGGAGGGCACAATTCTCAAGAAAAAATATAAATTTGTAAGAGAAAGCTAAGTGGTGGAGTTGGGAATTAGAAGAAAGCTGATTTTCAGCCTTTTCCAACCCAATACAACTCATGCTGAGTTGGATACAACTCCAACGAGCACCCCCCCCTCCTTTGGCTCTCTCATTTTCTATATAAAGAAGGTTGCTTCACTCATTCAACAGGAAGCATAGAACCTCTACTCTTGTAATTTGCTTATGATTCTCTTCAGAATAAAATTGAAGGCTTTGGAGGCCATATGTTGTGCAGTTGTCCCATTTGATGTGCGTTTGGTTGATGTTCTGAGGTGATATCCAGTTAATCCTATGTTGTGGGGAAGCGGCCCCCCCCCATTGCCCCCGCTCCGGAAGCTAGCTTCCTGCCGAAGCTACTCAGAAGCTCGCTTCTTGTTCGCTTCCGGCTGAGGTCGTTTTGGCAAAGTGCACTTCTGGGCATTTTCCATCGCTCCCCGCCTCTGTCTCGAAGTGTTGAGGAAGCGATCGGAAGTTTCGCTTCCCTCTCGCTTCGCTCCACTTCTCAAACACTTCTGTGGTCGCTTCCCTTAGCTTCCCGTCGCATTTAAAAACGCTTCGGATAGCTCCCCAAAACGCTTCCCGTGGATTCCTAAGACGCTTCGCGTCAACCAGCAAAAATGAGGAGGAGTTTGAGCGGTGGGGTCCATGGTTGGGGTTTTGGAGGGGAGGAATAGGGCTTTGTGGGATACAACCCTCCTTCACACTCCATTTCTCACTTTGCTTGAGAAGAGAAGGAAGAGAAGAGAGGAGAGGAGAGGAGAGGAGAAGAGAAGAGGAGAGGAGAAGAGGAGAAGGCTGCCATCAAGCTTGGTTTTTTCTTAGAGATTGAAGAAGGTTGGCTGCTTGGCACACTCACTACCATTGGAGATCCAAATAGGTAGGATCTAAACCCTTTCTTGTCGATTTGCTTTGTGTTTGAACTTGAAGTTTTGATGCTTGAGACTTGAACTTTTGAAGTTTGCAGTAAACCAAAGTCCTTTGAGCCGGAGAATTTTCCGATTAATTTAACTTAGGGTTTGAATAAGAAATGACAGATGGGTAGGATAGAAGAATAAATTACTTACCTCACAAGCATACCTTAGTCATGGAAATGTTTGCTATGATGCTGAGGATTGTTCCCGCAAAGATCAAATGAGAATTTGATGGTGTATCTTGCCCCCACAAATTGCCCAGCTCCACATGTGCGCCCTCCTCTTCCTGATGAACCAAGGACAACAAGAGATCAATTAGTTCAAGCAATAATGGAAGAAATACAGAGAAAGAACATGATAACAAGAAGTAAGAGGTACAAAGACAATAATACTCCCTGAAACCGATGAAGAGAAGAGAAGAGAGAAGGGAGAGTCTCCCCAACCAATGCGCCTTCCTCACCAATTCGACTTCTTCACCTGTAGATAAAAAGTAGAGAGAAGATGTGCAAAATAACCACCAAGATCGTCAGTGCAGAGGAAGAGCAGTTTCAATCAAACACCAATAGCATCCAGAAACATAAGGCAAGAGTTTGCAAAGAAGTATTTTTATTCCAGAAGACAAGAGCCAAAAGTCCCTTTACAATGAGAAGCTCTCTCCTTTAAATAGGAAGAAGAGATACCAAAACCCTAACCACCTTTTGAATGGATGGCTAAGATTAAAAGATATAAAAGTTCTAATCAACAATTGAGATGAGCTCAACATAAAGTACATGGATCAACTCAAAAATATAACATAATACATGGACAAAGTCACTCTAGGAGGACGTCCCACTCAATGTGACTAGAAAAACATGATAACCCACTCATGGTGGGTCTAGGGGGTGATATCCAACCTCCCTAATGTGTCCCCATGGCACAATAACATCATATGACCAACACAAGCACCAAATCGTGCTCCTCTGGGAAATTCGTGAGCCTCCAAAGGCTACAGAAAATCATAAAATGTGCCGGAGAGATCTGTGAGGGCCCCACTGGATGCTGAAACTGTTGTGGAAGGGGTGGAAGACATCACACTCATCATCAAAACAATTTCCATGCCATTTCCTTGCCTCAGTAGCTCAAATCGATTTCCCAAGTAGCCATTTTTATGCCTCTGTAAAGTATAAAAATTCCTGTAACTCTCTGCCTATTCATCCGGGGCCAAATATGACTGCACCATAACGTTCGGGCGTATGGCATAATAGTAAAAACAAGTGGTTGGACCCCATACTCCCTCTGTAGCGCCCTAGGTGAACCAAGAAGATCATCAAACTGCTCTGACAGGCCATTTTTAATGGCAAATATGCACCAGAATGATAAACTGAGGAAAATACTCACTGTAGCTGCCTGAAACTGGAAACGAACTGTCTCAATGGACTCAGAGAGCCCAAATCTACTAGAGGTGTCTACTCATACACCCTATGGATCTCTGCATGATCATATAATATCTCAAATATGCCCGAACGGATAAAAATAATAATAATCTGCAAATGATCAAATATAATAAAATGCCAAATCATCATCATAAACCTGTAACCAATGCATGGAACCACCTGGTGACCTGTAATAGACCATATATCATCCATCTGCATCATCCAAGGTCTATCCACCTCATGTCTTGTAGTTGACCTTGGTCAAACTAGGTTTGACCAAGTCAACATGACCCATAAAATGACCCAGGCTAACATCAAACTGCTGCAAGTGTTAAGAGGTTAAGACATGCTTTACAAATCATTCAAGTAGCAATATAAGATATAGTAATCAATTCTCTGGCGATCTACAATCAAAGATTAAATGTTTTTTATTATTATTATGGCTCAGACTAGAACCTCGAGACTATACTCACTTCATGGCTGTGATCATTTTGCTAGTGTAGGGTGAAGGCTGAAGACTACAAGGCTAGGCTAAGGGATGACTATACTGACTTGACACAGTGATACTTTGGATATGGAAAAGGGAATACACACTAAGGCATATGTTGGACAAGCAAATAACACAGGGGAAGGCAGTGTCTCACAAATGGATAAGCAGTCTGGGAAGTGTTTATTCGACCTTGACAGATGTCTACAGCTCACATCCAAGCTAATACAGCTCCGTGAGGATCTTTTCTAGAGCCGCCATGACTAGGTGCTCGACAAACCGTAACTTGAGACTCTAGGGGACACTTAGAATTAGTTGTCCCTTATTCCATCTCACATGATAACCCGCAGGCTAGTGAGGAATAGATCATTAAAAGTGAGGCCAACAATCATTAGATATAGCATTTATTAAACCATTGCTTTTTAGGCCTTTCATTTATTTCCATAGCCTTGATCTGTGTGTATTAAAAAACACATTCTTGGATTTACATTTATTAGGCTTTTTGATCCGTGTGTGTTAAGAAACACATTCTTGGATTTTCATTAATTTCACATGCCTTTCATTCACGTGTGTTAAGAAACACATTCTAGAATGGGTTTACATTTCATTTCTAGACACATTGTAATGATGGTAGTACTATCTGTTTCAGGTTTTAGCCAACAACAACCCAAATGACTAATGCGGAATTTCCACCACTAAGGATGAAATCCAATTCACCCGAAGGCAAGTTTTGTCACCAACTCGGAGCCGAGACACAAGATAAATAGAGAAGCTCATCCAACAAAGAGGCCAAAGTGGGGGAAGGTCCTCCATACCACAGGGAAAGTAGTAAGTCAAGGATAATATCATAACCGGAAGGTAATGGATGGATGGAGAAAGTGAAAAATGAAACCAACACTAGCAAGCCATAAGATGGTGGGAATGATCACCTCCATTCTCCTAAGGAGGGTAAAACCAATGAGTATAACCAGGAATTTCTAAGTCTAAGCACGGAGATAGATAAATAAATAATACAACCAGGTCCACATATCTATATGATCGCCAGATAATGACACCAAGTGCTAAAACATGCCACAAAAATGAGTATAAAAGCAATAATAACCATAACACACGATAATACCTGCTGGGTCATATACCTGTGCATAAACTATCTGAACCAACATCTGTCCACTGAGAACCTGCTGCTGTAACTCTGGGAAATACATACTACTCTGTAAATGGCTAAATGGCTACATCGGTCATCAAACCTAAGTTTCCTGAGACTCAATCATGGCATAGGAATATACTGTTGTCCATAATCATAATAGTGATCCAATATAGATGCTCATCTCAAGCATCTTAGTGTAAAGGACTGGCTGAAAAATGTACTGGAATCTGGAATAAAACATATGGTAGCCCAGCTACTATATATGTGATAACAGAACTGTTAACCACCTGTGAAATCACTCTGACAACCAATTTATTCAAGCGTTGGCATGTTGAGCCATACATGTTCCACCATTCGATAGGAGGCGCCCTATCTTGATCTCTGATTGCATGCAAAGTACCAAATGGACCAACTTCACTGAGGTATTTGCTTAATTCACTACGCAATAAGTCACATTCCTCTACATCAGGGACCAACTTGTCTATAGCAGCCATGTACCCAACCTGTACCTCTGGATCTGTGTGGGGATTTCTCCTAACCCCATTCCCAGGTGCTGGTTTGGCCAACCAAGATGGAGAATAATATTTTGGTGTTAACACATACGCTAAGGCATGCAGTGGAACGTTGATATGTTCTCACCTTTTGACCACATGTCTGTGAATATGGTCATACAAGATGGGATCTTTCTGTTCAACAATATCTTTAATTTGGCCCAGCATGCTATCCATTTGCTCATACACCTCCCCAATCACTGGCTTATCTGTATTTGCAAACCGAATCATGTAATAAATGGGCTTTGTGAACTACAAAACATACTTAACACTTGCCCAAAATTGACCATCAAGAACTGTGTCCTCCACCTCCTGAAAATCAAGCCTGTCAGATGTAGATGTAGCCCTATCTTTCAAGACCTGCCATGATTCACTTGATACCATGCTAGCCAATGCCTCTCTTACCTTCAAAAGGCGCCTGAAAGTGAGGTAGTAGCTAGCAAATCTCGTCTTTATTATCTTCAATAGCTCCAACTTTGAGTGACTGCGGAAAATGCCATGGGTATTGCTATGGTTGGTTATAAATCTTATCATGTACTTGCCCTTTTTGTACAATTCACCAATCCATTTGTAATCATTTTCCTTCAACTTAATGATGTCGTGCATCAAAAGGTTCAGTGTGTGAACCAAACACCCAGACCAAAATATGTTGGGGTATTTATCTTCAATGATTGCTCCCGCTGCCTTACAATTAGCAGCATTATCGGTTGACTTGGATGACATTGTATTGACCAATAGCTTCAATGGTTTTGAGTAGGAGTTCTGCAATGTTCATGCCGGTCTTGAATTTATCTGAGTAGTCATGCGCTGAAAGGAAGACAGCACCAGTAGCAGACACACCAAGAAGATTTAGTAACTAGACCCTTCGATCAATATTGTGAGACTTGGACTTGGTAAAAACTCGGCGATCTTTGGGCTTGAAAAACCTCAATTCAAGAATTGGCGAAACTCAGCAATAGAAAAAAAAACACAAAAAATACAAGAAATTGTGCAAAAAAATAATAATGACATTTCCAATCCATAAAATTTATAAAACAACAGTTTATCCATCAATTCCTCTCATCAAATATGATAATATATTGACCATTTTTTGATGACTTTCCCAAGTTTTTGGTGAGTTTTCGTGTGAGTTTTTTCAGAGTTTCACAACTTTTAGTTGAGTTTCAGGAGTTTTGGGATGACAGTGAGTTCCAAGGCGATTTATTAGTGCATACTCATTCTGGAAACAACTTGGCCAAACTAGTTAAGACATGTGAGTCTCGCAACATTGCCTTGTACCATAGTTGGATTTTCTGGAGAGCCGCCATTTAACAAACATGATGAATGTTTGATTCCAGTGTATCAGATGATCCAGCAATTTTGTAGCTAGCCAGTTATGGTTAGCTTGTTTTGTTTTTTGAGTCGACATGACCATGGCCCCATGGGGGTTTGTAATAAAGTGTGCTAGTAGGATTTGAGTGCCTCGGTTTCTCATGACTGGATTAAGCAACTAAGGTATTCCAAGGAGTTTTTTCCCTTGTCAATTATACTTTGCTTAAGGCGAGGTATAATCGATGAGGTTTTCTCCCGCTCCTCCAAAGCTGGAATGCCCGATTTTGAAAATTTGGCCATGGGGGGTTATTAGAGGCCAACTAATGTATATAAGCCTACTAGACAGTGTTAGAATAGGTGTCGGTCATGTCCTAGGCTGTGATTTAAAAATCGGTGAAATCGGTTTGTAAATCGGCCGATTCACCGATTTATCCCCTGCCCGGTTCAAATCGGCCTCCAAACCGGTTTGTTGGACCGATTTTAACCAATAAATCGGACCGATTCATCTGAAAAAACCGATTTGACCGATTCAAGTAAAAAATCGGACCGATTTTTTGCGTCTGGGTTTTTATTATTTTTTTAATTTTTATAAGTTAAATTTTAAACCTAAACTACCTCTAACCTACCCAACCCGACCCCTATTGCACCTATTGCACTTGGAAGAAGAATCGGCCGGCGTGAAAGGGAAAGATTCCTTGTACCTCTTCAATGAGAAGGTCATCTATATATATTTTAGGCTTAATTAAGGGTTTTACAAGAGCTTTGTTTACAAGTTGAAAATACTGGGATGATTACTGTTGTAATGGTAAAACTGGTTCCAATCAATTTCTCATGAAGGTATTGGTTGTGTACTTAAATCAACTCTTGGATGGAGACTGCTGTAGCTCACTTTAATTGTAAACTGGAACTAGAATGGACTGGGGTTGATATCTGGGTGAAGTCCTGTTAATTTTTACAAGTTTACTGTTGTGTGCTATGGTAGATGCTTGTGAAGATATTGCAAGTAATTATATCAGACCTTTGTATCAAGAGCGCATAATATTGAAAAACTTTGCAAATCAATGAGAGAATACACTAGTTCTTTTGTAAACCACAGAGATCAAGCCATTTCTAAATCTGATATTTAAATGAGACAAATGAAGTTACATGCCTGGACTGGGTATGGAGCAGATCTGAATTTTTGCACACCTCTTGTCTCAATAAATTGTTCCCTTGAATGCTGTAGCAGACACCACGAGTTTTGGAGATGTAGGCTATCAAATACTGAGGATATTTCAGTCATTCAACAGTCTGAAGCAGCTCAGAATCCAGATACAAACTGATATAAAATACAGTAACCCTCTGCCTGTAGGAAATTGTCTTCTCTGGAAAAACGCAGCAACAGATAGGTGCATAAAATATTTCCACAAATCTCTGTAGCTTGTGTTTGCTCCAGATGGGGGCTAAAACCAATTGATAAGACAGCCAACACTTTTTTTTTCTTGACAGAGATGAAGGTTCAGTAAGTGGCTGCCTGTAGAATCTTACATATGGGTAGCTAAGACTAAGATAGTTAAGCTTAATGCCGCCAGCATATCCCCCCACCTCATGGCATGTGATAGCCCTACGGCATAAGAAAGACGTAGTAGATAATTTCCTAGGAAGGCATAAGAAAGATGTAGCAGATAATTTCCTAGAAAGGGTTATTATTTTACAATTCACGTCTTGGTGGAGATTTATATTCATTGTTTACACACCAATGCAAATGTAGCAAATAATTTCCTAGAAAGGGTTATTCTATTATAATTCACATCTCGATGGAGATCTGTGTTCATTGTTTACACACCAAAGCAACAGTTTATGAACAGATGCAATTGATTATATAGGTTCCAATCCTTTCTTCCAGTTTGATATGTCTAGGGGAATATTTTGTTTCTAATGCTATGGAATCATGAATTAGAATCTTGAAAATATTGTTTTTCTTAAAAAAATTAAATATTTTATGTATTTTTTAGCAAACCGATTCATTAAATTCAAATCGACCGATTCATTACCGATTCCGATTCCGAGTTGACCCTCGACCGATTCCGAGTCCGATTCCGATTTTTAAAACCTTGGTCCTAGGTCCATAAAACCCTCAGAAAAAATTTCGAAAAAATTTTACCGGGTCCGTCGAAATTTGGGTTTTAATTATTTTTTAAATTTAATAAATTTCTCTATAGTTTAAATAGAGAAATAATTATTTGTAATATGTCAGTCATCCGGGGTCCGAATTCAGTGATTGATGGCTCGTTTGATAAGCCAAAAATCACACATGACCTATGGAGCAGCTAAACCCAACTTTCGGATGTCAATTCAGCCTCGTAATTAATATTTTCTCTGAAAAGTCATTTACAGAGAAATTATTAATTAAAATAATAAAATTGAATATTTTGGAGATAATCCAAATCTCTCCAAAAATAATCAATTTGATTAAAATAAAAGGCTAAATGACATGGCAATGAGCATTTAGGAAGATTCCAATCAACTCCGAGTCCTCCCAGTCAACCATCCAGTCACCAGCTAGAGATCTTCTTGAGCCAATTCGCCCTCCTTCATGCAAAATCGATTTAATGATGTGTCACTTGATGTATGGATTGGTGGCTTGCAATTAAAGCTTGAAGTAGGCGCCCTCATGACTCACCTTATCCTAAAGCTTGGCTCCCTTCATGAATTCGAGTCTATACCTACCAATCTACACGTGTATCCACCTACACCAACTCGCAACCTACCACAAGCTCACGTCAATCTCCATTGGACTCGAGTTTAAGCCTTGTTGTAGTGTGGTGATTGGTGTCCAAGCTCCACCCATGCGAATTAGCACCTACTACACGCCATATGCCATCCCCATGCTAACTCGCCCTTCCACTTGTCTCCATCACGTCCAACTCGCATCTCCCACATGGATCACGCCCTTCCTTGTTGTAGTTTGCCCATTCGTTGGATGATACTTCCCATGCCATCTACCACTCGAGTTTGCCACCTCTTCACCCATACCAACCAACTAGTGCGAGTTATCCCCTCCAAGCCTCGATTTGATTGGATTTCGAACTACATGCTCATTACTAATTCGACCTAGGGTTTAGGCTTAGGTTTCCAGTGTGTTTTACTATAAAGAGAGGCCCATTTTGGGTTATTATCTCAAGGATTATTGTGCAAAGAAACTCTGGTGAAAATTGTAAGCTCTTGTTTAATAAAGTATTTTGAGACTTTGGAGGTCATTTGATTGGGCTCTTGGCATTGTGTCTTCATCTCATGTGAAGTAATATCTCTTTCACCCTATTCTTATTTTGCAATTTTGATTATGATGCTTATTGAAGACTAACAATCTAGTACTTAGGCTTCTAATCTCTTGCATTGAGTTTTTTGTGTCTTTAGGGAATTCAACCATTGAGAGCTATTGGCATCTAATACCTTCACCAATCAAGTGTTCCATTTATCTTAATACTTTGTTTTGTAGGGTTGTGAGCTTCTCCAAAGTACCTCTTG
This sequence comes from Larix kaempferi, assembly GCA_027924585.1. Classification (NCBI taxonomy): domain Eukaryota; kingdom Viridiplantae; phylum Streptophyta; class Pinopsida; order Pinales; family Pinaceae; genus Larix; species Larix kaempferi. The sequence continues at coordinate 3,331,203 of BSBM01000058.1, read as the reverse complement.
CCTTCTCCAACAAAAACTTCATTTAAACTATTGGAAACCGTGGCCTACGAGCTTCTATCTTCCAGCTCTCTTTTTTCTCCTTGAAACATTTTTTCTTTGCCTTGCTAAGCCATCCTCTTATAGCCTTTTTCATCTATCTCCTCCTTTCATTCTTCTCCCTTAGTATCCCCTTCTCCTAGCTTTCCCCACCTTCTCTCTCTCTTCTTGCTTTTCATTCTCCTAAATCTCCACTTCTTCCATTTGTCCACCTCCCTCTCATCTCGTTTTTCTCCCTTCTTGTGCCCTCGTCTCCCCTAGCTCCTAGCTTTCTTTGCTCTTGTCTCCCTCTCTTTTGCTCCTCCATCCCTTTCGTCCAGCCTTGAGAGCCCTAAAAAATTCACAATAAACAACAAAACTTGTTAAGTGTTAGCCTTAGTTAGTTGCATTTCCTTTGAAAAAGTTAGTGTTTAGATCTACATATTGCATTTGCATAGTTAGGATCTAGTCTTGTTTGCATCTCATTGTTAGTTTCATTTACATTTTAGGTCTCATTTTTTGAGTTTAGACTTGCATTGTTTGTCAAGTTTATAGTTCATTTTATATCTTTGCATTTTAGATTTCTCATTACAAAAAGAAAAAGCAAGCATTTTGTTTTAATACCTTAGATCTTAGTTAAACTTCTAAGTTTGTCATTTTTGTATCCAGTTTATTGCTTACCTAGATCTCTTTCTTTTAAAAAAGGTGAAAAGTTCAGATCCCAAAAGTATTGATCTCTTGCATTTTAGGATTAGTTTCAAATTTTGATTATTTATCTAATGCTAAAGGGTGTTTTGAGTTGAATGTTGTTGTAGGTGCTTTTGAAGAGGAAAAGGGCTTGAGAGAATCTTGAAGTGAAGAAGTCCAAACAAAGCAAAACTTAAACAAACCATAAGGATGATCCAAAACATGACGTTATCTTGTATTATCCTTTGTAATAGCTTATAGGAGTTAGCTTTGTTTTTCCAAGTCTTATTATCTCAAAAGACCTTGCAAGGTTTTAAACCCAAGGCATTTGTAATCGTTTAATAAAAGTTTCAAGTGGAGGAGGCCTCCACTTTTTGGTCTTCTTCCCCATTTGGGGAAGAGTGTTGGGTCTTGTGGATTGGTTTAGCTTAGATTTATGGTTTTCATGTTCTTAGATTACTTTTTGCTTCAATAAGTCATTTAAAGTTATCTTCCATATTTACTTATCCCCATGCTCTCCTGAGTAGGGTCTTTGACCTGAAAGAGATTCTTGGGTAGTTTAGCTTTATTTCTTGCATTTATTATTATCTTATCTCTCTTCCAAAGCCTACGACCGGAAGTTGTATCCTTGAGATTTTGTCTCAAGGGCAAGACCACATAATTTGTGGTTACTCTTCCTTCCCCGTCGGTTTCCTTGGCAGAGCTTTCAGCTAGCTGGAGGTTCTCAAGTGCAGACGGTTCTAGTGGTTGATCTTGTTCGGAGATCAATCCCACCTGGTAGATTAAAGATTGTATGGTAGAACACTAGATTTGCTCAATTTCATTTTATCTTGCAAGTAATATTGTTAATAGTATTTGTATCTCGCTGATCAATCATCTTATTGTTTAAATCTATTTTCAATCTGAGATATACTGCTACTACAATTTATCTGCTTCTTAAAATAAACCAAAGTCTCTTGAACTTGGCCAAATCCAAGTCAAGAGCACCCTCTATCGGAGGGCATTTTAGTTTTGCATTTCCTTGCATTAGGCATTGTTAAAATAGCAAGTCTCTTGAACTGTGGTCATAAGACCAAGTCAAGAGCGCTCTCTGTCGGAGAGTTGAACAAGGTTTTTCTAATAATAAAAATTTCCACTCATACACCCCTTTAATTAATTTACCTTGTTTCTGTCCTACACCCGTATGCTCTGCCAACCGGAAACGGTTGGGCTAGTACTCAGAAAGGTGGAAGACTTGTTAATCTACAAGCGAAAATCTAATTAAAATTTTCACCCCCATAACCAACCAATCCGGAGTTGATCGATAAGATAATTTCAGTGGGTAATCTCTTAGTGAGGGCGTCGGGATTCCATGTTCAGCCTCTAGTTTGTTGGCTTGCATTGCGCGGCCTGGCTAGAGCACTGGGTGGCCCGACAGGTCCTTGAATGGAGGCACTTGATATTGTCTTTTCCGGACTTTCTTTGAATACCCTTGGTTTTAGCCTTAATAATCAAGACAATTAAAACTTTGAATTTACCAAGACAAGCTGCACAACGTTCTCACAAACTTTCCATTTCAAGCACTTGTGTCAAGTTTACAATCACTTTTATTTTCTGACTCCATAAGGCACTGGTCCTTCATCTTATATTTTGCTTGCTTAAGTATCAACATTGGAGTATTTGCTTATATTTCCGTGAAGTGATTAGTTTATTGCCCAAGTGTATCTTTCATCTTGTAATTGCAACGTGGATTGCGCTATCTTGTCTTTATTTTAATTTTATATTGTCTATCATTTCAAAAAACTCCTAAATAACACCCATCCGCATCACTACATCAAAAACACTTAAATACACAAAGAGCCTTAGTGAAACTCTCTTTTAGGGACTACCCCCCTTGGCTTCGTTAGGAGTTTGCCTAAACGGAGGAGCTGGGATTCAGGTGACAGTACCTGGCTCATTGCTTGCCCCCAAGGCCACACCTCTCCCCACTTTCCAGTGAGGGAGACAGCTTTCAAAAGGTTTCTGCTGCTGGTGTGCAGTTTGGCGGACAACAGAACCCTCAAGGTGGACTTTAAGGGATGAAATTGGTACTAAGGGGCATATAATGAGTAGATCTATGGATCTAAGTTGAAAACACGAATACCCACTTATGGGATCTAAGGTTTGACACAATTCCCAAGGAGTGCGACTTGCTTAAGGAAGACTAGTGCCTTGTTGGATGGGTTAATGGGGTCAAATGATATGTCAAAATGTAGATCGGGACACCTAGAAGTCAAATCAAGTGGGCTAATTGGGATAGAGTGGTTGGATTAAATTAGATCTAGGGTTTCATGAAATGACCCAAGTGGACCACAATCCCTTAAAACAAGGAATGCTACCCCCAAGGCAGATCGTTACAAAATGATACTCTAGATATAGGTTTCAAGGTATGCCCGTTCCAAATCCACTAAAATCTCAACTACCCAGGTCCTAGAAGTGGGCAAACTCAGTCACCCAAGGAAGTGCGACCTTGCTCAAGGAGGGTTAAAAGGTGGATAAGGTGTGTCAAATCAAGCCCAATGGCCACCAAATTATAGATCCAAGTAGTTTAAGCAATAATCTATGTGGATCTTGAAAATCAAGTCAATCCAAGGGTTAGATCATACTAGATCTGAGTTTTAAGATGCCAAGTAGTTCAAAAGGGGGTTTTAATCCCTTAAAATGTGGAATGATGCCGACAAGGCAGAAATCACCAAAGTAAGAGTCTAGGGGTAGGTTATCAAATATGTAGAATGCAAATCAAGTGGGATCTCACCTACCGATATGCTAGATCTAACCAAACAAGCCTCTCCCAAGGAAGTGCGATTTGCCTCAAGAGGGCTATATTGCCTTGAAAAGTGTGTCAATTTTAACCCAATCACCACCAAACTATAGATCCAACTAGGGGTGGATGCTATAGAGGTGGGTTTTTAATATCTCTTCAAAAGCAAGGCTAGATCTAAGAAAAACCAAAATGAGGGTTTTGATTAATTAGGGTTTTTATGATCTAGAAATTATGGATGATTCAAAGAAGAAGAAGATCATGCCTTTGGAGCATACCTGGATGAAGAGATGAATGTTGGTTGAGATGAGGATTACTTTTGCCAAAGATCAAATGGAGAATTTTTGAAGCCCTCTTGCCAAATCGATTTTTCCAAGCCACATATGTGTCCCTCTAACCTGTCAAAACCAAGGAGCAAAGCATCAATCAGTTTAACAAGTTGAAGGTAGATACAAGCAAGAAAGAGATAAGTAAAGAATAGTTGGTGCAAAGACAAAACCACTCCCTGTTTAACCCAAAACGTCCTCCTCCAAGCTTGAAGGGCAAGCCTCCCCACCAATACGCACTTGTTGAAGAAGTCTTCTCCACCTGTAAAAAGATATGGCAAATATGCAAGATAGCTACAATAGATCCTCCAGTGCAATGGACAAAAGCATTTACAATCAAAACAACCAACATCCACTCCAACCCAAGCATGTACTCCAAAAGATAGAAATTTTATTCCAAGAGCCAAGAGCCAAAAATCTCTAGATGATTTTACAATGAGAGGCTCTCTCCTTAAATAGGATGGAGAGAGACCATAATCCTAACCACTTTTTACATGAGTGGCTAAGATTAAAAGATCAAAAGATCTAATCAATGGTTGAGATGAGCTCAACAATAAAATACATGGATCAATCATAAAATATAACAATAAGTGGACAAAATCGCCCTAGGAGAGGGGATCCCACCAAATCATGATGACAAAATATAACAATAAGCTTATGGTGGGTCCAAGGGGTAATTTTAGCCACCCTTGGTCAATCCCCATAGCACAATAATAATAAAATAGTCATCAATATACCAAATCATGCCTCTATGGACAAATCGTAGGCCTCAAAAGACCTCAGAAATCACTAGAAAGTGCCATAAGTGATGGATGTGGGCCCCGATGAAGCTGAAACTGCTGGAGAAGGTGCGGAAGACATCCCACTCATCATCACTGATCATCCCATGCTAAAAATTTGCCTCAGTAGCCCAAATCGAATTCCTTTGTAGCCATTTCTACCAATCCAAAACTGCCTCGGGAAGCGCGTACCTGCCCCAAACTGCCTCCTGGAGTGCCTGCGCTGTCAAGGTGAGGGCACCAGTGTGTCCGGAAAGGGCGTAATATGGTAAAAACAAGTGGCTGGAACACCCTCTCCATCATCAGCGCCCTAGGTGAACCAAATAAAGATCATCTCTGCTCTGACAGGGTCTCTGACAAACCAAAACTGCACTAAGACAGCCTACTGAGGCTAAATCATCACTTTAACTACCCGGAACTGAAAATAGACCGTCTCATTGGACTCAGAAGGTCCAAAACTATCCAAGATGTGTACTCATACACCATATAGATCTCTGCATGATCATATAATATATCCAATATACCGGAACAGGTGAAATAATAATACCCTGTAAATGATCAAATAATGCTGAAAACCAAAGATCATCATCATAAACCTGTATCTGATGCATAGAACCATCATGTACACGTACATAGACCATATATCATCTATCTGTGTCATCATAAGGTCCAATAATCTCATGTCCTGTGATTGACCTTGGTCAAACTAGGTTTGACCAAGTTAACATGACCAAATATAACTCAGACCATCATCAGAAGCTGCTGCAAAGTGTCAAAGGTTAATGCATGCTCTACAACTCATTCAAATAGCAATTATAACACAAAGTAATCATTACTGGTGATCTAAATCCAAAAATATAGTGTCATTAATTATTTATATGACTCAGACTAGACTTTCAGGACCATACTCACTTCATAGTTGTGATCAATTTGTTAGTGAAGGGTGAAGGCTAAAATAAAATGGCTTAGGCTAAAGGGTGACTGACTGACTTAACATTGTGACACTTTGGATATGGGAAAGGGAATACACACCATAGTATATACTGAATGAGCAACAACACAGGGAATGGCGGTGTCTCACAAATGGATAAGTTGTTTAGAGAGTGCTTATTCAACTTAGGCATCATGTCTACATCAAGTTGATCCAGGTTCATTAGGATTATTCAATTTCATTTCATGGCCTTTTTGGCCTACATAACCCTTCGGATCTCAGGTGTGCTAATAAGCACAACTAGTTGCAGCTTGAATCCAGGGCATGTTTTTTATACATATAAGGTCAGCAATTATTTAGATATAGCTTTTAAGAATCATTGCTTTTTGGACCTTTCTTTTATACTCTTCGAGGAGTATTTTTTTAGCAGTTCATCGCTCTTGCCCTTTTTAGTTTCCATGGGCGAATTTATAAGTTTCCATAGGTAGTACATGAGCTTTCAGTTTTAGCCAACAACATCTCAAGTGACTAGGGGGAGTTCGAGCCAATGCCAAACATTGGGACAACCGACCAGAATGATTTAGGCCTACAATCCAACTCACCAAAGGTAAGTTTTGTCACCAACTCAGAGCCGAGACACAATAGACAGGGAAGCTCATCCAATACAGAGGCTACAGTGGGGAAAAGATCCTCCATGCCATTAGTCAAGTAGTAAGTCAGGGTGATAAACTAAAAGGTAGGTAATGGATGGATGAAGACAATGAATAATGGGGCCAACACTAGCAAGCCAAGGTATGGTGGAATGATCACCTCTATTCTCCCTAGGGAAGGTAAAACCAATGAGTATGAGTAGTGAACTTCTAAGTCTGAGTAAGGACGGTAGAATATATATAATAAGATCAACCAGGTCCACATATCTATATGATCGCCAGATCATGACACTAAGTGCTAAGACATGCCATAAGAATGAATATAAAAGCAATATAACCATAACACCATGATATACCTGCTGAGTCATAAACTTGAATGCTCATCCTCTGAACCATCATCTGTCCTCTGAAACTACTACTGTAACTCTGGGCACTACTGACTGCTCTGCATAAATGGTATAATGGCTACATCGGTCATCTCTCTGAGTGTCCTGAGACTCAGTCATGGCATGGGGAATACATATGCTGTCCAAAATCTGATAGTGATCCATAGATAGATGCCCATCTCATCATCTCAATGTAAAGGAACTGGCTGAAAAGTGCTCTGGAATATGAAAAATAATGTATGGTAGCCCGACTACTATATATGTGATAACAAGTTTTATCAAATAAACAATTGCCTTGGCAGCTTCAACCAAAAACGAGTAATTCAATCCTTTGGCATGAAGCATGCTTCTAATTGCTTCAAAATTTTACATGTTCTTTATTCGTGCTACTCCATTTTGTTGTGACCTATATGCCACTGTATGCTATATGCCTTGCAGATTCTGTGAAATTCTTTTGCAAGTAACTCCCCACAATAATTAATACAGCATTTTAATACTCTTTCCATGCTTGTTTTCTACAAAGCATTTTGAATGTTTTTAAAAAATCAGATGCTATATATTTCTTTAAAAAATAAACAAGGGTGGCCTTTGTGTGAGATCATCTACAAAAGTGAGAAAGTAGATGGTTACTTCGAATGACTTTGCCTAAATCAAACCCTAAATGTTACTATTCCTTAAATCCATGTGCTACTTTTCTCTCCACAACAATTTTTTATCAAAAGCCTCCAATGCTGCTTACCCAATAAGAATGATTCATATGACTTATTTTTCCCCATATCTTTGGAAGACCCTTTACCATATTCAACTTGGTCAACAAATGCAAATTACGATTGTTACCCTCCATTTTGGCAGGTGTTATCACACAACTTGTAGTTGCCCTTAGTGGTATCCCATCCGGGACGGTAGAGGAGCTAGGCAACTAAAGAGGTGACCCAAGAGATGCCACGGTTCCCAATGCAATGTGGGAGTCACGTCAACCGAGGCACTCTTCGCTTTAGGTCAAGGTGTAACTAGACCAAGGGGGAGACCCTATACCCCAATCACAGTTGATTGGACCCAAACAAAGGTTTCTTAGGGTAGGTAAGCAATGAGTTACGGAAACCAATGCAAGGCTAAGTGGACCTAAGGATTAAGGTATGGTTGAGGGAGGTGTAAGAGATTGTTAATGTTTCAACCTGTGTATGGTTTAGGCCACATGATGGGGTATGATGACAAGGTATAGTACCATGTGTTTACACAAGTGGGTCTAGTTTTCTTGGGAAGTGTGAAGTGATTCTAGGTAGGCCCACAAGGTGAAGTTAGGTATGAGGTAGGTACTATAGGTTAGATATAGGCTAGATCTACGAGTTTAAGTTAATTGCAATGATACCCATGTACTAGATCTAGATTTTGACACGAATCCCAAGGAGTGCGACTTGCTTGGTGATGGACTAGTGCCTTGTTAAGTGGGCTAATGGGGTCAAAAGGTATGTCAAATTGTAGATCGGGACACCTAGAAGCCAAGTCAAGTGGATTGGATGAGATTCAATGGTTGGATCTTAGTAGATCTAGGTTTTTAAATGATGACCAAAAGTGGACCACAATCCCTTAAAACAAGGAATGCAATCCCTAAGGCGGATCTTGATGAAAGGACAGTGTAGACCTAGGTTTCAAGGCATGGGCATTCCAAACCCACGAAAAACTCAAACACCCACTTCCTAGAAGTGGACCAACTCAAAAAATCAAGGGGGTGCGATTTGCTCAAGGAGGGTCCAAAAATGGGTTTTGGTGGACCAAATCAAGTCCAATGGCCACCAAAATGTAGATCCGGGATGTCAGTACCCCGATCTATGTTCCTTCAAAGTTTCAAGTGAATCCAATGGCTAGATCTTAGTAGATCTAAGTTTTAAGATGCCAAGAAGGTCAAAAGGGGGTTTCAACCCCTCAAAACATGGAGAGATGTCCACAAGGTAGTTTTCACCAAAGTAAAGATATGGGTATAGGTTATCAAATGTCTAGATGTCAAATCAAGTGGGATCTCACCTACCCATGTGCTAGATCTAACCCAACAAGCTTCTCTTAGGAAAATCGATTTAGGTTCAAGAAGGCTTTTTGCATTGAAAAGTTTGTCAATTTTTAGCCAATCACCACCAAACTATAGATCCAACTAGGGGTGGATCCTATAGAGGTGGGTTTTTAATATCTTTTCAATTGCAAGGCTAGATCTAAGTAGATCTAAGAAATACCAAAATTGGGGTTTTGATTTAATTAGGGTTTTATGACCAATGAAGATAGAATGGATGAAAGAGGCACATACCTTGTAGATCTTACCTCAATTGCTTATGGCCACCTTGCAAGTTGATAGCATTCTCCTATGTGTATATTCAAGAGTGAGATCCAAGTGCTCCAACCAAATCGCCCTTCTCCAAGATAGCCAAATCGTCCTCCTCCTACAAGACAAGATCAAAGAAATAAGTCAAGCAAGATGATTATGAAAATGGTAGAAAGATGTAATAGAAAACATCAACTATGTCACGAAGATACAATAATGATACTCCCTGTCACAAGATCAACCCAAGAGAGAATATGTGGATCCCTCCAACAATAACCCTCATGAAGTCGCCCTCCTCTCTCCAATTCGACTTTCCTGCCAAAAGGTTAGCAAAAGCACCAAAATCCACAATGATACATAGAAGAGATACTTTATATTCAATATGCAAGAGAATCCACAATGCAAGAGAGATGTGCTCCACAAAAAATCTTCTATTCCAATATTCCAGAGCTCCAAAGGTGAGCTTTACAATGGGGGGTCTCCTCCTTATATAGGATAATAAAGACCAAAACCCTATACCACTTCATAATACTACATCAAATGAGTGGTTGAGATTATAAGATCTCATCATACAATCAATGGCTAAGATGACCCATAACAATATATCACATGGATCACTCAAAATAACAAAAGCGCCCTCACTAAATGGTACAATGGAGGGTGACGTCATCCCACTAGAGGGGTAAAAAGTACAATAATCCACCTCATGATGACTAGGACATAATAAAATAAGCACATGGTGGGGCTAGGAGGCATCAATCCTTACTAGCTCACCCCAAGGCACAATAAAATAATAAAATATGTCCAATATAAATAAAATGACCAAAACTGTCCTCAGAATCCATGACAGTCAAGCAGTAAATGTCCTCCTGTGATCAATCCGGGCATACCCACATGGTGAAAACTGGCTGGAAGGTAGTGATGCCACCCTGGAAGACCTCTGTGAAAACCAAATGCCAAAACCTTGCCTCAATTGCCCAAATCGATTTCCTCAGTGACCACTTTACCCCATTTTTTAACTGCCTCGGGAACTGTGAAAGTGCCAAAACTGCCTCCTAGGGTGCTAGCGCTGTCCATCTGAGCCCACCAGGCTCTCCGGGAGGGGGGATAAATGGTAATAACAAGTGGCTGGACAACCCCCTCCGTCATCAGCGCCCTAGGTGAACTGGCCTCTCGGGGCCCCTGCTGCTCAGGCTGGGAAATCAGCCCCAAATCTGGTCAACAAGTGTAAAACTGCATCAATCACTGTCAGAAGTGCCCGGAACTGAAAGATAAGTGTCTCAATGGATCCAGAAGACCCAAATCCACTAGGAATGAGTACTCATACACCCTGGGTTGCCCTAATGGGCCAGCTGTAGGGTCCACCATATATGGACAATGTATAATCTGCTGATCTGAAATAATAATAAACCTGCTGAACTGGATCAAACATCATCTGCATCATATGTCCATCATATGATATCATCATCAAACATGTGGAACCATAAATCATCATCAATAATCATCCATACATGGCCCACATCATCACGGATCCCAAGAATATATAATCAAGGATAAATCACATCAGTAGACTAAGACAATGTTTCTCTAATCATTCCCACAGCTAAGCTCAAAGTATAAATTCCATTCAGTGGCATTAATCAAGTTAATATATTCCGTGGTTATATAAAATTACTTGCACAATAGTTCAAATGACAAACCCACCCATTGGACATGGTCAAACTGCTAGTGAAGGATGAAGGCTAGGAGCAAGGTTGGGCCAAGGGCTTGACTTGTCTAACTTAACTCAAAAATACTTTGGACTGGGAGAAAGGGGGAAGCTACAAACTCTGTGCTGGACAAAAGAACACGGGGAATGGCTGTGCCTCACAAATGGATAAGTTGTTTGGAGAGTGCTTATTCAACTTAGGCATCATGTCTACATCAAGTTGATCCAGGTTCATTAGGATCATTCAATTTTATTCCATGGCCTTTTTGGCCTACATAACCCTTCGGATTTCAGATGTGCTGAGAAGCACAACTAGTTGCAGCTTGCATCCAGGGCATGTTTTTCACATATTTATAAGGTCAGCAATTGTTTAGATATAACTTTTAAGAACCATTGCTTTTTGGACCTTCTTATACTCTTCGAGGAGTATTTTTAGCTTTTCATTGCTCTTGCCCTTTTTTTTGTTTCCATGGGCGAATTTTTAGTTTCCATAGGTAGAACATGAGCTTTCAGTTTTAGCCAACAACATCTCAAGTGACTAGGGGGAGTTCGAGCCAATGCCAAACATCGGGACAACCGACCAGAATGATTTAGGCCTACAATCCAACTCACCAAAGGTAAGTTCTGTCACCAACTCAGAGCCGAGACACTGGATAAACAGGGATGCGGTCCAAACACAGAGGTAGAAAAATGGGGAAGTCCTCAGTATCAGAAAGTCAAAATGAGACTAGTAAGGGTTTAAAGTCAAATAGGAAGGTCATGTATGGATGGAGACAAGTGAGTATGGAGCCTACACTAGCAGACAACTGGTGTCGGGGAAAGACCATGTCTATGTAAGGTGAAACACCAGTAAGTTTTGTTAAATGACCTAAAAGTGCAAGCAATTGTCCATTTATGATTTACAGTTCATTTTAAATAGTTTGCCACATCAGGAATAATATACCAAGCACATGCCATGATCATGACTAAATCAACAAGATAATAATCCACAGTCAGTGAGAACATATCCATTGATCATACAACATCATCATAATAATCATCATCATGCATCATCTGAAACACTGCTGAAATACATCTCTAGGCACTGAACTGAAACTGTAATGGGATAAGTGGTCACATCAGTCATCAAATCCGAACTCTCAAGGCTCAGCCTTGACACAAGGTCATAAAATCGGAATAATGTACTGCTCTGATCATGAGTGATCCAAAATATATAGCCATGCTCTGATAATGTACTGCTCTGATCATCATAAGGTCCAACATCTCATGTCTCATGGTCCTCCATGGTCAAACTAGGTCTAACCAAGACCAAATACAACTCAGACTATCATCCATAGCTGCTGCAAGGTGTCAAGGTTAATATATGCTTTACAACTTATTCAAACAGCTACTAAAACACAGAGTAATCATGACTGGCGATCTAAATCCAAATATATAGTGTCGTTAATTATTATTATTACTCAGACTAGACTTTCAGGATCATACTCACTTCATAGTTGTGATCAATTTGCTAGTGAAGGGTGAAGGCTTAAATTAATTGGCTAGGCCAAGGGATGACTTAACTGCCTTGACTTTGTGACACTTTGGCAAGGGAAAGGGAATACACCATAGTATATACTGAATGAGCAATAACACGGGGAATGGCGGTGTCTCACAAATGGATGAATTGTTTAAAGAGGGTTTATTCACCTTCACAGATGCGCACAATCCATAATACAAATAAGGCCAGCAATTGTTTAGATATAGCATTTAAGTTCCATTGCTTTTTGGGCCTGAAGTTTCCATAGCCTTGATCTATGTGTGTTTACAAACACATTGCATAGATTTACATTTTTCTTTTAGGCTTTCTGCTGCAGGTGTGTTTTTTAGGCACTTGTTTACCTGAGCACTTCTAGGTGTGTCATGGACAGCTTGTTTACCTAGGTATTTATTTTCCATAAGATATAACATTTTATTTTTATTGCCATGTTCATTTGGCATGCCTCTCATTCATGTGTGTTTAGAAACACATTGCATGAATGGGCTTTTCATACAAGATATAGCATTTCATTTTCCAGATTTTGTATTGATGGCAACACTAAAAGTTTCAGGTTTAGCCAACACAACTTTAGTGACTAGGGGGAATTCACAAGGAACTCCAACTCACCATAGGTAAGTTTTGTCACCAACTCAGAGCCGAGACACAATAAACGGGGAAGCTCATCCAATACAGAGGCTACAGTGGGGAAAAGTCCTCCATGCCACTAGTCAAGTAGTAAGTCAGGGTGATAATCTAAAAGGTAGGCCACGGATGGATGAAGACAGTGAAATGATGGAGCCAACACTAGCAAGCCAAAGTATGGTGTAATGATCACCTCTATTCTCCCTAAGGAGGGTACACACCAATGAGTATGAATAGTGAACTTCTAAGTCTGAGTAGGGACAATATAATATATATATAGATCAACCAAGTCCAAATATCTATATGATCGCCAGATCATGACACTAAGTGCTAAGAGATGCTATAAGAATAAGTATAAAAGCAATCTAACCATAACACGATGATATACCTGCTGAGTCATATACCTGCAAGCTCATCAACCTGTACCATCATCTGTCCTCTGGAACTGCTGCTGTAACTCTGGGCACTACTGTCTGCTCTGTACCAATGGCATAATGGCTATATCGGGCATCTCTCTGAGTGTCCTGAAACTCAGTCATGGCATGGGGAGTATAACTGCTGTCCACAATCTGATAGTGATCCAATATAGATGCTCATCTCAGCATCTCAAATGTAAGGGAACTGGCTGAATAGTGTACTGGAATGAGAAAAATAATGTATGGTAGCCCGGCTACTATATATGTGATAACATCTGGCTCCGGCTGGGACAAGTGCTCTGCTGAAATGAGCGTTTGAGAACCTCAGAATCTCTGGTCCTCGAACTCTGCTACTCGTATCCACGATCCAGCACTCTACCATTTTATTTCCAGCTTTATTCTTGCAACCTATTTTCTGCATTCACAAACATCTAAAGAAAATACCTCATGCCGCATGTGTGGGAAGAATATAAAATCAACTGAAATAAAATCTACTCTATGTCAGAAATATAAGTGCATGAAATATAAATGCAGAAAGTAAATTAAACTACTAACATAATTTGCAAAATTTGAAATTTATTGTGCAGGAAAAGAAAAAGTGGCAGGTACTCAACTAAACTAGGAGCTTACAAAGGAGCTTAAAGACTAAGAAGGTGCCAGACTCAATGGCTGAAAAGACTAACTACTGCCCAAGTAGGCTTATTTGGTTTCCTACCTACCCTAATCTAACCAGTCATCACAAATGTTAGGTAAAATCATAAATCCAGTGCAACCATTCATCAAATAAGTTAATAATTCTTCTTTGATTTTTGCTTAAAGAACGAGTCAAGACTAGATTAAGGATTAATGAAATAGATAGCACAACTTTCCTGACTTGTTCAAAAATTGAGAAAGGAGTTGAATGGTGCAAAATGAAATCATGCAAAGGGAAAGACTGATTACTGCAAACATCCTCCATCCAAGAATTGATAGGGTCATAAAAATTGTGCAAGTTATTATTCAAAATATATGGAGGAAAAAGATGTGATAACAAATTTAACTCCCCTTGTTTCAAAATGCTTTCCTCATCTACCTGACCGGGATATTCAATTCTGAGAGCTCCAGGAATGATGCATAAACCAAGTAGGGATAAATTGTGGAATAAAATTAAGATTGAGATTAGCCCCACTTGTTGTTTAAGGATGGAAAATCGATGAAATTGATCTTCATATACCCCTTCCAGCCACCAAGAAGATTTAAGAATGTTATTTGTTAAAGATAACTGAAAGGGAAAATAAAACTCTGTATCTCCATTTATGCGACAATACCTAGACTCTGGTTTGAAAATTTCAACATTCAAAGATTTACCAGACCACAAATTCAAAGCAGACTTAGAAAAATTAGATGGGGGGGCGGATTGAAAATTGATTGACCCAATTTTTTTAGAAAAATGACAGAACTTATTGCGAGCACCCCACTCCAACAATTGAAAAAGACAATCCTGAATAAAAATTGAATTGGAAAAATTATAACCATTGGATGAGTTAAGTGAAGGATTATTTCCGAGCTTCCCATAAACATTAAGATATTGATTTGAGGATTTGATTAAGGAAAACTCTTGATTAGTTTGATTCACCAACCCATCATCATGAGACTTCTCTTCAATTGATTCATCACTAAATTCATATGACGATAATTTATCAGGAATAGCATTGACCAATTGATTAACAACCATTTGAACATTTTCATAAAATTGATCTCTAAAAACAGGATGATCATTGGCTTCTAAAGAAACTTGGTTGTTGTCCCTACTTTCTTCTTCAGTGTCATGGTAAGAAAAATCATCAATTACACAAGGATTATGAAAAGGGATCTCAAAAATATTTTCAAAAGATTCACTAATGGAAGACTCAACCATGGATGCTTCTTGATGGAAATCATTGGAATCATCCTCTTCATCTGAAACTTCTTCAGGTAATGATGATAAAATTCTCATAAGTTCCCCTCTTATGTCAATATTAAGGCAATAATCCTGAGGGGTTGAAATTTGCTCAGTGTCATACATTACCTCATCATGGGACTCAATTGGTTCAGGAGAAGAGGAATTACTTTGATAAGAACAATCGTTAGTTAACTCATTATCGTAATATTCATCATCTTCATCAAGTTGATTTTCATCAATACATTCATCGTCTGATTGCCCTTCCATAGATTCACCAATTGTTTCTTTCCATTGACTTACTAGCAACTGTTGGAACATGTCATACCCGGTGATGGATCCCGGTGCTAGATAATCAAACCATATCCGAGCATTTCCCTCTAGAGATGAACCCAGAGCCCTCATTAGAACATCCTCCTCGGTTGTTCCCAAACTATCCATATAATACCAGAGATCATACAAATGATTTATAATTGAAACACCATCGCTTCCATTGAAACGAGGTAATCTTTGATTAAAATTGTTTGGCATAGGATGAGGTGCCCCATAAACTTTAGAGAAGTCAAAGGCTTTTAAACGACCGAAAGTTCTAGGTCGCTCAGAAGCAGCCATGGATAATAATTTTATTTTTTATTTTTTATATTTTTATATTTATTTTTAAATTTAAGAACATGAAAACAAAATGATACACCCCATGGGTTCTAGATAACGATAAGATCTGTTTATAGGGATGTAAATGAGCTCGCTCCTCAGCGGAGTCACTATTGGGAGTCGCCAGGTAGATTCAACTCTTCTACCAAGATATGTGTCGTTGTATATGCAGGAAGGACTAGGGCAAGCTATTGCCTCCCCGGCAACGGCGCCAAAATGTTAGGCAAAGAGAAGGGGAGGAGAGCTTTAAAATAATATATCGAACCAGGGTAAGCCTATGCCTTCCCCGGCAACGGCGCCAAAATGTTAGGCAAAGAGAAAGGGGAGGAGAGCTTTAGCAAAAATAATATATCGAACCAGGGTAAGCCTATGCCTTCCCCGGCAGCGGCGCCAGAATGTTATCACCTAAGATGTAGTTACCCCTATGGATAGATCCAGTCATGGATGGCAATAGGGAAGGGCAACTCAGAAGGTGCAACCACGATCACCTCGACCTCCAATATATGTATGGTTGTCACGCCAGTCGAGGCAACCTTCGCTTTATGTTATCTAGCCCAGACAACAAAGGGGGAGACCCGATCTACTCCCGACAGGAGAGATCAAAACCAAGACACCAAATCAGGGTATTTCTAAGTGAAGTTAGGTGTATGGTTTATCCTAGACCTAAGGGTAAAGTCACAAGCCAAGTGAGGGGTTCAATAGATATAGCTTTGGTTCATAGTTGATGTGAAAGTGACTTACAATTGTTTAAAGTGAGATCTAGGGCTAGTGTACTAGGTCAATGTCAAAAGATCCACTGCCTTGGGAACCGTGTCCAATGCAGGATAGTTTTGAGGGATGTAATTGGGGCTAACTAGTACATAAGACAAGCTTGACCATGATTCATGATAGCTTTAAGGGTATAGTTCACCATGCAAAAGTCAAACCACAAGTCAATCCAACAATCTAGGAAAGTTGGGTTGTCTTGGAGATAAACCAGTGCCTTGGGAATTGGGAAGTGGAGTCAAAGTGGGGTTGACTTATGGTTTAGGACTCCTACAACATGAGATAAGTGGACAGTATAGGTCTTGATGGTTAAATGTGTCTAGATCTAGGTTTGACCCAAGTGGACCACAATCCCTTAAAACAAGGAATGCAGTCCCCAAGGCAAGATTTGACAAAGTGACAGTCTAGACCTAGGTTTTGAATTATTCTGGTTCCGGATCTGCAAGAATCTCAAGTACCCAGTTCCTCGAAGTGAGTGAACTCACTTCTCCAAGGTGGTGCGACTTTCCCTAAGGAGGCTTCAATTTGGGTTTAGGTGGGTCAAATCATGTCGGATGGCATCCAAACTTTAGATCCGGGTAGATCAGTCAAGTGGGAGTATGGATCTATAATTTCGTGGCAATCCACCGGTTAGATCTTTGTAGATCTGAGTTTAAGTGTTCCAAGTGGTCCAAAATGGGGATTAAATCCCTTAAAATGTGGAATGGGGCCCACAAGGTGAATTTCAAGAAAGGGACAACCTGGGTGTATGTTATTTGATGTGTAGATGTCAAATCAAGTGGAATCTCAAACACCCATCAACCAGATCTAGGTCAACTTGCTCAAATGGTGAAGTGCGCCTTCCTTGGGAGAAGCTAAGTTGGCTTGGGAGAAGGGTCAAACGGAAGCCAATCCACACCAAACTATAGATCCGGGATGCCGTGGATGCTATAGAGGTGGGTTTTCAATATCATGCCCAACAACCCACTAGATCTAAGTAGATCTGACAAAATGTAAAAAGGGGGTTTTGAATTATTTAGGGTTTTAACAATTTATGAATTATGTCAATGGATTGGATAAAGGAAAGAGAAACAAACCTGTGGATCTTACCTGGATAACCTTGTAGATGCCTTGATGATGATGATCTATGCAATCCCGATCAATTTGGAAGCTTTGAGGTAGTCTCTATGCAAATCGATTTAGTCCAAGAAGCCAATGCGCCCTCTCTCCTGCACAACAAACGTCAACAATATCAGATTTGATGCATCAAGAGATAAGACTAATGCCACAAAAGAAGTAACAGAAAGATAGCATAGATCACAATGATACTAATGATAACCCCCTGATACAAGCGAATGCCAAGAAAGTCGATTTGAAGAAGCCTTGCAAAATCGCCCTTGTTGAAGTCGCCCTCCTGTAGACAAACAATGATTTCCAAACAAAAGATAGATCTTACCACAATTTCCAAATGCTAGGTTGCAATAGACTTTCCAATCACCATCTAAGAACACCAGATGCAAAGGAGACCACAAGAATTTCCACAAGAATATTTTTCTATACCAATAATCCAAGAGCCAAAGACCCCTTACAATGAGAGGCTCTCTCCTTTAAATAGGAAGGAGAGGCACCAAAACCCTAACCACTTTTTGAATGAGTGGCTAAGATTAAAAGATACAAATGTCTAATCAATGGTTGAGATGAGCTCAACAATATAATACATGGATCACACATAAAATATAACATAAGTGGACAAAGTCGCCCTAGGAGAGGGGAGTCCCACCAAATCATGATGATAAAATATCATAAGAGGCTCATGGTGGGTCCAAGGGGTAATTTTATCCCTCCTTGGTCAATCCCCATGGCACAATAACCAATAAATAATCATGAATATACCAAATCGTGCCTCCAAGGTGAAGTCGTGGTCCTCAAAAGACCTCAAAAATCCACAGAAAGTGCCATAAGTGATGGATGCGGGCCCCGATGAAGCTGAAACTGCAGGAGGAGGTGTGGAAGGTCCCGATCTATCATCACTGATCATCCCATGCCATAACTTTGCCTTAGTAGCCCAAATCGATTTCCTCAATAGCCATTTCTACCAATCCTGAAATGCCTCGGGAAACGTGAAACTGCCCAAACTGCCTCCTGGAGTGATGGCGCTGTCAAGGTGAGGGTACCAATGTGTCCGGGAGGGGGGTAATATGGTAAAAACAAGTGGCTGGACCACCCCCTCCATCATCAGCG